>JBBMJY010000007.1:11272641-11322422 GCA_037833715.1 Toxotes lorentzi | reverse complement strand
CACACACACACACACACACACACACACACACACACACACACACACACACACACACACACACACACACACACAACAGCCCTGTTGTAGCAACAGTAAATGTGACTTTGCTACACAGGGGCTATTGTGCGTCACTGTTACATTAGATTCACTATTGGAAATGTTTCTTTCTAACGTTGTCTTTACCTCAGCTGATCCTCATTAGACAAACACTCGTGCTGGAGTGGGTTGTGTTGTTATTCATGTTAAAGCAGCTGCAGAAAATACCACTGCTATGTAGTGAACAGGATATGTGACCGCGGATATTTTCAGGTCGAACTGTACTCCACAGTACAGACTCTATAACTTATTTGATATGGCGATGACACATATTGACTGAGCGTTTTTTGCTTTTCTATTCGTCCTTCTAATCGGCCCCACAATACAAACTGAGTTAATGTGTACTGCTTGACACATTAGTGATTTATATATTTGAAAACTGGTCACTCAGGCCTTGTGCCGATTGCCACGTTAAGATGCAAAGACAGTTCTGTTGGCAGAAAGATTTGATGTGTGTATTCTTTGTGAGTAAGAGGAAATGAGTCATTGTTATTTTTACCCTTTTTTGCTTTCACATCAGATGTGGTTATTTCTGTTGGCATAGGCTTCAGTTCTTGTTGAACACTATGGGACACAGATGACATTAATTCACAACCTCTTTGCTGTGTGACCCCTTAAAATAGAATAATGTGTATTGTTTGATTTAGGAAACAATGGGAAGAAACACATTTTATATAAATATGATTTGGTTTTTTTCCCCCTCTTCCCTGTCTTATGAATCACCCCATGATCCCTCAGATTTATCTTGTGACCCCTCTTGTTGACAATCCCATATTTTCTCTTCTTTATGTCTTCAGTTCTGTTCAAAGTCTACTGCTGTGACCACACCTACACCACAATCCGGGTCCCTGTTGCCACCTCGGTCAGGGAAGTCACTGGTGCTGTGGCCGACAAGCTGGGGTCAGCGGAGGAACTGCTCCTGGTCAGCCTCAGTTCGGCAGGAGGTGAGAGAAATGGCAGCTACATGTTAGCCACAAGGGAGAGCTAAAGCAGGGTGTTATACTTAATCATCCCTGGCTGATTAAGTTAGAAATGAGCTGCCTTTTGCACTGACTTTGCTGACTGTGAATGGCTGCGACAGCCTTTAAAGCAGCTTGAGAAAAACCTGAGATCAGTTTTTCTTTTAACCTTCAGCATGAGGCTGTTTGTGCTGCTGGCTGCTCCTCACTGTAGGGTCGTTCCTTTGTCTGCTCTTATGCAGCTCTTATTTGTCCACACCTGACCTGCTCTTGCCTTGTCAGTGTCAAGTAAACAAAAACAGAGCAGATGCTGCTCTCTTGCTTAGAGATGATTATCACAGAGCTCATTTACTTCTAACCGGTGAACTTAAGCTTTGAATAGCTTTCACCTGTGTATGGCTTAGCATGAAGGAGTTCTTGTAGGCCACATAGTGTAACAATACAATGTAATGGGTCATACTGTTGTCCCCATACCAGATTCATCCTCTGGGGACCATGTTTGGAGTGGACTGAACCTTACATTAAATGACTGGTGTAAAACATTTTCTACAAAATGACAATTACAATTTAAAATCTTTTCTTAACCCCTGTGTCTTATGTTTTAATTTTACAGAGAAAGTGATCTTCAAGCCCAACGACATTTCAGTCTTCTCCACTCTCAGCATAAATGGACGGCTGTTTGCCTGCCGAAGGGACCAGTTGGATTCTTTGGTGAGTTAATGCCTCTCAGAAAACACACACGCTGCACACGACACTCTCATCATAAAGACGCTGCTTCACGAGTACATTTACTCAAGCCACCACACCTGTAACTCTATAAATCACTGAAATCTGTTGCTCATGACACTTTTTTTTCAGATCATATAAATTTGTGAAGTCTTCCATGCCTCTAGCAACCACCTACCTTTTAAGCAACCCAGTGAAAGTGAACAGTTTTTTAAGTATTTCTGTCAAATTCAATTGAAACATACATAAGCAGACCAGACCAGACCAACTGCTTCTGTTTAACATTTGCTAAATTTTGGTCCATGAACATTTATGTTTCTGTAGACTTCTGCATCCTTTTTTTCAAGAATTTCTGATATGATTATCAGATATAAAAGACAGTGTCTTTCCTGTTTTCTAGACCCCTTTACCAGAGCAGGAGGGTCCCTCCACAGGGTCACTGGCCAGCTTTGAGTTGATGAGCTCTAAGGACGTGGCTTACCACATGACCTCATATGACTGGGAGCTTTTCCACTGTGTACATGAGGTATAACTGATTCACTGTATGATGTCTGCCATCCATAAGGTTGACAGTTACATGTAACTGTGGACCTGTTTCATGGATAAAAGTTTTATTGGTTTGCTTTTATTCTGGTGATCTACTTTTTAATTCACAAGAAGATCAGTTTTGTTTTTCTTTGGTATCTTACAGCTTGAACTCATCTACCACACGTTTGGGAGGCAAAACGTCAAGAAAACCACCGTAAACCTAGATCTGTTCCTGAGGAGGTTTAATGAAATTCAGTTTTGGGTGATCTCAGAGATGTGTCTGTGTCCTCAGCTCAGCAAGCGGGTGCAGCTTCTTAAGAAGTTCATCAAGATTGCTGCCCAGTGAGTGGGCCTTGTTTCATTCTGTGTCACATTTCATTTTACTCTGATGGCAGTTTTGTTTATTTGCTACTCTGTCTCACCTTTTTGTGTGTTCTGTCAAAGCTGTAAGGAGTACAGGAATCTAAATGCCTTCTTTGCTGTTATTATGGGCCTGAGTAACCCAGCAGTGAGCAGGCTGAGTCAGACCTGGGAGGTGGGTATATGTCCACTGTGTCAGTTCAAATGACTAATATCTTAATTGCAAGTTAATCTCCCCTGTCATTTGTGTTCACAGAAACTTCCCAGCAAATTCAAGAAGTTTTACAGTGAATTTGAAAACTTGATGGTAAGTGGAAACAACTCATTTTGTACCCTAAGTCATGCTTTTTCATCTCAAAATGTCTATCCTTGAGTGGTTTTGCTTTTAGTACGAGCAAATACTGAGTAGAAAATCATCAGGATTGTTGCCCTGTCAGCTGGTGAGTGTGGGTTTAGCAGCAGCCGGGACAGTGATGGATCCATTTAACTCAGTGACAGTAGATATCAGAACGGTGGGACTTTTTCCACAGGACCCGTCCAGGAACCACCGAGCATACCGACTGACAGTTTCCAAGCTGGAGCCTCCCATCATTCCCTTCATGCCTCTGCTGATCAAAGGTCAAAGCCATTTATTTTATTTTTAATGTAACATCATTCCTGATGCCCCCCTTTGCTCTAACTTTATCACTTACGGCGTTTCATTATTTTTTTCCAGACATGACATTCACTCATGAGGGCAACAAGACTTTTATTGACAACTTGGTCAATTTTGAAAAAATGGTGAGGCTCTGAGGATGCACATTGTTCTCCCAAAAATTGGTGTAAATCTTTAATTTATCAGTTAATGATATCTGATATCTGTTGCTGATCATAGCTGTCTGTCTTTCAGAGAATGATAGCTAACACAGTGAAGATAGTGAGATACTGCCGGAGCCAGCCATTCAGTAAGTCCCAAAGGATCATCTCTAATGGTGAAAACAGAGATGAATCATCAATCGGTGGAAATATTTCATAGGAAACAACCCATTTTATACAGACCTCAGAGACTGATTTGCTAATTTATTTTTTGAAAATAAATTGAGCTTTTTTCTCACAATTTGTCATATTTAATCAGGTCCAGATTCACCTCTGGCCAGCAAGAACCACCCAGAAGTCTGGACTTACGTTCGTCAGCTCAACGTGATCGACAACCAAAGGACGCTAACTCAGCTCTCTCATGGACTTGAGCCTCGCAGGTCTTGAAACCACTCAGGGACAGAAATGTTACACTCCGATGCTGCTTCACTACATGACATGTTTTTACACTGGGATGAATTTACTCCAACACAGGCAATCACATGGAGGACCTAATGATGTATCACATAATGAGATATTGTTTCAGACGCCATTGCCTGACTTGTTAAGCCTTTTATTACAGTAATTTGTGATATTTTAACAACAGTAATTGTTGGCGGGTGAAGTACCTCTCATTTCACTGTGCTGCAGATATCACCATCATCTCCAACTCACAAAAAGAGGGACAATTGAAGGAATTAAAGATCTTTTCTCATTCATCAGATTATTGTGTCACAGTTCAGATGTAAACACTATGTGATACAGATGCTTTAAAAACGCAAAGTCTCGACTATATTCGTGATATTCAGTTGTTTCAGAACTTTTGTATCAAACAATATTTATACATATATAAATTTGTGAGATTCTTATGTGCTGTAAATTGTGTACAAATATTTATTTTGACATCAGCATGCAAAGGATTATGATTGTTTGACTTTTTATTCATATGAGCACATTTCTCTTGTCTGAATGTCTAAAAACCTTTTATGTGCTGTTAATATTAAATTTATTTGTGTGGCATATTGTCTTCACTGTTTTGTCCTGCCTGTCCATTGTTAAGTTGATTTCAGCTGTGTGGCATGTTGAAGAAGCATTTGATGATTTGTCATACAATAAAAGTGGTTCTGTGTTGAGAACCAGCACACTGGAGCGTGCAGTTATCAGTGCCAGCGCTCCAACATATCTTCAGGACTGGTTTGCTTTAGTTCAAAGTCCTGTTTGATTCAGGTTTGGTCCCAGGTAGCCTCATAAGAAAGTGCTGATGAGGCCTGTCAATATTTGAGGCAACGACAGAGGAGAAAACTCAGCTACAACTCATGATATCTTGGATTCAGCTCTTAAGGAATTAAATAATAGTTGTTAAAATACTAGTGAAATATAGAACTATAAGCTAGGGGTTCCAGGTCTGTAACACAAGCAACCTAAAGTCAGCATAATTAATGTTTGTTTACTGGAAAAATGGAAGAGGTGGGGGAGATGTGGACTCGGTGGTTGTGCCCAACCGAACAAAAGAGTTACAATAAAACCAGGCCTAAACTACTGGCTATCTGGGAAAACAAAGGAAACAAAAGACCTGACTGAGCTAGTTAAGAAAAGATAAAGAAAACTAAATACAGGGGATGGCACCAGCCAATATCCCAAGTGTATCTAGTCCTACGTGCTGCTAATGTACAGGGTACCCCAAACTCACCTGTTCGCAACTGCCCACCACACTTACTCTACACCATGAGGAGCAGCAAGCAAATCCTGCAGCAAGCAGGAAAAGCAAAAGAACAAAAGAGAGAGAGAGAGAGAGAGCCAGCACTGTGCCCTTTTTTCATCCATGGGCCTCGCGTGATGATTGGTCAGGTCTGATCTCGCCTTCATAAGGTAGCCTGGACTGCCCAGGTGAGCCCAGGCACCTGGAGCACTGGGAAGGGGGGTGGGGGAGGAGAAAGAGGGAGAAAAAAACAAAACAAACAAAAAAAAAAACACATAGTAAGATTAACAACCAGTGATTTAGTATCTTTGATTTTCAGTCACACATGGGATGATATGTAAAATGTATAAATGTCTGAAAATAAAAGGGAACCCTCTGGTCAAGACATACATTCTCTACCACCTGGGAACAAAATCCTTAGGTGCTTGACAGATGACAAACCAGACATAACTAAAATGATGCTTAGATATTTTAGACTAGAGAATAATAGAATAAGAATAGAATATAAAAGTTAAGTAAAAAAAAAAATCAAAAGTATTTTTAGGCTAAGATGACATTGGGGTCCACGACTGGTCCGCCGACCACACGTTGAACACCACCGTCCCAGGACATTTAGACAAAACAACAGCAGTTGTTTTTTTCATCCAGCGGGCGGAGCTGTTGTCATCAGTATGGTGAGAGGGGAGCAGTCAGTCAGTCGGTGTTGGTAGCCGCTGTGGGAAGTTGTGCAACCAGTGAAACCTGTAGTGAGTGAGTCGAGAAATCAACAAACGTCACGAGCTTTCCCGGAAACTCACACTTCTCCGATTTTCTTCCCTGAAAGTTTATCTTCCTCCTGGTGTGGTCTGCACCGACCGGCGATCTGCTCCGGAGCCCGAAAGCCTCACATTTAATGTCGGTATGTATGTCTACAATGTCGGAGAGTGAGTGTAAAATTAGATACAGTATTCACATGCTGGGAGCTGACAGCATCCGTATCATTCTGTCATGGATTAAACACTCATACTAGTTGTTTGTAAGAGACGGTACACTGAATAGTTGTGTAGGTGTACTGCTGTTTACAGGCTGATGAGTGTGGTACATGTAAAGCAGTGTGTGTGAATGGTTTGTATATGGAAATTACAGCAGAACCTGTCACAGTCATATCATTACATATAGTAATTCACATTATTTTTAAATTACGGACACAGTAAACTGTGCCCGGGGCTTTTTCAGGTGCGGTCAAATGTTTGCAGAGCATCATGTCTTTTTGCAGTTTTACCTCAAGAGGCATGACACATCTATCATGCACTGTAAAATCAGTAATGAGTATTTAAGATTGTGTTAGCAACATCTGGATTTCTTTGATTTAATATAACCTTGCTGCTGTGGCTGTTAGGATGGGAAACAGAGGCTGGCAGGTCACCTTACTATCTGCTAGCTTTGTGTGATTTATTTTTCATTTAGTTTTGATTACAATAACTACATGCAGTTTGACATATGGCTATCAGGCCGTTATTGTTGCAGTGCTCAGAGCGGTGTTTGCTATTAAGTGAGAAACTGGCAGGAATGAGTGCGGGAGTGCTACCATATCCCAGTAACCCTGGCTTCTTGAGTGGATGGACAATACTGGGGGGCTGGCCCACTGAGCAGATTGCTGTGAGGCTAAGTATAGCATGAATACAAGTAAATCAGCAGAGAGCAATGGCTCCCCTCTGTGACAATGGAGGCATTTCCCGCTGGGATGGATAGCAATCCCAATGAAGACCCAGGTAACAGCCTTTTAAAAGCTGTAATTGCTCAGCTGTAAATGGGAAACCTATGAACAATAACAGAGCCACAATTTCCTGTAATGAATTATTTCTTTAAAAGATGCTTTTATGCTGTTACAGACACACAAAAGGATGTAATAATCAGTCTGCGTGGACTCCAGTTTGTGTGCCTCCTAACCCTGGCTTACACAGATACTGCATGTATGGCCTTTACACAGGCAAGAAGAAGTATTTTTTAAGATGAAAAGATAAAGAGAATATGAGGGGCTCTCTAGGTTTTTGTCTTGAAAGAATCAGAGACAGATTATCGCCTCAATTTATTTATTTATTTGTGGCTCTCTCTGCCTGTGGCCTTACTTGTACAGAACACAGTAGACTGTGCTGGAATAGTCTTCTGACTTTGGCTGCATGATCACAGCATACCAGGCATGCCGTCGTCCTTATACAAACAGAGTCTGGACCCTGAGCTCATTGCTTACTGGTACTGATGATGAGGACCTGTGTGGAAAAGAGAAGGAGACAGAGGATGTTGAATAAATCACAGAGCTAAAATCAGGAATATGACACTGACGCTTACATGCAGAATCAGCCAATGGCACAGCGGCCTCTTTTGGGTCATGCTGGAGTCCCATCTAACCTGCAGTCACACTCACAATTGGTGGGGTTCAGAGTGAAGCTGTTCTTTGAAGTGTGTTGCACTGGAGGAACAAGCTTGTTTTATCATAGAGGACTTTTGTTGAATGAACCAGGCTTCCTTCCCTCCCTGTGATCCTCCCTCCAGAAGAGTTGGTGCTGAGTGTCACTATGAGATGTCGTCTCCAAGTGCCTCCTTCGTGCAAATCAAGTTCGATGACATCCTCTTCTATGAGAACTGTGGCGGCGGCAGCTTCGGAAGTGTGTACCGAGCCAGGTGGATCTCCCAGGACAAAGAGGTAGCGGTGAAAAAACTGCTCAAGATTGAAAACGAGGTAGGAGTCATAATTGCCTGGGCTTTTCATATACATTTAATTGTCAGTGTAGTAATCATTTTAATTGCTACCCCATTTAGCAGGATGTGTGGTGACTTCTGTACCTATCACTCATGGTCATTATACTCCCCCACTCTTGGAAACGTGCTGCAAAAGAAACATTATCGCCAAATGAAAGAATGCATTCGGCCCAATTGCAGAAGAGACTGTTCTTGAAATCACTTTGAAAGCTCGGCCTCATTGTCTTAAAGACAGAGAAAGAATTATCTTTGAAATCTTTTCAGGGAATTACATTTACAGGCTCGTGATAGGATATTCAGAAAATCACTCGTCATTTCTTTTATAAAATTGTAAAAGATCACAGATATCCATTCCACTTAACTCAAGTGTTGGAGAGATGATTGTTCAGTGAAAATAATAACGTAATCCTTTCACATTGATCCAATTGTTCCTTTAATTATAGTGTTTGACTACAATTAAATGAATTGGTTTTGTCAGGTTTCTGTTCATTCTTGGAATGGTGACACATTTCTTTCTGGGCCGTTATATTAATATGTCTTTATATGCACTCTCTTTTATTTTTAACCATGATAGCTGCATGGCTCTTCAGTCCATTGCTTTGGTCCAGACAGATATATCTCAACAACTATTTCACTATGTACAAACATTCAACGTCCCCAGAGGAAAGGCCATACTCAGTTTGGTGATCCAATGGCTTTTTCTCAAGAACCTGCAAAACTATTGACATACCCATTAGCCTCACCTGAACTTTGTGTTTGTGTGCTAATTAGTAAATGCTAACACTTTACACTAAGATGGAGATCATGGTGAACGTTGTACCTCCTTAGCATCAGAGTCTACGCAAAGGCTGTAGACTCTTAGTCTTGTTTCTTCAGACACTTATTTAATGATTTGCTGACATGTGTAAAAGGAACCTTCATTATGATGAAAAAGATCCAGTCATGTTTTCTCCTTGTCTGTTCATTGCTCAGGCTGAAATCCTCAGTGTCCTCAGCCACCGTAACATCATTCAGTTTTATGGCGCAATTGTCGAGGCTCCCAACTATGGAATCGTCACTGGTAAGTTTTTTTCAAATGATAAAGCATTCATACTGACACGACGATGCATTCGGCGCTGCAGTGTGTCTCAATAATAAGCGGTATACAACAGTGCTACTGGACTATAACATGTTAGAAAACACAGCAGCTGAATCTGTTTGCACCAGCTGCACAGTTTACTCAACAGTGAATGCTGCAGAGGTTTCTATGGAAGCATTAGTGAATGCCAGAGGGTTCAGGAAGTGCACACATTGATACAGTAGTTGTGTACCCATGTTTTCCTTTGTCTGATTTAGAGGCTGAGAAGAATAATGCACCCTCTAAAGCTCCCGTAGCCGTTGACTGTCGAAAACAAGGGGCCCTCGATGCCTCTGCACAAACTTTCATCTAGCAGGAATGTAGAAGTTATCCTGTGGAGATGACATTTAAAGTCCCCCTCAACTCAAAAATGCATTTTACTTGGACGTTTGAGCTTTTCTGTGCAGAATGATGTATGTACAGAGTCTGACACTAGAAGTCTGTCGTCTCATTTGTCTGCTGGGGGGGTGAAAGTTTCTCTGTGCTCACCTTAAATCTGAGTACACGTGAGCAGGATTTTGTGACATCGCAAGTAAGACATCGCAATCTAACAGTTAAACAATATTTGCATATTCATATATTCTAGATTTCTCTGTGAGGGAGAGGAAGTAAAAGTGATTTTTAATTTTTTTTTGTGAGAAAATCATACCAGACACAAATTATAACCGAATATGGTATTTTTGTATGTTAGGAAAAATATAACTCTGAAGAATCTTATAAAATCTGAGTCTGAGGGGAATTAGTTCTGTGCTGCTGCTGCTGCTGCTGCTGCTGCTGCTGCTGCTGCTGTTAGAGCATTTCTTACTGTAATACCATTAATCTGAGCTCTGCTCTATGACATAATAATAAACCATCTGTATTTGGATTTTAGACCTTCAGCTGAATTCTTTGGCAGCTGAAGGTTTTTTAAATTTCTTCTTTGACCTAATTTTGATTGGCGTGTTATGGTTAATCTACTGACTGAAACTGATAATTGGCTACACATGAAGCATATAGTAAATGTAATAAGAGCAGCAACTAATGATTAATTCCATTACTGATGAACGTGTCAATTTTTTTAATTAAACAGGAAATCCTCACATTTGAGAAGCTGGAAACAAGCAAAAGAATTATTTTCTCAACAAATCAATTAAATGATTAATCAGCTACCAAAACTGTAGGCAATTCATGGCCTATCGATTAACTTACTGATTAATCAATAAATTGTTAGCATTATAATTAGTCTCTCTTCTCTCTCTTCTCTCCTCTCCCTCAAGCAGCAGTAAGAGCTCAGCCTACATGTAGATAGGAAGCTGTGAAGCTCCTAACATGTTTACTCACTCTCTATCAAAGGCTGAACTTCTGAGCCTCTTGGGGTGAACTAACAAATACAATTTCTGTGTGACTTTGCCATTATAAAAAGGTCTGTGACATTCAGGGGTTACTGCATGTTTGGGAAACCAAGCGACTGGCCATGGCTCATATATTTTTAAGGTCTTGTCCATTCTGCCACAAAAATCACTCTCCTGCCAGGAAAACAGCAGAACACTGTGTGAATGAAAATCATAACAGTCCCCACACACATCCTGAACAGGGAGTATCACCTCCTTTCATCGTGTGGACAATGCACAGCATCTGAAATTAATGAAATCAAATTAAACCGATAAATATAAGCCTGCAGTTCACATCAGTCCTCTCTGATTTACAAATGTTAACGAATGCACTTACTGTGATTTGTTTCGTTCCTGTAACTAGGGGTGTTGTTACAATTTGTTATATTAATTGACAGAGGGGCCAGTGGACAGGGAGCAGAGGAATGGGGATGGGGATTTCAGGGGAACAGCAGGAGGACAGGGCAGGGGAAGAGCAGGAGGCTTCAGGTGGACGGCCTGAGGGCAGAACACAGAATGAACAGGAGACCTCAGATGGTCAGGCAGAAAAGTGGATCCCCTCAGAAGGACAACCCAGAGGCCGGACAGACAGGCGGAGGCAAAGATGAAGACAGGACCACCCTGGAGGTCAGAGACAGAGGCAGAGCTTCTCCGGAGGATGAGAAGACAGGACCACTCTGGAGGTTGGAGCCAAAGGCAGAAGTTCTCTGGATGACGAGGGTCTTGTTGCTTAGGGTCTTCAGGGTCAGAATAAGGAGGCTGCAGACTCACGTAACCGAGCCATACTGACTGGAGAGCGGGCTGAAGTGCTGGCAGAAGTACAGGTGGAAGGTGAGCATGCTGGAGGCAAGCAGGAGGCGAGCAGACAGGAGGTTACGGGTACAGGCTGGTTGCTAACAGGCTGGGAGACGGGCTGGACAGGGTATTGGGGTGGCAGACTCAGGCAAAACAGCAGCCATAATTCCTTTCAGGTTAGGGTACCTGGGCTGCCGGGCTGTTCATTTATATAAACTGTGTCTATGATTGTTAAAAATGTGAACGTCGCTCTACTAGTTTTTTTTCTTTGATGCCACATCACATTGTCTAGTATTACAATGCTACAGCGTTGAACAACTGGTCCCATACATGCCAGTGTGTCTCACAGCAGCATATCCTCTTTCTTGTATAGCCAACCCTTCACAGCTGACTTTACACAGATGATGAAATTCTCATGCTGCAAACAAGCCAATACAACTGAAACTGATTCTTTCAGTGTAACTGTTGTGTGTTAAGTTAAGAGTACTCTATAAAAAGAAATGAAAAGGGATGTCTGAAAAGAACCAGAAATCATTCACAGTCACATGAAAGCATTTGAAGTTTTGATCACTAAATTTCTAGTATTTAGAACAAGACTTTGCAGAACTGCATCTGAAGAATGGAGAAAAACACCTTGCTCCTCAGCAGCAGCTGTAGTATTGTGCATCTGAGAAGAGGAAGGTTTTGTTGTCAAGGAGCTGGTTGGTGTCTTTATTTATCAAAGCAAAATCTAATTAGCACCAGATACATGACAAGTGTTTATGGCCGTCCTGACCATGCCATGTCCACATTCATCAGCTCAGTTATAAATTTCCCGTGTTTGCTGACATACAGTGTCAGCAGCCTGGGCAGTTCTGGCTTTCTAACAGCCAGTATCTATCACCTATATGAGAGGCCTGTTTGTCTCTGTTGACCTGCAGGAGTTTAACGATACCTGCTGTCACTCCGCACCCTCATAAACTTAATGAATTAAGGTTAGTTATTGTTTTGAATTAAAGGTACATTTACCTGTTAGATTAAGTGCAAGACTGTTTCACATAAGCTAATTAAAATTCTTTTGTGGCATGAAACTAATCCGCTCTGACGAGCCGGTTGAGACTAAAATGAAAGTGCAGTTTACAACAGAGCTACAAGTCATATTATCTATGGAATGGGGATGAATGTAGTACAAAGTACAGAAGCAGACATAGGGTGAAGTGAGGTGAACTTCATTGTTCGTGTTACTGTATTTAAAACACAATTTTGCTTCTGTCAGTCAGCCATACAAAACTTAGATTCACAAGAATAAAAATCATTTGGACTCCTGTCTCGGTGCCTGTGCATGCTTACATTACTGTGTTTGGACATGATATGCACATACAGAAGTTTCCTGCTGTTTTAGTTGGCATGATGAGACTTGATACTCCACATGATAGCCTGACAGCAAAAATGCCTGTTGAGTTGCCTGTTCTACATACATCTCATTTACAAGAGCTTCATCAAAGCTTTATCACTCATGAGACTCTTGTGAAGAACAGCTTATCAAAAGGCTACATGTTTGTCAAGGATGTGTCCCGCTAGAAGTGTATGAAACCTTTGGAAACAGCAGAAGGATTATTCTTTTGTGTTGTAGAACTGTCCTGCCCTGAGGGAACAGGAGAGTGTTCACTGTGATAAATTGAGATCATCCACAGCGACAGCCCAGTGACAAGAGCAATCTGTAAACAAGACACTGTCCGCTGGCTTCCAGGAGTTGTCTAACAGAGTTTCAACTATCAACTATCTCACATATTGCACTAATATGTGTAATGTAACACCTCAAGAGGACAGTTTTGTCACTGTAAGACATTTTACCAACACTAATTGTCACTCTATACTTTTTCCCCAACTGTCTTCATCTGCGTTTTGATATCAGTCACCCCAGATGATACAAACTCAACATAATCACATTTATCCACAGAGTATGCCAGTGGTGGATCGCTGTACGATTACCTGTCCAGCGCTGAGAGTGAGGACATGGACATGGGACAGATCATGACATGGGCTGCAGACATTGCCAGAGGTACATGTTATTTATCACCTTGATTATATTAGTGAATAATCAGCCAAAGAGTTCTTTATTTTCTCAGGAGTAAGTCACAGAGAGCAAGTTTGACAGGACAACATCGTATTCATGTCAAACATGTTATTCTTGTTTGGATGATGATAAAGTTTATTACAGGGTAGACTTCAGGTCCCACACACACACGCGCATACACACACTATAATTCCACTGTATCTGCTATAACGTTATCAACATATATTTATGACTTATCTCTTATTTATTACTTATTTGTGGGGATCTTCCCAGGGATCAAGTTGACCTGTGGAACTGATGAATATGTATTTTAAGGAGTGTCAGCCACAGAGAGGGTGAAAATGAGGGTTTATTCTGATTATTATAATAGCTCTTTGCGCCTAATTTACTAAAGGAAAAAAAGCTTAGTTAATCACACTATTTTCCGCCCAGTGAAAGAATGTTTTAATTTATGTTGAATTTTTTTTATATCAAGGCTTTATGAATGAAAAACAGGTTGTGTTACTTGTGTTTATAGTGAATTATTTATTTATTTATTTATTTTGTATAGCAAACTCTTGTAATGATACGGTGAAATGTGGCAAGAACTGTAAGAAACAGCTGTTTCCTACCTTCTTCAGTGGAACATTTTCTGTTTCTGTTTGATTAAACACATGATAAGCTGTCCGTCATGCACATTTGTCCATCCTGTAGTGTCATTTGCATACAAGTGGAACTGACAGTGTTTAAAACTCTAGGTTATTAATGCAGTGTGCTGAGGAACACCTGTGTTGATGTTAAGAATTACATGAATTAATGACATACTCAGTGTAGGTGTACTTCTACAAGGAAATATAAACAAGAGTCATTCAGTCTTTATTTTCCACATTAATATTTAATAGAGTACGTTTCTACTCAAACTCTAGGTGTCCCACAGCTCATTGCTTCGCTATATATATACAGGATCATGAACAACTCAAAGACACATCACATTCCCCAATTCATTTATACAGACAAGTAGTGTGGGGTTGGAAGGATCGGCATACAGACAAGTCAGAGGGTCATCAGAAACACAGTTTACACTGTGTACATTTGAAGTGATCTCCCCCTGAAAAACATCTGTCTGTTGTATTTTCTCTTCAGGGATACACTATTTACATTCAGAGGCCCCAGTAAAGGTGATCCACAGAGACCTGAAGTCCAGGAATGGTAACAGATTTGATTTAACAGCATGATTTTACTATATCAAAAATTAATATTATTTTGTTAATGCTAGATATTCTATGTGAGTACCTGCTTTTACTGACCTTTAAAACCTTGTTTTCCCTTTCAGTCGTTCTAGCTGCAGACAAAGTTCTCAAGGTAGGTTTTTGATATGACTGAGTTTAAGCTGCTATTTACCTACAGTATATGGACACAAGAGGGCAGTGACTAACTTAGCATGTACAAGAAACAGCATCAGCGCTGTTCCTTACTGCTAAGAGAAATAAGATTTATCAAAAACTCATGACAGAATAGGGCTCTCAACAGTAGTTTACCTTTTATTTATTTGATAAAGTTAGTATATTTATGGAAAACTATTAAGTTATTTATGGTATGGTATTTATGGAAAACTATTCAGTCACCCCAAACATATTTTGAGGCTTCTTCAGGGACATTCTACATGTATCTGATGTACATGTATCTTAAATTGCCCCCCGGGGACAAATAAAGTTCTCTGAATCTGAAATCTGATGTATTGTAGAGCCACATGCTCTGAAATGAACCAAGGCCATAGTGTGCCAGTTTGCGTTTGCCTGTGACACTGCAGTGTTGAAAATAGAAACTGACTCCAGGCCTGACTGATGTGATTACAGTACAATAGAAGCCCACATTAGTGGCATTTACTACCACTAGCATCACCACCCGACGCTCTTCTCTATCAGTAGAGAAAAGATCTACACCGAATGGTTTGATTGGTGCATGTTAAGTATTAACTACATAAAGTACATCAGTCACAGGAGGCTATGGATACCACAATACATATTTTTGATTTAGCAGCAAAATTAGTCTCAATTCTGTTCTTATCTCCTCAGATTTGTGATTTTGGGGCTTCTAAGTTCTTGACCCACACAACACACATGTCCTTGGTTGGCACGTTTCCCTGGATGGCTCCAGAAGTGATCCAGAGCCTGCCTGTGTCTGAGACTTGTGACACTTTCTCCTATGGTGTGGTAAGTGACAAGAAGGAAAGGATGGGAAAGTTGCGCACTCAACTTATAAGTCTGATGCAGTATTGTTTATTTTAAATGGTATAGTTAATTGTTTAGCACATATTGCCTTATGACAAGATAAAAACATGTCTGATGATCAAAAACCTGTTTTTTGAACATCCCAGCTGTATCTGCAGATTATGACATAATGAATTCAGAATAAAAACAATGAAATATATGTAGGCATAAATGTAAGCCTTCACAACACTTACAAATCACTTAGACATAGCATGAAGTTGCTTTTCGCTTCTTTAAACTAAGGATTTGTTGACTCATAGGTCAACATTTGTGACTGTTCCTATGACCATGTCTTAGAAGTTGATTTCTGTCATTTCTCTTTAAATTATTCTACAAATACTGTCATCAAATCCAGGGAAAGGGTATTTGTTATGGCACATCAAAGATCACAGTGACTGACAAGAACAGTGAGAGTCAGAACCCATTTATAAAATGTTTTTTTGTTGTTGTTTTTACAGGAAAGATTTGACAGACAATAATGCTTTTTATTTCTGTCTTAAAATCCAATTTGTATGAAACTGAATCAAATATGAAATAGAATAGAATAGAAACCATCATCAGCTACCTTCAACCATCTTAAAAACCTTTCATAGAAGAGTAAATTGAAGAGTAAAATTCCAGTGCACTAATGAAAAATTATGTAAAAATGAGGTTTCTTCAGGTCTATGCAAGACCTTACAAGCTAAACAGACAATGTTTAAGATGAGCACTTTATATGCCAGAGTTACTGCAAAATGATTGCAGATTTAAGTATACAGTTTTTTATACATGTTTACATGGGACTGATTTCTATAGTGAAATACATACATGTAATGAGAGGAAGCTGGCAAGCGCAGAAATGCAAAAATAAGGTACGCATACAGTGAAATGGCTCTTCTCCACCTATTCATGATCTAAATTTTTTTTGAGATGTCAGAGCAGGTTGTTATTCCTGACGCTGCTGAATACCAACTGAAAAGAACCAAAATTTTCAGGCGAGCACTGTTACTGTACTTCAGAAATCACGGCAGCCTTTAATCAGCGTTGGAAATCTGAAATGAATGTTTTTGTCTGTTTTGTATGTTGCATTTGGTCTCCATGAGTGACTAATAAGCGTTTTTACAGTATATGAATACACGTTATTTATTAGCAGATAAATCATACTTACCTGCTCAGCACTATTTCTACATCTCGACCTCTGTGCTATGAAATCGTACCATGTGGTGGAGCAAAACAGCAGATCCTTGGCTGTTATGGCAGTGCATATACATACATACATGTATATTTACTGCTTTACATTATTGTAAATTTGTTGTTTACTGACCTTAGCTCTTGACTTCTGTGACAGGTGCTTTGGGAAATGCTTACCCGTGAGGTACCCTTCAAAGGCCTGGAAGGTTTGCAAGTGGCCTGGCTTGTGGTGGAGAAAAATGAGGTACTATAGTGTGTGATTAAAAGTGACCATCAGAACTTATTGTCCTGTTAAATAAACCTTCCATCACACTTAGTCACTATTTAAGTCTCATCACTGTGTGATGAAATTTATATGTTGAAAAGTTCCTAACTGCATTTTTATATCACTGTATTTTATTCACTTTTTTGTCCCTGGTGGGGGTTGTAGGTGTGAAATATCTTGTTCATAGCTAAAGAAACAATTTAGCGGGAGGAACACACCTTTAAGCTCACTGAATACCACATTACATGTGATTTGTTTAATCTGTACAGAAACAGAAGCATAAAAACATCAAGTTGAAAATTTATGGGGGGTTTTATGTGGTGCTATTTCTTAACTGGGAGCAATTACGTACTATATTCTTGCTGTCACCATGAGGAAACCAGTGGACACTCCTGGACAGCACTAGGCTTACAGTTTCCCCCTGTTTCCAGACAAACTTGAAAGTGGTATCGATCTTCTCATCTAACTCTCTGCAAGAAAGTGAATAAGCGTATTTTCCAAAATGTTAAACTATTCCTTTGAATCAGAACCCCTGCAGTGCAGTACCGTTCCCTAACAAGCAGCTCATTTTGCCAACTCATCGCCTGTGTTTCAGAGGTTAACCATCCCTAGTGGCTGTCCTGTCAGCTTTGCTGAGCTCATGAGGAACTGCTGGGCGACAGAGCCAAAAGTGAGTCATCCACAGAGATACATTAGCATGTGCATGAACAGCATATGTATGTTTTCATTTGAATCACATACAGGGGAAATGTTTTTATGTTCATTTAGGAAAGGCCAGTGTTCAGGCAGATCCTCTCTACTTTGGAGTCCATGTCTAATGACAGCCAACTTCCTCAACAGTGCAACTCTTTCCTTCACAACAAGGCTGAATGGAGGTAATGTGATCATCCATTCTCCAGCCCCTGTAAATGTATTTATAACCCTCTTTTTTTTCACCAATATACTGCCTCAGCCTAAGGAAATGTGCAACTGTTTTCAAAGAATGATGTGGAAATGTAGCTGATGGGGGCCGTGAAATACAAAAAAGGACTTGAGATCGTGCATATAGATCTTTAATAATTACACTGATAGCTACATAAAGGCATGAAAACCTCCAAAGAATCATCCATCTGGATATACTTCCTCTCTTTACCCATAAGGCCCTAAAAATAATCACCATCTTTTTCAAGTAGAAGTGTTTAATTGGCCTGTATGAGCAGCTGGAGGTTTGGTGATGTTCAGCACAGCCTGAGTCTCAGCTGTTACTTTATTCTCTGTCTGCCTCTCTATGGGGCTTGTCTGTGCTCTGAGGTTTTTCCTCAGAAGTTGTGAAAGTGGCATCATGTCCAGGCAGCCATCTGCAGGTGGAGCAGGTTAAAGTGAATCTCAGTGCTGGAAAACAGAAACTGAGAATGTGTGACTCAGATAGAAACTCTCCTTTTAGGCCAAGAGGTCTGATACTACAATCTTAACTAGCTGAAAGTGAAAAGTGAGGTTTGTGGTTGATCGGAGCAGGAGGTAGCTCTATCAGAAATGGTAGAGAGATGTTGTGTTGAGGTTTATCGTGATTGTTTTGCTCAGGTAGGTGATGTCTGTTACCCAGAAATAGAAAATACACAGTGCAGGAAATAGATATTGGAACAATGCATGTTTCTTATTGTTTGTGACTATGTACTACAGCTCGTTCGGCTCCAGATGAAAGAATGACACTGAGGTTAAAGTGCTGACTGTGGGTGTTTAGGTCCATACTGGGTGCACAGGGAAGGAATCATAGCCTCCTTTACCCTTGGACGGCATGTACCTAATAAACAGAGCTACAAAAACTCTATAAAACGTATCTGATGGAAAAAAACAACCAGTTAAAGCTAAGAGTCACCAGTTTAACCTCTTAGTTAGAATTTCTAACTAATACTTATACGACACTGTACATTTTACTGTTTAGAGGTTAAATATCAATGAAAAACTAAACAGAAGTGTCCTGTTGCACAACTAGTTTGAACACGGCCATAAAGATTAAGAAGGGAGTTGACATTTCCTTCCTCATTTTGCAGTTGTCTGGAGAAATTAAAGAAAAGATCATTTGTTTTGTTCATTTCGAGCATAGATGCATTGGAAAGTGCAGTAGAAGTTACATGTCTGAGACAGTGAAAACAGTGAAGGGTGCAGGGTGATGTGAAATGCTGAGAAAGTGTATTAGGAAAGTGGGAAGCGAGAGAAGTAATAATTTGGGATGTCAAGTAAGAGTGGAAATTGTTTGAGGTGGGAAGCGTTAGGGTGGAGGACCCAGAGGACCGCGGGGAGTAAGGATGGCCCTTCCTGCCTGGGAAGTGTGGGACGTGTTTATGAAAAGCGAGTGTGAGAACTGCATTTTTGTTGGGCTGAAACTCTGCATGGATTTCCATAACACACTGCGCAGCCCCACCTACTGGGCAAAACAAACTTCCTCAGCATGACATGTGCACGAGACATTGTCCTGTCCTTGGCATTTGAAGCATCAGAAACAGTCTAAGCCAAACGACCTTCTGCCTGCACGGCATCACTGGGTTATCTACAGAAGAGTTTCATTTTGTTTTGTTTTTATAATGTGTCACTCCTTACTGTCCTAGTACTCTCGCTGTGTCACTTATCTGGTGATATTCCATGTTTTTCTTACTGTCAACAAATCCTGTGAAAAGACCAAAACTACAAATGAACTGATCCTAACAAGTACCTTCAGTGCAGCCAAAGCCTGATGTAGCTTATTTCTCTATGCCATAGACCTCCACTGTTGTTCAAAAAGTAAAGTAACCTCTAAAACTCCATTTACCTGCCAGGGGTTTAGTCATTATAAACAACTTCTGTGCAGCCAAACATTTTTCAAACCCACATAACGTCTAGTGGAAATCCCAAAGTTTCTTAAGTTGCCAACATTTCCATTCAATGGGATGATGCAGCCATGAAAAAAAAATGGTATTGGGTTTGAACATTTGTAATCTGTGAATGAAAAAGTCCCCAACAAATGAACCGTTTACTCTAGTTAGAATAACCTTGCTAAAACTGTCATTGTCCAGTTGGTCTTTTTTTGAAAACATATATTTGTGACCCAAAGAGATTTACTTCTTTAGGATGCGCTTAAGACTGAGTGCCTCAGACAGGAGGCTGGAAAGTATTTAGAGACGGACTGAAATTACATTGTTGGTTTTGATGTTTTATGCTGTATACTGAAGGTCAGAGATTGAAGCTACTCTTGAGAGACTTAAGAAGCTGGAGAGAGACCTGAGCACCAAAGAACAGGAGCTGAAGGAGCGAGAGCGGCGTCTAAAGATGTGGGAGCGCAAACTCATCGAACAGTCCAACAGCCCGGTGAGTTCCTCACTGTCCCCTCTTCACCTTGGTTCACGTTGTCCATCACGACAGCAGCCACGCACTGTGAAGTGGTCACAGCGGCAGCAGCACCTCACTTTTACATTGCTCTTCACACGTGTATTTCCTAGTTTCCTCACTCGCATTAAGACAAGGACAGAATTTTCCTGATCTTTCTCTGGGGTGAAGTGGAAATGGGAAAGCAGTGAAATGAAATTTAAAAAGCATGGAATGAGGAGGAGGGGGAAGCACATTATGAGATGGATAGTAGACACCATTAGCAGTGCTGCATTTATATGCAGTGTAGTGCATGGCTGCCGAACAAGAATTTGCACCGTGATGCACAGAGTGAAAGCTGCATTCCAAGAATTAATATTGGATTGTGAGCATCCAGTCTCTTCACGGTTTTGCTGTTTCCTTTATGCATGAAGTGCAACATCCCTAACATCACACACACACATTATATTATATATTATATAGATTGTAATATAATCAATTGAAATGTGATAGTAGTAAAAAAAAAGATATAAATAAAAATATAAATATTCTAATTTCCAAAGGCCATTGTGACATTTTAAAATAGTTTTATTTTATCTGGCCAACAATCCAAAACCCAAAGATATTCTTTTTACTACTGTAAATAAAGCATCAAATATGCACTTAGGACCAAAGAATCCAAAGAAGAGTAAAATGACAAACACAATCAGTAGATTATCAAAATAAATTTGAATTTTCTATCAGTTGACTAATTGGTCCAATTCTATTTATCCCTCTTTTCACTAGTGTTTCTGTGAGTGATACACAGTGGTTTATCTCATCCAGCATGGCACAATGGTGCACAGTGCAGCTATCTTTAAAGATGTCACTCAACCACAAACACAGTTTCTATTGTATGAGTTTGAAATAGTCAACAAAACCTTTGAATCAAGTGCACTGGAATCATTTCCTGTGTTTCCTTTCTTTTTCTATCCTACCTTTACTCCACTCCTCTGCTCTGTTAACTTCCCTTTACCATCTTGTTTTCTGAATCACATCTTGTTTTTTGGGGTTAAAATTGTCCACTTTCCTTATTTACACTTTGTGGATTGAAACTGATTACTTACTTCCTTTTCTTTTCTATCCTCTCTTTTTTTCTTTTACCCCTCTGTCCCTGCTCTTCACCTGTCTCTGCCTCTCAGCTCTTCTTACCCGTGACAAAAAAGATAAGCGCTAAGTCGTTCTATCAGTCAAAGACGGAGGAATCAAACAGTTCACAGATGTCGTGTCAGATCACAAACTCCAGTAACGAGGAGGTGAATCTGCAGTCCGTGATGAAAGGCTTTGAGGACTTGTTTTCCGTGGACTTCGGACAGCCTGTCCTGCGCTCTGGCATGCAGGTCAACATGCAGGCCAAGCAGAACTCCTCCAAGTCCAGCTGTGTCAGAGAGGGACACAAAATCAACATGACTCTGGGGACGGGAGCCTTCACTTGGTCTGACGACAGTGAATAAACCTCTCCGATGTTTGGTGTTACCACAGCTACATCTGTCAAATACTGTGACCACACTTAATATGTTATTGCTGTTGTGGAAGCACTACTTCTAAGCAAATTTCTCACTAAGTCATATTGATTATTTTGTCATTTCAATAACCATTACTTAAAACGTGTCATGGTGTACTATTTCTTCTGCTTGGTTCAAGTTAGATTCATGATGTAAATTCAGTAATAGCTCGATGTAGCACAGAAACATATTATAGAATATATTTGAATCCCTCCACCTATGGATATTATGGATGTCATGTACTGTATGCCTAATGTACTGGATGTATAGTGCCATGCTGTGAAGAAAAAGCCACATGAGCCAGTTGCTTAGAGAAGGCCAGGCTTTTATGATGAAGTGACATTTTGCTGACATTAAGATTGGCCAATTTGTTCTGGATGTGGTGGAGTGCAGTTGTTGAGACGCAGTCTCTTACCAAGATGAGAAAGTACGTGTTTTTTCCTCTGACTGACCCAGGTTCAAAACAGCAGGAGAGGGACGATGTTGTGCGACTGACAGTTTCATTCTCTGATTTTATATTTTAGCTTTCGAGACAGACTTGGTCCTAAGGCCAAAAGGACTTTAAAAATATAAAAGAAATTATTTACCATACTAACAATGTTTCTGCACTAGTGGCTCAATCAGAAGTCACTGTTTTTACCAAAGAGTAATGTTAATTTTACTAGAATACAGTATTTCCAGACAGCATCGCCCTATATAGTCTAACTGAATATTAGCCTCGAGACCTGTACTTTACAGCAGAGAAAATCGTATTAGCATTAGTGTGCAGTTAGGTATTATGCTTCATCTGGGGGAAGGACATGCTTCCTGGAGCATAGCCCATTAAATTGTCCTCTTCGCTTGTTATCATCAGTCAGTCTCATGAGGATGTAATCCTCTGTATTCCTGTGTTGTTGCTTGTTAGCTCCCTGCCATGAGCTAATATTCCTATTCAAACATTGCCCATGCTCTTGTGCCATCAGGCCCTAGAGATATTAGACTAGATGTAACAATTAACACCGACCTTCACCAATATTTACATCTCCCTGTGTGAAATCGGGGTCACGTTGGGCATCCTGAAACATTCAGCCTCCACTCTTGAGCTTCCACTAAAATCATACAGCTTGCAGCTTTTTGATGTGATTTATTTTCCTGCATCCTTCATTGTTTGTCAATAAATCAGTTTTTTTTCAACTCTCTCTGCTTACCTGTCAGTCTTAGATTAATTTTAATACTTTACATTTGTTAACATATGGTTATGTAAGGACAAATGTATCACGAGAATTGTTGTATTACCAAACTGTTTATAACACAGAACAGAGCATGTCTGAAGCTGTTTCAAGAGCTTTGTAAAATATATTTTTTTCTCAAGGGATTTTTGTTGAGCTTTTTTTTGTGACACTAACTTCATACCATGTGACTCCCAGTATGCGTGGCCTTGTTACCCATCATCCATTAGTCCACATGGGGGCAGAATTGTGTGAACTAAACCTAACTCAAAGTCTTTTTTCCTGCAGACTCCACACATATAAACACAAAAAGTGTGCCTCCATTATAAATTTGAGATGTAGGTACCTTTTCTCAACAGCATACCAAGGATCTTTATGAAAGATCCGGTGTCAAACACAATACACTGCTTGAAAAGTGATTTTAAGTCACTCACTTTGGCAGTGGCAGAGTGTTTCTGTATCTGTTTACTTCCGAACTGCAGCACTGGAGGAGGCGGAAAATGCTGCAGGGCTGAGTGGCTTTATGAGGCGGCAGGCTGCACAGAAATGTATGGCAGCGGCTGTCTGTTGAGTCTGGCATTCAGTACATAATCCGAGCTGTTTTCAGATGTCGTGGGAAGAAGACAGTGAATGGGGATCACTCGTTCATTTAGTCGTCTTTCCAGTGCAATTTTCCATTGCATTATTTCTGTCATTACACACCAGTCTCATGATCACAATGATGAAATCTTTATTTTGGCTGGCAAGTTTCTGCCTGATTACATTTAATGAGCAATAAATGATTTATCATTCAAATAGATCACGTTAGATCAGTCAGATGGACATTTCGGTTTGGCATAGACCATTAGAGGCAAGTCTTATTATTCACACAGCACAATAACCGGGAAAGTAATGGCTCTGAAGTCATGGAAAACACGGCTATTTTCCATTTTAATAACATTTACTTAAGTCTTGTGATTTTTACTTTAGGATCTGTGTGTCATAAATACACACATGATGTCTGTATGAATCCATATTCTGCTGCTGTTACATCTATTTATCTTGTGTTTCTGTGCAGTTGCTGCCCACCCTTGACATCTATGCCTGGACTGAGGAGCATGTGGTAAGTATCAGTGTATTTACAAACTTGTGTATGATTAACATTGCAATTAAAAACTAATCTCTAACTATTTTATTTCTTCAGTATTTCTGGATGCAGCAAATATTCAGTGCAGGTTTGTTCGTTTACTTTCTAGAGTTTTACACTGTAAGATAATCTTAAATCTGACTTTGACACCGTCAGACACTTTATTGTTGTTTAAAAACTGGTTGATTCATTTTCTGCCTCAGGGGAAGGTACATGTGACATGCAGCTGTACGCTGACCTGTTTAAAGAAAATCACATCACTGGACAGAGATTGCTATTGCTCACAGAAGCCGACATGCGGGACATGGGAGTCAAGTCCAAAGGTCATGTCATGCATCTTAAGGCAAGGCACAGTTAACCATTAACCACAACTGTTTTTAACCCACATATAATTTACACAGTGAGATCTTTGCTCACTGGTGTTTGGAATTACTGTGAATTTTACATTTCCTCCTTTGCAGTGTGAAATTGAAAAGCTAACTAATGATTACCTTGGGTTCGTCCACTTCCCACCACTACTGAAGGTATGGAGTTTCTTCTTCATCATCAGGAAGTTGTTTCTGGTTTTCAGTGCAAGTTTCAGCCTGTACTGTATTGTACACCTTTTCCTCTCAGGATGAGCTGGAAAAAGAGGTGGGAAGGAGTAAAACTGTAAATCTGGAGCTGGTCTTTGGGTACCACTGGAAACCAGGAACAGGGAAATCTGTAAGTTTGCAGACACACACACACACACACACACACACACACACACACACACACACACACACACACACACACACACACACACACAGACTGCATCAACATAGTCTGCAGCTGTGAGCATCTGATGAAGCTCATCGGCTCTGTGAAGGACAAAAAGAGGATCAGGGACAGTCACAAATAAATGTTCTATCTACTTTGATCACGGCTGTTATTAAACGTTAACATTTTCAATAAGTTTAGTAATAATCATTACTTTGTAAATAGATGTACAGAATCATGTTTTTGCCATGACTGAATCAGCCTGCTTGTACTGAAGCTGTACTGACCACTGAAGGCATCGCTAGACATGGATAAAACCAGAAAAATAAACATTTCATTCTCAGCCATGTACCACATCCACCTCAACTTGCTCACAGCCCTTTGTTAGGGTCTCAAACTGTGGAGAAAGGGTGGCTCTTCACTTGCTGTTTGAATTTAATCAAAAATAGCCCATTTAGCCAGAAGTCATTTTCTTTTTAAAAGGCAAACGTTATTTAATCTTTCAGCTGTTCATTGTCCCATCATAAATAGTCCTCTTTCAGTGTGTTCGGCAGGGCTGAAACGAGAATGCTAATTGCCTCCCATTTCTTCTGACATGTGGTGGTTTAGTGGGTAGAAAACACAGCAGGGAGAAGGAAACAGGAGGCTGAGAAAATGAGAGCTAATTATTTTCCCCTGCCTGGTGTCAGGTTCCGTGTCAGCCTTGTTTTTACAAACTGGAAGGTTTTTTGCACTAAATAAAACAAACCCGCACTGCATTTTTTTCTTCGCCCCTCTTTGCTGGCGATGTCATGGAAGCAGCTGCACTTCTCAAAGACAAAATGAGGGCCTGCGATTGTGCGGCCACCATCTGACAGCCACTGAGGGTCCCCTACTAATGAGGATATCACCGTGCAGCCAAGTGAAAGGTGCTGAATTATGTATGAGTTGTCATTAGACGCACTCGGGTCCTAGGCATCATTACCAGACATTGTTTCTGCTGGAGTGATTAGACTAGCATGGACCTGGGAGCCCCGGTGCGACCATCCAGGGCCGACACCAGGCCAGCGCGGGGCCACTGGTGTGTTTCTGAGCCAGAGGCTTGCTGAAGCTTCCCCTTTGAGCCATTTCCAGTCCCTGGGGACGATGCAGGAGAGGGCGAAAGCTCCTCAGACGAGTGTGTTAGTGCCACTCCTCTGATGTCTTTCTCTGTGATCACAACACAATGGATTGGCCTGTGCTGTGAACCCTGTGTGGTTAAGCAGTGACCTGTGGCTTCGTGGCCGGCTTTTGGGGATTGGCAGAATCATTACTGCTTCGTCAGCGTTGGTTATGCAGGAGAAGAGGGATGGGGAATTGTTCAGATTTGTGCCTCCTAGTGAGGATTTGATGTGTGCCGCCACATGCAGCAACTCACAGAAAAAAAGAAAAGATTTTCACCCTTATCACCAGCTGCTTGTACCAAAAAATTAATCAGGGACACCACCGAGATTAATAAATAAACAAACATCAAATGTCTGACAAGGAATCTTAGAATGTCTGTGTAAAATGAACTGCTGTTGTCTTTTGCCATAATGATTTTAGAAATACCACAATTCTCACTAAAATGGATATGGGGATAGTGGACAAATGTTTACGATTAAAATATGTTTTTCTGAATCAAGTGTTACCCGGTACAAATATTGCATAGAAAATGCATTTGATATAATTACTCTTTCTTTACTTTAGTAATTTATTTTGTCATATTTTCATGTTAGAATTTCTTTCCTCCCCCACAGTATGAGGCTCTGAGGCCAGTAACTTACCACTGCCATTGAACTACCTCTAGGCTGTGCTGTTGGTTTATGTACCAGACTAACCAAGTTCTCCATGCAGAGTAGAGCAGTTATTATAACTTTTCTATAAAATCAGGTGTTATTTCTGAGTGTATCACAGAATCTACATTATGCCTCTTTTCTTTCAAGGACTGCAAATGGAAAATGTACATGGAACTTGATGGAGATGACGTTGCAGTAACTTACATCAAAGACGTAATCTTTAATGTCAACCAGCAGAATGTGGAAGTTCTGCGGATGACTAAGGTATCATCATTTTTTCATCAAGTTACGAAACATATTGCCACTCATGTTTTAATCAGTGCTCATTGTTGTCTTATCTAAGTGGCTGCATTTTACCCACAAGATTGTGATAGTGTGGTTTCAGTGGTCAGATTATTATTTTTTTTAATAAACTAATTATTTATTATTATTATTACAATGCAGCCACCTTTTGTGATGGACAAATGGATCGTTGGAATACAACAGAACCAGAGAGTGGACTACACAGTCAGCTATGAGGTGGGTCAATTCAGCACCAGTGGGAGACACCTCACAAAACAATGCAAATCTACATATCAGCCAGCTGAAATCTAAACTTATGCCTCTATGAAAATGCCTCTGAGGCAATCACAAACACCTGTGCAACATGCATTAACATTTTTGACACTGAATATCCTCAAATTCCCTTTTGACTTGAAACTTCAGGATGATGTCAAGTCACCAAAGACTACCAGACACAGCTGCCCGATGACGTGGAGTGTCAGTGGTGGACAAGACGAAATCAAGACTGTGGAGCTGGTCATCGAAACAGCAGCGGTTAACATCGACTGTAACACCAGGGACAGGTCTAGCTCTGGTAATTGTTTTGTTTAAAGTCTTGCTGTCTTTGTTGAGTGCCAACGCAGCACTTTTCACTGCTGCTCTTGAATTCTCTATATATTTATCAGTGTAAAACACAAAACATGCTCTATTTTTTCTGCTGTTTTAGATATTGATCCCATATGGATGCACAACGTAAGGTTGAGGCAGATGATGACTCAGAAATCCCTGCAGCCGACTGCTGCTCGGACTACCTTCACTAGCTCGGATGCCCGCACTCTGCCTCAGTTCCTGTCTGCACATGAAAGCCAGGAGTTCTCTTATGCTGCAGCTGTGCGTCGCCCTTCAAACCGCCTCCATGTAACTCCCTGGAATGACTCACGCAGCTCCTCGCCAACTGCTAGCCTGTCGGCCAAACTGTCGCCGCTCCATCTGGGGTCAAAAGGCAGCAGTCCTTCCAGCACCACGTCAGAGAGCACCTCAGAGAGGGAACGAGAGCGTCCACTGAGTGCTGGAGCACTGCATGACCACCAGAGAAACAACTACTTTGGCAACACATTAAATGTGGGAAGGGGGCAGGGTAGGGGGCATGCATGGACCAATACGAGAGGTAGCTATATTCATAATAAACCCATCAAAACCTCACGACAGCCAGGGAGGCCACGGTCCAACAGTTACAGTGTCACAGCACAGTACCGCCCACCCATGATACCAGGTATATTGTCTGTGACAGAAAACCCCAATGAGGAAAAAGAAGGGGCCAAAGCCAGTGATGGAGGCTGGATCAAAGTGGAGCGACAGAAAAGATTGCCACGTCAAGACAATAAACAAGTCAGAGGTCGACAGAGGAGAGGCGGCAGGGGAGGGCGTGGCGCTGGTGGAAGAACTTAACACGGGCCACACATGAACTGACAGCTTCTTGTATGCTGAACATGTCATGCACTGAAAAGGCTTTTGCATATGAATTGTGTTTACGTACACGCTCAAAAATGAACTGCTTATTGTAAAAGAATCACACTGATGCTCATAATGTATATGCATGACTAAATAAGGTTTTATTTTTAAAAACTGGCTCTCGTCTGGTTAATATAAATGAGCCTATGCTCAGCATGTATAACTTATTATTAGAAAAATGGACAATTGAGTGTCTTTCTTCCATTAAATGGCAGATGGCATCCAGTAATAATGTTGCATAAAAATATAAATATATGACTCTATTTATCTGCCCAGTTTCTCACAAGTTTCTCACCAAATAAACTGTTATAATGCCATGACCCAAGGTTAAATAAAAATCTCAGACTCATTTTCATCCAGTCCACTCTTTCTGAGTTGCCTCTTTAGTGTGTCTCTTTTTGTACAGTATTTTTGGCACTGATATATTACAGGATCGACTGATTCAGCTGTTTGGCAATGGTCACATAAATTAAACGTTTTATTTGGTCTGTTGTGCCCCATCCTGGCCTTGTTATTATGTTCTCCTTCAAGCGAGTCCACTTCCTGCTGTTAACAAAAACATGCTGCACTGTTTTTGTCTCATTCAAATTTTGTCGCCAGATTTCAGTGATATCATTTACTGTTATTCATCTGTATGAGCTGAATTCTCCCCATCTTCCTGTTTCAGTGCCAGTAAATCTCCATTTTTCTTCCTATTTTGTCTTAAAGTAACCCACACAAAGTGTAACTGAAATATTCTTTTTTTTTTAAGCCTGAGTAAAGCTTCACATGCCCTGTCTACTAAAGCTGAACTTGAGTCTGAATACAAAGTTCAGTTTCAGCCTTAAAACTTTACCTGTTTAATGGTCCTCAAGTTGGAAAGGAGTCAACATTTTACCCGCCTTGTATGCAAATTGACGAATAAAAAAATTCGCGCCACGGTAAAGTACATGGAAGACACTCTGCTTTCGTTTCACAAATGCCCCTTAACTTAATTCGTTTGTAAAGTTCGATAATTAGAAAAAAATCTCGGAACATATTTTAAAATATTGACAAGGACTTTTGGTGATTAATTTTACCTTCCTTTTCTTAGAGAAAGTACGTTATTTTTTAAAACTACGTGATTTATTTTATGCATCTTCCAGGACTTTCCGGTGGCGCGGGAAATGAACAGAGTGTGGGCTACGTGCAGCTGCAGGACCTGCATTGTTCGTTGCAGAGCTGCTGCGGTGTAGGTTTGTGCAGGAAGATTTGCGACAGGAAAAAAAAAATGCCCCTCACTCGTTCCAAGGTAAGAAAATGTTTTATTTATGTAAAAAGAATAGGTTTATCCATTAACAGCAACTTTGTGTTTATCTTTTTGATTAAAAAAAGGAGTAAAAGTTAATGTAATGACCACGTTGTATCAGTTAGATTACCATTTAAATCCTACTTTTCCACTAATGCTGAGCTAAAGTAAGTATAGTTTAGGGACTTAACTTGCAAAAAAACTGAGCATAGCAGGCCATAATTTTGTATATAACTAAATGAATGATGAAGTTGTAGCAGTTTTAATGTTATACCAGCCCTCCTGCTGCAACTTCAAAAAGTTAACAATGAAGTCATAGTTATATTGAAATATTACAATAATTAAATCAAAAATATGCATGACCCAGTCAAACTATTTGGCCTGTTTTGCCACAGGGGTGTGTCCCCTAAGCCAAAGCTGAGACACTGGTCAATCGATTAAGTTAATCCACAGACAGAGAACTATGGTGGCAAATGCTTATTTTGCTTATTTTTTTAGTATCTTATTCCAGTTTTTACACATTGATGATTGGATTTGAGCTTCTATGATAGTGTTGTTAAACTTATAACTTATTATTGAAGTTTGATTAAACATCCTTCCAAATTCAAGGGTTATTGAGTAAAGACACAGAAACCAGCTTGACTGTATGGAGTACACTTTTGTTGGTGGTTAAAAAAGAATCATATTTTCTAAGCTTGCCTGTTATCTTTTGCAGAGACTGGCCGTCAATCCACCCCCATCCACCAGGATGAGTTTGAGGAGCTTTCGCAGCGTTCCTCTGGTTCCCATGGAGACTTCCTCTTCTTCCTCAGATGACAGCTGTGATAGCTTTGGCTCCGATGGAGGCTTTGCAAATACGGTAACGATGAAATACCAAGTCTCACCATAAACATTACCCCATCAAATGGTGGTGAACGTGTAGGCTTTTTGCCGCACCATCTGCAACTAATGCCTGTGTCTGTGTTTAGAGGAGCAGCTTAAGACAGACGAGGAAGATGATGGAGAAACCAAAGGTGTTTGAGGCCACATCAGAGGAGGATACATGCTGTGGGTTTGAGGAGGATGTGATCAACAGGCAGATGAAATCCATGGCAAGTTTTTTTTTTTTTTTTTTTTTTTTTTTTTTAAGAAAAAATGTCATTACTTCATTTTGACACCACAAGCAAAAGTTTCTTATAACTAAATTGTATTTTCCTTTAGATTGTAGACTCTGAACCTCCGAGACGTGGCCGCAGGTCCACCGTCCTAAAGGTTGCCATGACTTTCCCCAACAAGAAGCAGGGCAAGAAGAGGCCCGCATCTGAACCACTTCCTCAACCTGAAGTACTGGACCCTGACTCTGACTCTGAGGAGAACTTCATGGACAAGAGAGCCCTGAATATTAAGGAGAACAAAGAAATGGTACAAGTTGCTGTATTTCTTTTATTCCACATTTAATTATTTCTGAACTTTGGTCAGAACTGCTGAGATTTCCTTTTTTCTGTATTTATCTATCTATTCATTCATTCGTTGTATTTTTAGCTTGCAAAACTCATGGCAGAGCTGAACAAAGTACCTGGACTCTTCCCAAGACGGATGGCAATGTCAGCGTCCTCAACGGTAATTTCTCTTAAACTGCTGGATTCGCTGTTTCACACGCATCGCTCGTGCCTTATCAAGGCCCTGTATTTACTGATGATATCTGAACCTCTTCAGCCCCGGCAGGCACCTCGGCGGTCCATGGGAACCCCAGGAACATGCAGGAGAAACCCAGAGCGCTTGTCTCGACCCCACACACGATCCCGCACGCTGGTGGACGGACCCCCCAGCCCGCCTCCAGAGGAGGAGCTTGAGGATAAGTTCACCCTGGTTCGCAGAAGCCGCTACTATGAGGAAGACGATGAGCCAGTGGGTCCTTTCACAAACAGACTGTCTGCTTTTACATTGCAGTAAATTCTGCAAATATACAGGGAATAATCACGTTCTAATTAACTGCATTTATTTCTTGTACAGCCCCGTCGACGTTCCTTCAACGGTACCAAGGCCATCCCTCATGTGGTGCGGCCTGTGGAGGACATCACAGAGGCAGAGCTGCAGCTCATCTGCCAGAACGTGCGGGAGAAAGTTTACAACAGTTCCACTGTAGGTCCCACATTCACTGTGGAGATTTGAGCAGCTGCACTTAGTTGTAAATCTCTGTGGCTGAAAATAGAAAAACTTTTTTTTTTTCTTTCCCTCAGGGATCCACTTGCCACCAGTGCCGCCAGAAAACAACAGACACCAAAACTAACTGCCGTAATCCAGAGTGTGTGGGGGTGAGAGGTCAGTTCTGCGGCCCCTGTCTCCGTAACCGCTACGGAGAGGAGGTCCGAGACGCTCTGCTGAATCCGGTGAGTTCTTAAACAAGAATCGTATTCAAAGTTGAACACGTATCTGTTGGGCAAGTCTGACTGATGTCATTGTTCCCGGGCAGGAGTGGCTGTGCCCGCCATGCAGAGGGATCTGTAACTGCAGCTTCTGCCGTGCCCGAGAAGGTCGCTGTGCTACGGGAGTGTTGGTTTACCTGGCTAAATACCATGGCTTCGATAATGTGCATGCCTACTTGAAAAGGTGACTGGAGCATTTGTAAATTGTAAAATGTGTATACATTTTTTTTTGCATTAGGTTTAAGTTTGCTAACACTAAGGTTTTCTTTTCCTCTCCCCTCTGCAGCTTGAAAAAGGAGCTGGAAGATGGTAGCAAGTAAAGTGTGGAGGAAGAAGCTGCTCCTGGACCTGACTGAAAAGCCGCGTGACCATTTTGACATTCACACAGTTCAAATCTTGTTGATAGTTGTTCAGACATTTGATTGTGAAAGTTAAAATACTTTTTGAGCATTGACTGACATCTGGAGGAGGCACACACACATACACACAGCCAGTTCTCTCCAGTTTAAAGCTGTCATTGTTTTTTGTTCTCCTACATATTTTCCTGTCCGTTAAACATTAACACTGTTTGTAAACTAAGGTGGAACAAAACAAATTTTTAGGAAAATCTCTCGGCCTTAAATTGTCCGAACAGCATTTTGTTGTCCTAAATATTTTAAGATGATTGCATTGTTCTGTGATGTACATATTCCCTATTCCACAAATATGTTAAAAAAAAAAAAAGATCCCTTTTTATAGCTGAATCCTCCTACCTGCCTCAAAAACATTTCAGACTTGTTTGTATGATCTACTGTGTTTTACATTGTTTTAAATGTATAAATTTCACACAGCCCAAATGGACATGAATTAGCCTCCAAGGCTCCATCTTTGTGCCTTTTTGCAAAATTATGCTTGTGTTTTTACAAGTTGCTTCAGACTTTTGTAAAGTGTAAACGTAAAGAAAAATAACATGTTAGCTTTGCTTGGTGTCTCCTATAGAACTGGCCCAATGATCACTGTGCTACTGAGGTGGTGCAGGTGGAAAGGGCATAGACTGGGGTCCACTGCCTCTTACTTCTAAACCGCAAGCAACTGGGTGATATACTACAGCGCCTGGTTAAATATCCTTCATTAGATAACTGTCACTAATGGTGTGGAAACAATTAGCACACTCTAATGGGAATCTCATACCTGTAAATCATTTTATCCTGTTAAAGCACGTTCTCGCTCTGCTTCAGTCTCTTTGGCTCATTTTCTGCCTTACACTGTTAAGTAGGAATGGTTGAAGGTGCCACTGAAGTGGCAATAGAGTTATGGCCTGCGTTTTCTGTTCAGAAGTGCGATACTCTACACGAAATGACATGGAATTAACCTTTGTGTCGTTCGTCTTTGAAATGTACTTCATTCGGCCCTGCAGCAGGACATACTCTGATTGTATGATACGGTTTGGAAATAATCAGCGGTTGAGATTTCTTCTTTACTGTAATAAGAGGTGGAGGTTGTCTTACTGCTGCTTGTGTTTATGAGGCACTGCAACCCTGAACTGTTGATGGGAACATCTGTTATGGTGATGCTTGCTTTGTGCTTATTGGTTTAACTGTACATTTTCATTAAAGCGTGAATCACTGCACAATCATGTTATCAGTTTTCTTTGAAATTGACCATCACTCTATCCAGAACAGTGGCAGCTGTAATTACTGTTATTGAAACATGGAGGAGAAATCCTGAATGCTGGTGGTGATTGAAGATCTTAAGGACTGTGGAGGCTGGAGGTTTATTAACATTTCTATTGCTGATAGACAGCGACAGTCTGAGTTTGCATTCCTTCAGAGAGTAAAACTTTATCAGGTTAAAAATTTGACCCTCTCCTTTTACAAGACACACACTACCTCTGAGAGGTCGTCTCTCAACTGCCTGTACAAGAATGAATGGGTGAGATAATCACCATTTACGAATTCCCCCGAGCTGAATTAAAGGTACTATGTATGTATGTTTATTTTTATGTTGATCCAGTCAATTCAAAATAAGGGCTGCAACTAACAACTGTTTCAAGTATATTTTATGCAACATCAAAATATTGAAAAATGGCCATTACAGTTTGCCAGAGCCCAAGATAACATCTGATATACAATCCAACCAACCAACCAACCAACCAGGAATTAAATTAAAAATGCTCTAAACTAGAAAAAACATAAACCCTCACTTTCAAAATATATTTTCTAAATATCAAATCGGCACCCATCAGTGCAGTTTAGTACTTTTAAAGACTTTGCTGTGCAGCAACACATGGCTGTGCAGCAGACATAGCTACTGATTTTCCTCTCCAGGGTCTCCACTGTCGACAGGGCTATAGCAGCAGAGGCCAGAAGACTCGAAGTAAGATGTATTAGCTTACCTGGTAGGTCAGACTTAATTACTCTGGTGAGGCAGGTATCAAGTTCTTTGATGGTTGTTGGTTTGGTGCATCCCTGAGGCTACAGTCAAAGAACTTACCTAAGGTCTTGACTGGTTTCTCTGTGATGGATGGAATTGCAATGCCACCCCTAAAGAAGTGAAACTTCGATGATAGAATGATGGTGTGGTTACAGTGATGTTGTCCATAGAGGCTCTGATGGGGGGCTGCTGAAGGCTAGACCTGGGCAGAGGGCCTCTGCACGCAGTTTCAGCTGTGTTGACTGCCATGTTCATGGCAAGACCGAAGAGAATAGCTGAGGTGGTGCACCCAGCTATAATCCTCCTATCAAGCTGGTGCCAGTGCTTGATTTCACTGGGTACATGGTGTCGGTCCAGGGTAGTTTCGATCAGCTTGTGGCTTGATCTGGTAAAGCAATTAGGTCGTCCTTCCTTTCATGCATGTCCCGGATCAGCTGGGTGACAACTCCAGTGTGTTCTAAGCACCCTGGAACTCCATGGATACCACATTTTTGTACTAAGATGTCAAAAGCCAAACAGCTGCTTCGCGAATCCAAATAGATCAGCTATAAATGCAGTCCACTTCCTGGCTCTCTGTCCTCCCTCTCCTCTTCCATTCTCCTGTGTGAAGGCTTGTGAGCTTCTTTCTGATGATGTTACGAATCTCAGCCAGTGGTGGTTGCTGCTCTTGATGGATTTTGTCCTCCCTTTGGTTCACGTGTAGCTTGGTCTGGTGTCAAAGCCTGGAGGATCTGGTTTCTGTGGGGTGTCTGTGCACTGTGCTGCTTTCTCCTGCACCAGACATTTAATTGTTAGCAAGCTACTTAGCCCAGATTTGAGTCTTTCATGCATTACCATTACATTAAAGTCATGTGACATATCACTTTCAGAAAAACAGATGCCTAGCTCTGCAGACTCAAGTGCAATAATAGTTATAAATAGGTAGAAGAAGCTGCCCGAACATTTATTTACCTTAACTACACCAGCAACATGGTTTCATGCTTTTCACGTGTAGTAATGCATTTTTCAGGTGCAGATAACCTTACTGACAATCTTCCATATTTTTGGGGAATGGCTGAAATAATGTTTGAAAAGTATAGCTGCTAAGATAACATGCCACTAAAAAGAAGTATAAGAAAATAATCCTGAAACTGGTATTTCACTTACCTTACTTTGTAGGTCAGCTCGTCAACTCAAACAGCTTCTGATTGAAAATACAAAATGTTGCACTGGAAGAGAAAATCGAAGCATTTTGATTTTTTTTTTAGATAAATATTGTTTATAGATTTTTTTTTTTTTTTTTACTTTTTCATAGGGACAGCAGTACAATTACCACAGGTCTTTTTTTTTTCTTTTTTATTTCACCGTGTCTTGAAGATTTGAATTCAAGAGTCTAAATCACATGATTCAAGTCATGTGATTGAGCCATTTGATGGTATTTATTTAGTCACACTTTCAAGTGACTGTGTGTATGACTGACTAAAGGAACAGTGAGTAAACATTTACTAGCTCATAAGATATTACAATCAAATAATTGTGTCGATTTACAAATCCAATCAGCAGTGTGACAGTACATTGCTAATTAAGTCTGTAAATCTAGTGTTTGTTAATTACACAACTTTTGTCACAGCAATAAAACAAAATAATAAAATAAAATATTATTGACAAAGCAATGAAAAAAAAAAAGCCTGGTCATATGCAACCAGCCATACAAAAATACACAGGATAACTATTTTATTATTGACATTTGTAAAATCTGTGAAATGCATTATGTTTTGCAAATCAGTGGGACTAATTATGGTCAATGATTAAAAATCACATTACAGTTGAAATGACTCCTCTGACACAAAAACATAAACTTCACAATTAAAGACAGGATCTCTTGCAGGGTGGTTGTATTGTATTGCAACAATAAAATGCTATATAAATAAAATCAGTACAAATGTAACTTCCAACACAACATCTCTTCTTTTTTCCTTCTGTTTTTCCTCCAAAAGGAACATTTCAAAAACTATTATTAGTATAATAAAGATGCACTTGAAAATACTAGTCCTGTATTAAATACCAATGATCATCCACTTTGGGGTGATGAATATTTAGGGAAGTAATTGTTTACAACGCTCAAGCACTGAGCTGATCTGGTAATCAGGCTATGAAATACAATATTTATTCATTAGAGCAGATTTAATGAGGCCTTGCGGCGCTAATTATGAAAACCAGTGTAGCAGTAAATGAGTAGCGCACGGTGGCGGGCTGCGGGGTACCTGTAAGGAGGGACTGGGGGTTGAAGTGCCCTGAGTGCCATGGCACACTGAGCAGCAACACACAGCCCTGAATGTGGCCGTCCAGCCCACAGCAATACATCACCGGACCTGCAGACAGGTCGCAGATGGGCCCCCACATCCCTGCATGCCCTGCTCTCCCAGCCTCCTGGAATTACGGCTGGATTTCCCCAAAGCATCTTAATGTCCAGATTATCTGTTTTATTGCACGTCAACATTCAACACAATAGAAAATCTCAGTACAGTGGTGCTTCAGGTGGACGTGCTCAGCACAGCAAGGCTTTTAAATATTGTTTCACTGATATACTGTCAGCCATAAAGTTAAAACAGGTTGAGCACTTATTCTGCAGTTTCTATTTGCATGCAGGTCTGGAGATATGTGGTAGGATTTCACAGCATAATATGAGTTTTGATTGACTGATATTTTCATTATGGCTGCAGGGTAGCGTGAAGACTGTTAATTTGCTTGAGAGTCCTGCAGGTCTACGGTGATTGTAGTAGAGCCAGAAGAAAAGCTGAATAAATGAAACTCACAGGGCACAATCACAATCTGTGGGTCAAAATCAACTGATTAATTATAATTTAGAATCAATCTGTCAGGCCTCTGTAATAAACACCCTTTCAGGCTTGCTGCTTATTAACCAGCTTTAGATCGTGCACCATGGTATGCCATGTAAAGATAGGTTACTGCAGTGAATACGTACAAGTTAATGCAAGTTTCTCATAAGAAAATGAGAAGAAGCATTAAGATACAAAAAAATAAATAAATAAAAAAAAAATAGTGATTGCTCCTACTTTTTGATGCAGCTCAGCAAGACAACTTTCCCCACAAGAATCTCCCTCTGGCTCTGACCTCTACATCCTGGAAAGTGTGGTGAAGAGAGTGCTGTTAAATGCACGGTGAGTGACTCTGGGTGGCAGGAGGCTTATGACATGTTCCTTTCCTCCTGTTCCAGCCTGCAAAGTGATGGAAACAGCAGTCTGGTCCAGGTGTCAGGGACATTATCAAAGAAAAGGGCTGCCTGCAGTTGCTCCATCTCACAGGAAATTGCCAACTCACCCTAACAAAGGAAGGCATAAGTGCACTTGCTGCTGCCTTCAAGGGGAGCGTGATAAGATGACATTATAAATACAGAATTGTTCATGGAGGTGGAGGGGTAGGCACATCAGGCAGCTGAACTTGACAATTCTGTTTTTCATGTGCACGTCTCAAGCCTGTATGGCTTTATCTAAAACAAAATCAGCTTCTTATCCACTTGGGTTTCACAGATTTCGTAAACGTGTAAAACGGTAATAATGACATTTATACTTTAAACTACTTGAGACACTACTACTCAGTTTACAGCTTCAGTTCCAGGACAAAAGACAAACCAGGAATATAGAACAAATGAAAATTATGCAAATAAGATCCTGCACACTTTATATGTAGTGAGTGTGAGAGTATATAATAGGTATACAGCAGGCTGTAAATAATTTAAAAAAAATTCTCAGGAGTGCTCCTACACATTTTGCATAATAAACAACACAGAATCATTTGGGGGATTTTATTTGCATTTTGAATTGGACATAAAGTATTTTCTTTGTACTTGTCAGCAAGAACAAAGTGCTTGTCAAAAAATGTATTACAAAAATAGAATAAGCATTCAAAATAGCTGGTCATTATTCATCAGTGCTTCTAATACATATTTGGCCGTACTGTAGTGAAACTCTGCTGCTCCTCATCATGTGTTGGACTTCAGTCTCCTGATACATAGTGCTCCAAGACACCTGAAGGGGGAGCTCTAATACAGGCAACTTGCTGCACTTTATCTTTCTTTAACTTTCAACAAGTCTTCAGGAGAGGAGGAGAGAGTGAAAGACTATCAGAGCTTTACCTCACATTTAATCAAATAAAATGACACAGAGCACAAATATGCTGCTCTGCAAACCAGAAAAGACCCAAAGTCTTGGAGCGCCTGGCAGGAAGTCAGTACATTTTGATACACTTTGTGTCTTTAAAGAAGAGATTGCATTAAATTCTCCAAAGGAGTCCGGCAGCACACTTTGACTCTAGGAGGGAGAGGTGGGTGGGTGGGTAAGGTAGAGGTGGTGGGTAATTATGACCAGGGGAACACAGGGCTGTAATCTGTAAATCTATTCTTACCCTGAGTGAGAACTGGTACATTGGATTGATTTTATTGAGATCATACATTATAAATGGGGCATGGAGGAACTTACAGCCTTGAGATGGTGGTGCTCACGTGCTTCATTAATTTTTACTTCATTAACTCTCTCCTTCAGACCCTTCAACACACAATTCATGACTGGCCATGAATCCAGGCTACAGGCAAATGGACAAGCCCGGGACGACTTTCAGCGGAGTGGATACACTGAGTAACGCTGTCCAAACAAATCAGTAACACGTGAAATATACATAACCTTACATCAATCTGTATTCATGCACGAGGTCACTTCTTCCGAACTTGTGGTTTTACATTCAAAAACAAAACAAAAAACACGTTCATAAGGAATGAAAGCAGTGGTTCCCGTCACAATAAGATGAAGTGCTGCATAAATGTAGCTAGCAGAAGGTCATTAGAGCCACAGCAACAAAAATCATGGAAATCCTGGAAGCTGAGGAGAAAGAGTTCACCAGAAATCTTATACAGATAGTGTTTCTTGTTCATTCCTCTTAAACAATACACAAATCTGCTGTTGACAACAGAACATTTTGGAACACATGTTATTATCATTGTTTTCAAAATGGATCAGTGACTGGTCAAAATCCAGCATGATAATTACAGATTACAAACCCTCATCCTTGGATATCCACTGTACTTTCCTGCCGTGTGCTTACTCACTTCTGTGGTTACCACTTACAAACCAATAGGTGCTGCAGCAGTCGCTTTTTGTTTCACAGCAAGGAATTTCAAAATTCCCCACGGACCTTTTAGAATGGACCATTTGTTTAATATTACAGCCTTAAACCCAACAATATCAATCAGTCATGAAAGCACCTATGCATGCTGCTCTGCCCTGCGTCACCATTAACTCCAGACAAGTGATGGCCTCCGCTGGTGTAAAAGGCGAGAGAAGGGAGGGCGTTGGGAGGTAAAGTAGGATAAATGGATGGTGTGGATGGTTTGCTTTGGAGTCTTTTTTTTTTTTTTTTATTATTTGTATTTTTTTATAACTGATTGACCTATTCAGAAGAATGGGAGCGTGCATGTGCACCACGGTGAAAAATCAACAGAACTCTTGAGAGAAGTTTAGGCTTTGTAAAAGTATGTTTGCTGTAGGTGAGAAAGACTCTGTGGCAGAGAGCTACAGCTGAACTGTTTCAGCTTGTAATGACGTAATGTATCCATCATTTGAGGTTACGTTAAAAATCCCCTCCAGGCATGCTTACAGTTGTATAAATATACTCTGTTTTAAATTATAATTTGTCATTTATTAAAACAAAAAACCAACACACACACACACACACACACACACACACACACACACACACACACACACACACACAATTAAAGGTTCAATTACCAAGGTAAAAATTCTTAACATCTCATCAGCTACTTCTTCGTCATTGAAAAATCCAGAATACGGCATTACATTTCATTTCATACTGTTCAAGATTTCTTCTGCTGCCCATTCTCAGTGCATGTGTGCTGTAGGTTTAGAGTGTCCACATCACACTAGTATTAGCTGCATATTGGACCATGATTGGCTCCAAACTAGTTGTGATGTCATCAAATCGCGCTCGTACGCACAGGTCTTAAACTCAGATTTAATGTGAGGACAGAGAAGATTTTCCCACGTGCAGCAGAAGAATGTGAAAACACCCCTCCAGTGTCAAACACTACACATACTGTGCATCATTCTGCACAGTGACAAACATTCAAATTAAAAAAGCAACGCATAGTTCTGAGTGTGTGTGTGTGTGTAATATAGAAGTGAGTCACACAAGTTTGTTTATTTTCTTTTTTTTTAAGGATAAAATGTTCGACAGTGCTGAATCTGAGACTTTTCAAATACAACATTTGTGTATAGTTGAGTGCATCTGTGCTGAATCTCACATGGAAGCTGTAAAGTTGCTCATGCTTCCAAACTGCTGTCAGTCTCTTCCCTCGCTGAGCATGAGAACAACACATCAGTGAGCAGGCGCTAAGTGCTTTCCCTCGGAGGCAGGATAAACTTCTTAACATTTCAAATCTGTTACGACAGCTGTCCTGGCGGAGATTTGTGAGATCGGTTTCACCACACATGTTGAAATGATGATTCTCTCATTATATTTGCCATCAAACAATATCTCCAAAGCTAACAGTTGACAAAATCCAGTAAAACATTCGGGGCAAGCTCTTAAAGGAAGAATTAATGGGAGCAAAAGAAAAACGGCTCTTAGACAATTAGCACCAGAGACCACTCTATAATCTTAAAATTATTTTCACCACTTAAAAGCAGCACACATGGTTTGTATTGTGGTGGGGGCAGAATGAACAACACTTGAGTGGATTTGATTTGGTCTCCCTAATCTGCATTTCCTTTAACATGCCTTTCTTCTGTTCCAAAATGTCAGTGCTGATCAACTCCAGCTGGATTAGGCCAGTGTGTGTCATCCCAGTTGCAAAATCTTTGAGAAGACTTTTCCCAAGAGGATGGAATGAAAGCATTAGGTCTGAGTGTGTGTCTCGAGCTGTCGCCTGTGATTTTATGCAGATTCATGTTTTTGTGAGTAAATCCTCTTGAAATGAAGATGCAATGTGTTGATTTTGCCTATCATACAAACATTACTATTGAGAGAAACTCTTAATTCACAAGAAATTCATAAAACATTAAAGGCGTTAGTGATACGTATAGAGACATCTTGCTGATGACCCAAAAACAGACACTTGATTCTCCCTGAATGAAACTGTGAGTTGAAATAGAGTGAAATTAATCTACAATTCATTTTTCTGAAGAACCCTCGGGGCACTGCATGGGGCCCACAGGGGTCCCCAGACCTCACTTTGTGAAGCACTATATTGGATCTGGTTAACAGAAACATCCCAAAGCTATGTTCATTTAAATAACACATTGTAGTTTTGTGGATTAAAAAAAAACTGTAATTGCAAAAGCTGAAATTTAACCCTGGGGCTGGTTGCTTAACCAAACATGCTTTGGCTGGTTAGGCTTAGTCACAGAGGATATGTCTGGCACACAGATTGAATTTGTTCTCTCTGAAGTCAAAGGCAGGAAAACAATTAAGTGTCTGCCGCACATTTCACTGTGTACCACTTGACACAGTTTTTCACATCACTGGGGCAATTGTCTGCAGAGAGCGACGAGACAAAGCCATTACTTCCAATGTCTCAAAAAAGATGGCATTGTTATTTTCTGATTTTGAAACATTTCAATTAAGCCACTGATGGAGATAATAAATATAATGATGTGAGACTTGCACTGTTTTCTTTTGAGCTGTCAAGTCCATTTTCAGGATGGTTACTGCTGTTAAAGCAGAGGTGCATCTGAGGGAGCTTTGGTCCCAGAGGTAGGTACGTACCCGTGTGTGTGTGTGTGTGTGTGTCTATCCAGAGCCCCCTTCCCCTCCTCAACCTCCGTCTTTCATTCAACGTCGAGTCCTTTCAAAACAAGGTGAAGTTCAGCAAAGTTTCTCTGCAGAGATGATCAAACAGTCACATCACTAATGGCGATGGGTGACAGGGCCAGTGAATACAGATCAGCTTTAATTGTGGTGGGTCTTACTGCCACTGTCTGTCAATCTGAGCCTTTGAATTGGTGAAAATTTGCTCTGTTCATTCTGTTAAATGATGTATCCAATTAAATGCTTTAGAATTCATGATCTTCAGTCAAGGTTAAATGAAAGCAGTTACTCCTGTCAGTAAGGTGATTAAAAGCTGCCTACATCAGGCACATTTTGTGCAAAAATTTAAATTTGGGACTAAAGCATGAATCTTTATTCATTATGTGCAGTCCTGCTATATAAATGTCCAGCACAGTCGCTCTTAATCACCTTGTTCATTTTAAATCTCACTTTAGCCCTTTTTATTAAAAGGCATCCCAGTATTCAAATTACAGTGTTTTACATATTCACATTAAACTGTGGTTAATTTAAAGAACTTTCTCATAGAAAACACATCTTCAAAAAGCACTTTTTTTTTTATATGGCTAATTTAAATGTTTGTTAAGGGAAAGAAGCAGGTTGTGACCTTTTAAAACACGTTCTATTTCTTGATGATGCAAAATAATATTTGTCCCATTAGCTTTTGAACTATGACTGAAGGGACACAAAAACTCCTGCTCAGCAAAGAATAGGATTTTTTGACAATTGGTTTAAATGAACAAGTGCAACACAGCAAGGAAATTAATTCTCTTCCAGCAAGATGAATGTTGTACCAGGTTATTAATGAGCATATAATGTGCTTGTACAAGTAAGTTTTTTGTGTGGTTGTGATAAATGTGACGATGGAGGTGAAGAGCATGTTGACTAATGAGTATTGTCCAGGGATCTGATCTCGGTGCCCTCTGAGGAGTAAGCTACCGTCTGGATTTCACTCATCACATGATGTTAATACCCCTGAGGTCCACCAGTCAAGCTGCTCGTTAAAGAATCAGCTCTGTCATTTCTACACTCGTTCTGACCCGTCCAGGTTCAGGTTCAGTCTTTAGTCTGTAAAATGTAATTGAAAGTCATGTACTCACAGCTTCTTATATACTTGCTTTGTAACAGCATTAACTTCAAATCCATCTTCCTGTTAGATGGTGTAAGCTTCAGTGTCTCTGGGCAACCAATAAGAAAACTAACATTAGAACTAATGATCCTAAAGTTTTTGGTACACTTATTTATGAGAAGATTTACCGTCATTACACTTCTGTCAGTTTTACAGGGTGTCTAAATAAACAGGCAAATTAAATTGACTAAAAAAAAAAATCCCCTTTAAAGCATATAACATTAAATGTAAATTGTACACCTTTAAAAACTGTCAGACATAGCCAAATATAATATGGGAAAACATTTTTCATACAAAATCACAAGATTTGTACAAAAGGCACATGATGTGAATTCATGGTTTTTTTTTGAACTACAGTAAAATAGCTGAGAAAGAACCAAAATGATGAGATATCTCCACATGTCTTAGGTCGGTTTATGCATCTAGTCGTAAACATTATAAGGGAGAAAGAATGCAGCAGCGCACAAACATTAAAGGGTACAAAATGAAACCTTCATAGGTTCCTCCATATTGAATCCTATAGATACATAAGGCCTCAGGGCCAAGATGCACAATTGAATGACTGCCAAATACATAAACTAGGCTCACTCAGGGGTTCATGGTGAATAAATAAGGCTGTGGATTACATCAAATCTTTTCTCAAACCACTACTCCTGCATGCCACTCCCAGTGTGGAGACCATTTAAACTCTAGAAGGGACCAAACATCAGCAGTTGGTCTCCTTTAAACAAGTCTGACTAAAGTAGAAAAATAAATAAAGCCCCCGGCGCTCTACTTTAATGTATTAAATTAACTGGGGTCCCTCTAGAGAACTAGAGAAGCGCGCACTTGGATAAAGAGAGAGCATATCGCCTGGAGATGAATACGCTGAATGCACTCATTCTGAAGACCATGATTGGAAATCTTCCTCAACAGGTTCTTACTTAATTAAACTTCCCTTCATCTGACTTTCTGTCGCTTTCGAGGGAAAATTGGGAGAGGCGTATTGAAAGCCAGGGAAACTTTGTTCACTGTTGCATGTTGTTTACAGGGCAATTCGGGCGACTTGTAGGGCCTGTGATAACCTCCACCATCACTGTGGAAAGTCAACTCAGCGTGAAAGAACAGAAAAGTATATAAAATCTCCAATTCAATCATAGACAATTATGTGGTGAAATGAGAGAAATTCAGCAGCCGTCAAGTCTGAGTGGGAGGGATAATTATCTTGCAGTCATTACTGCTCCCATAATAGCATTTAACGACATTCATATACTGTATGAACATACTGCACTTGTTGGAAACATGTAAGTTAAAAATAATCAGGCCAGCCGTTTCTTGAAAATATATGACATCCCCTGTGCGCTGAGAATCCTAACATGTTCATCATGTCCTTGAGTGAATGATGTATGTTAGTGTGAAATTTATCTAATTATCTCAAATATGTCTCGTGAGAATCCATTCAGCATCCCCTTGTACCTTATTTTCCCTCTGCAGCTCCATTGTGCAGCAAAGCCCCAACAGAGTTTCCTATCTATTAAAATCAATCTCTCATCACATCACGTACATCCACCATTTGTTGCACTTTTTCCATAACAAATCAACTTAATCAAGCTCATTAAGTGCCATTATTAGCTATTTATTGTTATCTCCCTCAGTGTAGCGCTGACAGGTCCACCCCGCCCCCTTGTCCTCCTTGATACCGGGACCTTTGCTTGTCACAACGGCTCTGCACTCAGTTCTAATTGGCCTCAATTGTGTTGTTCTTGCAAGAAAGAGGGAAAATGTGGGCATGATTTTGCTTCACAAGTTTCACATCTACATCACACTGAGCATCTCTTTGCCATTCTTCATTTTTCAGAAGTTGGTAAAACAAGTCCTGTGAGGGAATAACGCACTGAAATGAAGTGATATTCTCTTTATAAGCTGGGAATTTGGTGAGCGGACATGGAAAATGGGCGGAGAGAAGGTGCCCCACATTCCTTTTGTGTTTAAGTTTCCTGTTAAATACTGTGGAGGCTCCTTAATGCAGCATGGCGAATGTATTTCCACAGCTGTCAGGGTGATGGACAGAGGGGCGAGTCCCTCCATTGCAGCAGCTTGCTTCTACCTGCACACAAAAGACCTGGAGGATGGGAGTGTAGACTGATGAGAGAGAGAGAGAGAGAGGGAGAAAGGAGGGTGGATATATGTGTGTTTGCCGGGGAGGAGGTGCAGGTGGAGGGCGCGGGGAAGTTTGTCCCATCGCAGGAGTTATTAAGTTTGTCTCCTGGACACACTTGGTTTCACCAGGGTGCTCACCCCTCATTCATAATAGATGCTAATCTGCTCAGGGCTGACTGATGACAGAGCTTCCTGCCCTTCATAGAATTAGTCCTCAGCTTTATCAAAGGACCCAAACTGCCTGCTAATTAGACTCATTTCCTCCAGCATGAATTATTTATTTCCATTGTAACTGATCAGAGGCGATTGTGACGCATCATGCTGCCACCACTTTTCATACAGATGCGCATGCGACCGCAAGTTCTCACACTCTCAGCTCAGTATATGGTGTTTAATGGGAGAAGGGATTGGTTTGGTTGTTTCTTTAGTAAATGAAGATTTTTCGCCGTGAGGAGATGCCTTATTTTTAATGAGCAATTTTAAAATACCCATTAATAATTCAGAAAGAGGTATACTCATTTGTGCATTGTTGTTTGGGCATTACACATGAGGGATAGGTTGTCATCTTTTCAAGTCTGTCTTAAAACAGTACTTAGATGCCCATATGCACCGGTACAGGAAAACAATTCTTGGTCGCTCCCGTTCACTCCGGCTGTGGAGAAACTCCTTCCTGAAGTTATTTCTATGCGAGAGATGAGGGGACAAAATCCACAGTCCTTTTTTCTGTGCAAAAAAGCTAAAAGCAAAAAGTTTAACCAAAGTTAATACAGGGATCCACTGGTCAGTCAAATCAAGTGGGTATTTTACAAAGTTACAGTCACTTTAGTACAAAATCTTTTTGCCACTGTGCCTCCCTGTGGCTCAGCAGAGAAACACTGTCTTAAAATGCCTTAAAAAACAAGAACCTCTTTACAAAATGACAAACACTACACAAATTACAAACACATACTTCCTATAGCAACTGTATGATGTTCCAGACTGAAGGTTTATGGATATATTCCATAAGTTCTGTTCTCCTCATCAAAACATTCACTCCCTAATTACATCTACTTAAGCAATTTTGTGGAGGGAAAAAAAAATGTTGTGCTTAATTGCATTACTATCTGGAAGGCAGAAATATGCAGAGCGAAAAAACATATAGCAACGTGAGGGAACTGCTAATTAGTCAGATATTTGGTTTGCATTACCAAATAGCATATTACGCCCTGCGCAGATAGGAGGCTAAAGGGAGTGAGGCTTCTGTTCTTGAAACTGTAATCAAACAAAGACAGATGTACAGATAAACATAAGAAGGAAAGTTTGGAATAATTATGCATCCGCTCTCTCTGTTCTCTTCTTCTGTGAGAAATCAGCTTATTATAGACACTTCCCTCTCCGTGATTTCACATCTATAGGTGCCAGGTATCAGATAAAGAGTGTATGGCTGAGATGAAATATCTCCCACCACAATACCTACTGATAAGGTTAATAAAAACAGTCCCACGTATTACAATTGCATGAAATGTGTAACAGCTGAAATATTCATGATGGAGTAATCAAAAGCTTATATTTACAAATCAGCCCAATACAATGTGCTCCAGAAGCCTGCCATTTTCTCTCTCAGCAAGGGTCAATGCACAATAAGGCTCAGTTTTATCACACAATTTGGAAGTTTATTCAGACTTTGAAGCAGTCTTTGAAAAAGATGCCCTTCTCTCCACAATAACACTTAAAATGCTCTTTTGGTTGCCATTTTCACATGAACAATGGGAAATTATGTCGAGGCAAGAAAGAAAAATCCTTTTATAATGAATACCACCTTTAGTGATTGCAAATAATTGCGTTAAGTGGCTTATTTGCCTTAGGTTGGGGAGGGTGACTCCTGTATAACTAATATAAGGATCTGAACCCTCACCCTCACTGATGAGGCCTATTCACAACTTGGCTGCCCTGTGCCCCCTCCCAGCTCCTTATGCTGCAACGTGATGAGGAGTGTGTTGTTAAAGTTTCAAAGCAATGATTTTACACAACGATATTCATCCCCCTGTTATGTAGCAGGAGGCAATGGACCGGTGCTGCTTCTGTCCTCAGCGTGGAGGACGACAGTGGGAACTAAAAGACACAACAGAAACTGCACAGCGGCAAATTATGCACTGGATTCAAAAACCTACCCCTTTACATTCAAAAACAAATGCTTCGCCTCTAAAATGTTTTTATTTGTAATTGATTAAGCTGCCCAACAGTATGGAAAGTAGTCATACTGTTGCCAGAGCATAAAAAAAAAACTGTAAATACATCTATAATAATACTAATCCAATAACATAACATGTTGAAAGGGGCCATTCTGCACACTGAGTACTTCTTTCTTTTCATAGTTTTAGTATATTTTGCTGATACCTAATACTTGTGCATCTTTACTTCAGTAACATTCTCAGTGCAGGTCTTTTACTTGCGAAGGAAGTGCATGTATCCAAGGTAATGCATTACTAAATCAGTTCTTTATCTCTATTCTTTATTATTTTATTGGAGTGAATAACTCACAGACTCATAGAAAAAAGCTTTTCTTTTGTATTTTTGTTAGTTAGTATCCGATTTCATTCTGGCTGGATGCCCAACACTCTTGAAGAGAGGCGGATGCAATTGTTTTTCGCTTTGATGTACCTCACACTGAGCTGTGTGCATCTGTTTGCTACAGTGAAATGAAAACTTTAAAACATAAACTTCATTACCACATGATGTACTAAAAAAACAAGGTTTTCCACGTCCAGTCAACATCTGTTTATCTCATGTGAGCAATTTAGCATGATCTTGAAGCAATCTTTGGGAATAAATTGCCTGTCTGTGATTTATGGAAACACGCCACGCAACATGAAGTCTCGTATAAACACAGTTTAAAAACAAACAAAAAAAATTGATCTGTTTTGTTTCGGCACTGACCTTCCCATTTGGCTGTGCTCGGTTACAGTTTACCTTTCAGGAAAAAAAGGCCTTCATGGATTATTAGCAGTATTCTGGCTGATGGCGGAAAACAAAAATATAGAAATGATTGCACACATTGTCCTCCATTTGAAAAGAGATACCCAGGGAAATCATCAAGAGAACAAAAAAACAAAAAAATTTGGGATGCTGCAATAATTACTTTAGGGTATCCAGTACTCTCTCATGGAATATATCAGTGGCCACCATGTCTGGGGTTTGACCCACAGTTGCTGAGGAAATCTCAAGCAAACAAGGGACAAGAAACAAACCTCCCATTATGGACGACTAAAACAGTCCCTGGATAAGAAAAGAAAACCCTGCAGAAACTAACCACCTGGACAATGACCATCCAGACTGTCAACAACACTCACAACACTGTATTTCTCTTCAGAAGAATAAAAAGTAATATCAGGTGTAAAATAAGGGGAAAGATTTGACGTGTAAATGTCAGTGTATTGGAATAATGGATCAAAAATCGTAAGCGTATCTTTATTTTTTACAGACACAAAAGGTCTGAATTGGTCTTTGACTCTGCAGACAACAGATGCAAATTATTAAAAGTTATGGCAGAAAACAGTGAATATACCAAAGTATATTCTGGTGAAACCAATATCAATCTGGAAAACATACAATTTAGTTAACACTTAGTAAATAAATATCATTATGTTAGATTTAACATTTATTATATTAGTGTTTTGAAGTGTATTTTGTCATTGTCTTGTATCCCTCAGATTTTCATTAGGTGTAACTTTGTGAATAAACACAAGGTTTCACTCTTTTCCTGTCAAATGTTAATGTAGCGTTGTCTTTTTTGATGGATGCAATTATTAAAAATCAGACTTAAAGGTGTTTTAGGGTGATTTACCAACAGCATCTGCTCCATTTTTTGATATTAGGCAAACCTTCAGAGAGTGGCTGCTTTAAGAACATGGAAACCTACTAGACCGGATTTTATTAATTAGCAAAAGTGCATATTTAAAGAAATAATCTTTTTTTAATTTTAAAAATGTCTTCATTTCACATTTTTGATCATGTATCCACGATGAAAACATTTTATACCTCTTTAAAATCCACATCTGTACATCAGTAATTTCCCAGCTTGGGATCAATAAAGTATATCTATCTATCTATCTATCTATCTATCTATCTATCTATCTATCTAT
>JBBMJY010000007.1:11241960-11272541 GCA_037833715.1 Toxotes lorentzi | reverse complement strand
CTATCTATCTATCTATCTATCTATCTATCTATCTATCTATCTATCTATCTATCTATCTATCTATCTATCTATCTGTTACAGGGTTAGAGAAATTTTCTCTTCACAGGGGAACTTTATTCTTAAACCTGTTCTGTTAACTCTGATTAAAAGCCTGAGAAAAAAGTATCACAGGTCAATACGTTTTTAACATGGATGGTTTCTGCAGGAAAAACACATATTTCAGTGTGACAGTGGTGGTGCCATGCTAAGCTTACCTGGACTGTAATAAACAACAGAAAATTTACTTTTATGAGGGACTTCAAATAAATTTCCTAAAATGGTGATTAGATCGTGTACAGTCTTTAGTTTCTTTAGTTTTAGTTTTAACTGGAATTAAAATATGACTTTTTTTTGGTAAACCATTTAACAATTCTGTAATAGAAATATTTGTGAGGAGGGAATGCTTTTATCTGTAATTTATTAGTTAATTTCCACCAACATAACATGATTAGATCAGAAAGTGTGATTTCTCAGATGATTACAATAATGAGTGGTTGGGGGTCACAGGAGGGAGGAAAGTTTTGCAGTTCATACACAGTTCGTGTAGTCACCGTAGGAGCCAGCACTTAGCCTATTAGGACTAGTGCCTCAGCAGCACGCAATTAGATGTCTCCATGCAAAATGAGCACTCAGGTCATGTTTAATGGGCAGAGAGCTAATAAAGGTTGGGCTGAGTGGCAGGAGAGGTGACTCACCCTACAGCAGCAGCACAAAGGTGTTGCAAAGACAAGAGCAGGTAGGGTCGCCGGTCGCCGTGCGGACTCCATCAGGTACCCTATCATCTTCCAGCACAGAGCCACATCTCATCAGCAGCTACAAGCCTGCAACTGCACACAAACTGAGACACAAACCTCTTCTTCCTGGTAAGGAAATCACATCAGCAAGTTGAGAGTGTAACACAGAATAAACAGCTTCTATCCACACACGTAGGAATAGATATAAACAAATATGTTTTTTCCTGCAGCTGTTCTGATGTTATGAATGTGATATTTGCTCTGGGTGACACATGCAGTATAACTATTGGTGTTGTGCAATCAGGCTGGATGTTCATCAGCTGTACACTCACGGATCTGTAACGGCGTGGTTCATATTTTCCCGATAATAATGTAGACAAAGAGACAACATGACACATAACATAAACCTTTGAGTCGATACTTTGCTTTTAATGGAGAGAGATGAAAATATCAATACCAGCTCATTTACAAATGCATTTTGTTGCCCAGTTACTTATAGCTAATTGATTTTAACAGCCACAGGGGAGACAAAGCAAGAAATCAATTGCAGGGCCGAGTTAAGTGACTGCATGACAGATCATATTGTGGCCAATCCAACGTAGTCTAATCTGAAAAGACAATAATCCCAAGAGGACAGGCAAGGAGGAGTGAATATTACAGTTGAGTTTGACACGCCACCTCCCTCCACAGCAGCAATAGCAAACTGTCTGGCAAGAAAACATGAGATGAAGTGGAATAAATTCTCCTGGTAAATGTTATTACAAACAATATGCCTTCATGAAAAAGAAAGAGGGAAGAGCAATCTGCGCGGGCTGACCATTCTGCGAACTGTTTATCAGCTTGAAATGTTATTTCATGCATTAATACTTCACAAACCGCATTCCCCCAAACACTTGCAGTACAAAAGCCCTCCGATTTATGATTACCAGTCAACTAAGCAATAGTCTGTGGCCCCCGCCGACACACCACTTCCTTTTACTTCCCTCACCCCGAGCTTGTCTCAGGGCCCCTGCAGGTTCAGAGACAAGGCTGTCAGGATAATGTGATCAAGGTGGATGCAGGCTGAGAGAAGCTAAATCGTGGCTGGGGGATGACATTCTTTGATTTTTAACCATTACAGAGTTTTCACAGAGCTGCAGTCAATTTATTTTATTTATTCTAATGAAGAGCATTAGGAGTGCCATAGTGTGCTGCACTGCACATTGATCGCCTCGTTAATCACACTTTGCAGACACTCGCAAATCAAGTTCTAACAGCAAGCACTGAATCAAGTGCAATGAAGCATAAGCTCCTTCACAATTTATGATCTTTCAAATTGCATCTTTTCAACCATTAAATTGCAAGATACCATAAATTTTTATCCTCTCTTCTCCAGTCCTGGTATTGATTCTGTTGTGTGAAAAATAGAAGAGTAGTAAATTCAGGCAGTTAGACAAAATTTAAGCCTTGTCTTCAGAAAGGAAACTGAATGGCACAAGGAAGGCTGTTAATTTGCCATCGAGAACAAATATCAGGAGTGATAAAAATGTAAAAGTACAACAGGGGCTTCAAAGACGTGGCTCAGATGGGTTTCAGTCCTCCGCAACCTTGAGCTCTTTTACTTCACTACCTCCCAAATGCCAGAGCACCTTCAGGGTCTTTTACGTACCATTTTTTAAGATTAGGTGCCTGATGTGCTGGAGAATTAGAATTAAGTTCTCACCATGTATGAAAATGACTATATTCTCTTTTCATGTGCCAGACAGACACAGAAAATTTAAAGAATAAGTTAAAACAGACCACAATTCACATATTACACTAGATATACATATACTATGACAATATTTCACTTTCTTTTCTCATCCTGAGCAACAGCAGTCAGGTTTGAATTTAAAAAAAAAAAAAAAAATCCTCCACAAACTCTGAAACTCAGCACTTAGAGTGGTCATTACATTTAACCTGCAAAAATCTAAAATGATTGTTACCTGCCCCATACTGTTCTCAGAAAATGGCATAATTGTTCTTAGATTGCATCTCACTCACACCAAGCTGTAAGGAACACTTGTCAAACAATACAGTCAAATTAGTTCTCTGTGATTGAGCATGTTAAGGATCTATCCAGTACATTACATATCTAGGAAAAGAAACAGAAGTGCCATGAAAGAGTCTCAATTACTGTGATAAAGTAAAGGAGAGGCAAGAGAACCAGTCAGCAGCTTCCAAAAGTTAAGGGTTAACCTCTTCACATCCGTACGGGGACCAACTCTTAAGTTATGATTGGAAAGAGGGCCTGCTGTTACATGTGCCATGAAAATAACAATGCCTGCATTATAAGAAGTAAGTAAAGTTTTGAGTAAGACACATCTGTATATGTCTTGTGTAAGTTTAAAAATAAAGTATTAAAGGAGAGAAGCAACTGGACGACGCAGGTACATTGATATCTTAATGTAAAGTGAGGGAAGAGAGCAAAGGCTGATCCCTGCAAGTTTTAAACAGCTACATGAGAATTCAAAAGGTTTAGCAGAGCCAAATGACATTTCAAAATGTCTAACCTAATTTTTTACTCCTTAGTGCTGCGAAGAAGAAACACTTCTTCACTAACCCCTGCACAGAGGAAAGCACTACATTAAAGGACAGCATTAATCACAGAGCGCTGTGCCAGACAACTGCTCTGAAAAGGTGAAACTGCAGCGGCATGGCCGACAGGCGTGGAAGATAATGCTGCTCCAGTCACTTTCATGGGAGGTGCTGCCCAACTCAGACAAGAGCACAGTATGACTCCACATCCTGAGAGAAGTAACGCTGGTCAGGCAGCAAAAGTGTTTTTGACACAGACACTCCCCAAGGGAAGGCCAATCAGCAGAGGAAATAGCACGTAAGGAAAACAAACCATAATAAAAGGCATAAAAGCTCACAAACATTGGATTGATCAGACGATTACAACCCATCTGGCTTGTTAAACTCAATCTGCTATCACACGCAGGCTGGCAGTTTGGCTTTTTGCAGTTGGTGGTGCAGTTGGATTGCACTTAAAGGATAAGTCTCCTGATATTCTATATTTTTCTTATGGTCAACAACAAAGCTCACAAAGAGCAAAACCAACAATGAATTGATCCTTCTAAGCAAGAAATACTCTATTTTCTGTGGAGGCTCGATGTTTTCAATTTCGACAGATAACAACGCGCTGATGGGATTATTTCCGAGACCCATCACAGAATCAGTCCTGACTGTCACTGATTTGTTTGGGAATTTAAATGTGTAAGAAAAAGGAAAACAATGTCAAGGTAGTGAGTAAAATCACTGAACAGCAACAGCAACCTTCTTCTTTGTCTGACAGTTTCAACTGGTAAATCACATCGACAGCTAAATCCATCACAGCAAATCGGTACTTTCCTCTTTTTAAGGAATTTGATCTCCTCTGCTCTGGTCACATATACAAGTTTCCAAACATTAAGTGCAACATGTTCAAGATTTTATTGATAACAGTGCACTTAACTCTAATTTACAGCACCATAAACTGCCTCTTTGTTTCCTGCACAGGTTAGCCCTTTATCTTATCCATATTCTTCTTGTTGCTGCTTTGCTTTAATCAAATGTTTATTTCATTGTTTTCTGCATTGGGTGAAGAATACAGGCACATTTAAAGTCTTCATTGTGTTTTTATTGCATTTAACTCTAGAATGAACTACTAACAAGTATCGTCTGTGTAGCTTAAGTCTGATACACCTTAATCCTCTGTGCCATAGATTGTTGCTGTCAAAACCTCATCAGTCAGCCACACTGATCACTGGGTGGCATGTACCATATATATGAATAAACTATGCAGTCTGTTTAGAGTCGATTCCTTATACACCATCCTGCTGGTGTAAACAGTCACAAGAGCACCTAATGTGTATTAATCCACAACTGAAAATAGTCCCCAAGTTGTGCACTACCCTGTCCTGTTTGAGTAATGTTTGATTAAAAACTACACTAGCCAGCTGTTTCAGGAAATTATTTAGCCTTTTATTAAAAATTAGAAATGTGTAGCTGGGCCACAGAGACTAATAAAAATATAGAACATCTCCAGCTGTTCCCTTTAAGATGCAAGAATCCGGGGTGAATGTTTAAATCTAAATCTGAGGGTACTGAGATGTTCAGTATACTGAACATCTCAGCCACATCACAACAAAACAGGCATCATTCAGGTCTTAATTTGATGATCCATGACTAAAGGATCCTCTGGTGTTCTGTGCTGAGGAGTATTCTCATTTGAAATGTACACAATACGCCACATTGCATGTTCCTCTTGTGATAACTCATATCTAGCTGGACCAAAACACAGTCTGACTCCATAAGCAAGCACATATCAACAAGCACACAATAGTGCACTCAAAAAGACACTTTCACCAGCCCAACAAAGGGAGATGCTACGGGGTATGACAACTTCTTGTGAACGACAAAATGCCGCCTGACAAGCTTTCAAGGGATGGTTGAGCTCTGGCAGATTACAGAGATCTTTATCTTTTCATAAAAACGGAGTGCAGCATTTAAGTGCCAATGACTGAGAATACAATCTGAATTGTAAAGTGTGTCACAGTCATTACATGGAGATGTAGGGCCAGTAATGGTGAGAGTAATTGTGTGATGACAGTTTTACTGCACAGTGACATTCTCTAGGGCATTGTCATCATCCCTGACAGGTAATACGGGTCCACTGGGAATTGGGTATGTCTTACAGTTGGAGTTTCTTCTTCATAAACACCCACCAACCCCCTAACCCATCTTTACTTACAGCTTTGTCAAACCCCAGAACTCGCAGTGGCTTTTTCAATATAGCTGCGGGTCTGAGAGAGGTAATTAGATGTTAATGTGAAATAATGGAATCATGGCGGGTTGTTACGTAGGGAGAAATGCAGACCTTGGCGTGATCTCGGAGTGAAAAGCACAATTGCTTAAAAATCAAAACATGCTGTCAGCGGCTCACCTAAGCAGCAGAAAATGCCCTGACTTTGGAATACATTACAATGGTAATTGCTCTGACAAAATTACCTTGTCTAAGATGAGCTCGACCAGACATCTGAGATATGCATGTCGATTGGCTCAATTTCATGATCATTGGGAGGCTGAAATCAAGGCCTTTATGTGCGAGAAAATCAACAGGGAAATTGACATAAACATCTCATCGGAGACATTATACTGAAAGGTGGAGATAGCTTCATTTTCACACTGCATTGTTGTGAATCTATTTAACGTGAAGCTATACTTTAAAAGAACCGTCCTTCAGGTGGAAACGGTTAAGACCTTGTCGCTGCAAGACGTAAATATACAGATGGTGGAAAATGGAAATACTGAGTTTAAATCGTTAATTTGATAGAAATCTGAGCATGCCGCTCCCTCTAGTGGTTAATTCACCTTTTGTATAGTTAATCAAATGTGTTTAATGTAATGTTTTCTTTGTACTGCTTGATGTCAAACGCACGAGTTAGTGCTCAAGCTCGAATATGCCTCTCTATTCACTGCAGTGTTTGTCACCAAATATGTGCTTTTGCATCTTTGCGAGTAACAAAAGAGGTTGAACAACAGCCAAGACTGAGTGAAATGACTTAATAAATGAAAACACAGCGTCATACACAGACTCCACCTTTGATTGTTAGTTGTGGCTCTCTCTGTCTGGGCTTTTCCTCACACGTATCAGGCCAGGGAGAGTTAAAATGCCTCTCGTGTCTGTGATCTGATGAGGATCACCTTCATCCATTTGAAAGGTGATTTCCGAGCAAAATTGTTTCTCCGAACACATGCTGCTTGAGCCGAGAGCACATTTTTCCAGCATGTTAACAAACATGTAATTTCCATAAACACGTCCAGTAATTGACAGCTTGATTTGGGCTCTGCCAGGAAGCTGACAGACAGTTCTTGGCTGCTTTAATGCAGACAGCACAGGCTTAAGGCCTCACGAGGCTGTAATGAGCTTCTCAGGGCTTTGTCTGGATTAGACCACCAAACAGACAAAATCTCACACAAATCCTAGCCAGCATTCTTTATCTTGTTAGATTATATCATGTTCTGTAATTCAGAATTAGTAACGGCTCGAAGTCAAACATCAAAAGTGACCAATTTTACATTTAAATCTAATATGACTATGATAAACAGAGAGGTGAGTCAAGCCTCTACAATGTGCCTGCAGATATAAGAGAGTTTAATTTAATACTTTTAAAACCTGTTTTTACTGATTTTCAGGCAAATCAGGCAAAAACAGTTCAATTGGTTTGTTTCTCGTCTCAAAAGAAACAGAAATGCATGGCAGGTAAATAGAATAGATATGAATGCTAGGATCAGTAGTAGAAAGACTACTTTAGGTTCACCTAAAATTTTGGACAAAAATCTAAAAAATCAGCTGAAATGTTTATGTAACACTTAATAAATTCAAAGACTTTTCAAGAATTTTTCATTTCTGGTATTTGTACTTCTGAGTTCAGTATGTTTTGAGACTTTTTAGGACATTCATTAAAGTCTAATTCACACAGCAAATTTACTCAGTTTTTGTTTGTTAATGCTACAATCACATCACACTCATTAAAAACCTTATAGTCACAAAGTGGAATATTTCTCTTTTGGAAGGTAATGAAAACTGTATTTGAACAAATGAATAATAAGCTATGGTGGTTTTGGTCTCGGCTGTGGGCTTTATTTGGAGACTATCAGTGGAGTCTATGTTGAACCCTGCGGTATCTCCAGGCAAAGGTTTGCTGCTTGAACATCAGCAGCACATTCAAGTCTATTCTCCTTATAAAAAGCTGTGGTTCAAGAGCAGCCGAGAGACGATGGTGAGCACAAGAGGAAAAATAGAGCCTGATAAATCTGTATTGAACAGTGTGTGAAGGATGTTAATACATATTAATGGTGACAGGAATATTTGCAAGTGAATACACTGGCAAAGGGGATTAAACATAACTCTCCATAGAAGGGGAAGTATCATCACTCCCATTCTGGCGTGGGACTCGGCCGTATCAGATTCATCCCCATGCACATTGCCAGCAAACACTAACCCCTTATCTCTCCACTGGGCCTCTCCGGAGAGTTTACAATTTCTCGCTTCGTTGGAGCCTGAGCTGAGCTTGTTACTGGCACAAAGGCTGAGAGGTGGCCTGGTTGAGAGCACAAAGCCGCCCTCACCTCTGGACGGACACATTTCCCTCTGATAACGGACGACTTGTTGGACAGCGGCACCAGAGTGTCCCTATACATTAGTATGACAGCCACACATCCTCCAAAACAGTGGGCCTCACAACAAAGTTAAAGTTAAAAAAACTAAAACAAAAAAAACATACATGACACACTGACATGGCTCCAGAAAAGGATCCTTATTAATGAGTTGTGTTAGAGGTGGCAGAGGGACGTGAACCCAGCAGATGTGATCTGGGTCCTGGGAGACATTTAACCATCCCATGGCCATGGACGCTATTCTCTGAGGGCACAAGCATCAGAGACAAAGTCCCATTTGCTACTCCGCTGATCGCATTAACTCCCGAGGGGATTAATGATAGAAACGTAGACCTGAAATTCAGGCTAAATTTAACACCAAAATCTTTGTCTGGTCATTTTTAGTCAGATAAATCCATTTAGTAGTTAAACTTATCAGGATAATGTCTATATACATTTTCCAGCCCTATGAAACTTGCTCTTTATTCAGCTATAATATGAACTTATATCCACTTCGATAAATAACTCTTAGTTTTGAATTTAACTGAAACAAACGACAAAAACAAGGTAACCATTTTCAGGGCGACCCTTCTGGTGGTTCAAGAACCCACTTTCAAAAAATACTTCACAAAAAGGCCAGTTATGAAGAGTAAATTAATCATCGTACAACTCTATCTTTTGGATTAAAACATAAAGTAGTAAATTACAAATTCATTTCATCAGTGGTAAAGAAGCCATGTGGCCTGATTTCAGTGATGCATATTAATGCAGTTTAAAGTAAAATGGCTTGTGTACTTAATCAGGAGATGATTTTACTGAAAAAAAAAAATTGGGAGAATAAAATCTAATTTTAGTACCTAAATATGGCTTGTTTTATTACACCATGCCTGTATTCTTCCTCTGAGAATGAGCCCTGTTCACTATATGATTTATTTTCATATAGATAAGCCAGATACGACTGTCATCTACAGAACATAAAGCTACACTTTCCAGTGTCATAATAAGTAACTCTTAATGAAGTTTTAAAAGTCAAAGGATATTCTGCACACACGATCAGTCTCCCATTGATTGCCTAAGAAGTAATCCAAAGCTGCTCTTATTAATGACATCCCAAGTTCAAATGTTGATACTGTAATTTCAGACTTTGGTAGATTTTTTTTTTTTAATGTTCACACTGATTGCACTGTCTCAGGCCAAAGAAACAGAGTGAAACAAACTTCTTAAACTGAGTGATGGTAGATGGATGTGTTTACCCAAGACGGGATACACAGAGGCCCATAAGAAAAGGCTGTCTCATAACATAACACTGAGCACATTGATAGATCTCTAAGTGCTTTGCTGAATAAAGGTTTGTCTGTGGCCTGGCTTTGTTGCAGAGAGGACAATGACAACATAAAATATGCAGGTTATTTCACTCTGTCTTATAAAAGAAGAGAATGCCAATATGGTTTCAGTAGGTTTTAAGTTGACAAGTAATATTGGATTGCTGCTTGTCTTACAGTAGGTCTCCCAGTCACGGCAATTTCAGCAGACATGTTGCTGAGACAGCTCTGGCATTGTTTTCTGGGACACAGTGAAATTCTATTTTCAGTTTTACTTGGTGCAGTAATTATCTGCATTGTTGGTGAGAATAAAGAAAATAAAGTGCATGAATATGTGCCGGTCAATTGGATTCTGTCAGTTCAAGCAGAATTGGGTACACAAGCGAGCAGCTTGCCAGCTTGTAATAACGATGGTGTTTGCGTGGAACAATTTCCCCTCTAAAACAGCTCATCAACAGCAGAGAGAGTCTGTCACCCAGGGTACGGAGTGACAAGTCTTCTGCATCTTCGTCTGTTATTAACATGTCTCTTACGACAAGCTCAATTATCTGACACTGCCCGTAATTTCCATTCCTTTTTCTGGCACAATGTAAAGTTCCTCTCCTTCATTTTCAAAGCTGGTCGTTTTGGATCCGGCAAATACTGATACAAGACGTGTGGGAGGAGGAAGTGAAAACTGAGGGAAAAACATCTGCAAGTCACAGCGAAGTTGCTCCAGGCTTGCTTTGCTGAGGCCTTGATCATTTCTGATGTTTGTCATTTAAAAAGCCTGAATGCAGAAAATTTTTTATTGCAGTAATGTCGTTTGTTGGTTTGTATTTGAGAATGGCTGTCACATACCGAGCGAGCGAGCTTGGATAATTGCGGTAAAGGCAAACTTATACAAATAAATAAAATAATGTGATGTGTGAAAATTATTAGAGTTAGCATACAGATTTCAGCCTCAACCTCCTGTAATATGTCGTGACATTAGCCGATGTCAAACCTTGTTGAGACAGTGTAGAGAGAGAGAAGGTTGTCTGTTCAGGATAACGCTACTGACCCTTGTCCTCCTTGGTCTTATTATTGTAACTACTGTTAAAGTGCAGGAGACTAGTTGTAAATGTTGATTAGACCAGATTTCAGACGGCTCTATAATCAGTAAGTGTGTGTGTCTGTACGTGTGTGGTGTCTGTGACCTTCACAGCGTTGACTCCTGACCTGTACGTGGCGTGGCAGCACTCACTTTAAACAATTTTCTACAGGATTGTACTAATGAAAAAGAAAGATGGAAAATACAAATTACGTTAAAGGTTCTTCCTAACAGCATGTCCTGATTAACTAACACGTAGAAGGATGCTCCTTTTTGATTCATTTTAATGAACCATTCAAACTGCTTTTTTACAGAACTGCCAAATGATTATTTTCAGACTCCACAATCTCGCAATCATTTTGAATAACTCAACTAAAATAGAAGATAAAAGCCGTTCAACTGACTGAACTCATATTCTTCATATTTTGACACAGAGAAAATGTCAGTAGACACCTTTTAGAACCTTTTATCTTTTTAGATTTTTTTCTCTTTTTGGCAAGCATGGTTCTCAATCTGATAAAGTTCAAGTCAGAATCGTAGCTGGTAACTGGGGGCTATTTTGGAAACGTTATGTTTTAGTGGGGACCCCAAAGGCCTGTTAGAGGTTACCCCACTGCTTTGAATCTTAAATCTAGACTGCCTCCACTCGTGTACGGAGGGGATGCATGATAAAAAGTGAAAATGTTCCACCAAAGTGAAATATCGCTGTAAGTGGGAGTGTCTGGGTTGCTGCGGGGGAACGTTGGAGGAAGTGGTAATGATGACAGCTCTAACTCAGTGCAGGTGCAGTAAAGCATGGCAGGTTGGTCAATTGCCCAGAACCCATTACTTCTCCCTCGAGACCAACCTTGTAATGTGCTAGGTACCTTCTGTAAAGGATTGACCTATAGTCAACAGAGAAATCTCTCAGGTTTTACATAAAGACACAAGTGCACCTCACAAGGTTACACAGGCAGGTTAAGAGCAGGTTAAATGTCTAAGGACGCTGTTTGCTAACACTATATATTATGCAAGAAAAAACACTGGTTTGCTTCATCATTAAACCAGTGGAACTCTTCCGCTGTACAGAGAACGACAGAGTATTACAGCTACCGGCAACATTTTCACTGTCTGCATTTCATGCCTGGGCTTGTTGGACAGGTATAGTATTGGCCTGTTGAGCTGTAGGGGACACTTTGCATTTAGTAAAAGAGCACAAAGCTGGTGAATGTAAAATTCATGACACTGTTTCTCTCTTTGTGAGTGCCTTTACAGAAGCCCTAAACATTTGCGACTGTGCTGGAGATGGGAATAGGATGACCTTGGGTGCCAGATACATCTCTGTTCCTGTTTCATCTTCAGACAGCTACTGTTTGACCACTATCTACCAGATGCATTCTATCCGACACTTGTAACAATAGTGTAAATGGGACGAAAATTGAGCTCACCTTAAAGGCGGACTTCAGTCCTCTTGAAGGCTGAAAGCCCTGGATGAGCCCAGTGCCCAGTGGCGGCTCAGAGTCCTTGTTTTGCTCCCTGAGACGTGTGTAATCAGAGAGAAAGTCCAGCACAGATTACAGTCTTCAATCAGTCAGGGAGGAAAATGATATGTACATCATTGTCTCTGCAGCACATCCCAGGCACTGTCAGCCTGCATGCATATTACCTGTGTCAAAGCTGCCAGGGACATGACGAGAGAAACTGAGAGCCATCACAGAGCCGCCACTCAGGGGGGTGTCGAGTCTTCGAGCGCAGCAGCCAGATTCAGTCTCCATGGGGACTCTGTTCTGACCTCCAGGATGTTGTTGACACCATTTAATGTACATTTTCAGATACAAAACGTCCCCTTTCATATCTGAAATCGTTTTCGATGGGCTGAGTAACACTGAAGGCCAGCTCTTGTCACCAAAAGAAAATATTGAGCGAACACTCAGTTTTTCTCCGATTTGAGTCCGAGGAAGTTGAAGCCGTCATCACATTTGACCTTGTGCACAATAAAGACAAAGAGTTATTTCATACAGTGGGAGAACTATGACTGCTGTGAGGAATGGCTAAAAACGATCCCTCCCAATCTTCTCATACATCTCTAACATCACCTTGTATAACTGTCTCCCCACTAAAAGGAGACCTACACTGTGTGCAAGTACAAAGGACGACATAATGTGGAAAATTTGATGGTGGTGTCTCATTGTTGGCGCTCCAATTTTCACACCTCATTCTGAAAAAAATATACATACGGTACATATTTTACTATAAAGATAGCACAAATTGATTGCTCTCGAAATAGAACACAGTGAGAACATAATTTCCCTGAAACAAGAGTGTTTAATTTGAAGCTGTGAATGGCACTTTTGCATGTAAAAGGTTGATGGAAGATGATTTGCACATGATTTACACCAACAGACGTGGACCATACTTTTCTACCCAGTGTACAGCTTCAAATTGAACCACCCGCCCTGACACCGTAAATAACGGCCGAAAATACATGACAAACTAAATTCACAGGCATGCGATTGCTGGTCCTGACTATCAGGTTTGCATAATAGCACCCCCTGTCCCACACCAGGTATCCGATCACCTTGAGAAGTCCAGACCTAAACGCAATGTCAACACAAGCACTTTCTAGCTGGACGATTCTGTTTGTCTCCTCTGGTCCTGCTGGGGCTCCAGAGGGAGGTCACCAAATTGTCTCTGGAATAAAAAAAAAGGCGCTGACCTTTGCTAAATTGGCCACATTCAGTAGACAGAGAATATCAGGTTATTGAGTTGATCCATGCTGTGTTTCCTTGCCTGGGGAAAATGATCTGCGCTATTGTCTGCCTTCTGCAGTTGATCAAGGGCAAGAATGTGTCAGGAATGTAGAAACACAAGATACGTTTTTAAATGTAGTTTCAAATGTCCTAATGGGTTAAGAGAAAAACACTATTAGTACCCTGCTGCAAGCAAAATGTTAAGCAGGATGGTAAGTGCTTTTCACTTATGAGGAGACTTGCAGTTTATATCCAAACGGAAATTAAATAAAGGCTTTATGCTCTAAATCCTGTGAGATGTTTCACATGAAAGATATATTGTAAATGAATGCAGCTGCAGAGCCCCAACAATTCATTGCACTGTACTTTCAAGCTGTTGATTCCTTGAGAAAGGCAAATAATAGTCATTTTGCAAAATTGCAGGCCTATCCTTCAACAACTGAGGAAAACAGTTAAAATTGGGCAGGGATAGGGAAGAAGCAGCCCTCTTGCTGAAGTATTTTGTATATTTGGGACAGTATAATGAAATAAATCATTTCTGCCAGCAGTTCACATTACCTCCCAATGGTTAAGAACCATAATCCCAATAGCATTTTGAATTCTATCACACATACAGTCGGAAATGTTATTGCATGATTATAGTGTTCCTCTTCCTCAGCAAAGTTATTGTATTTATGCATTTTGCACATGAATTGGAAGAGAAGTTGAGCACCATGTTCAATTACACCGCTTTTCAAACTGGGCTAGAAGAACCAAAGCTATTTGGTACAATAAAAACACACAAACAACTTCTGGTGTAAGTACTGTCTGAAACGATACCTGTCAGTCATAAAAACACAATATTAAAGCTGCATAATTGAAAAAGCTTTCCTTTTACTCTCCAAAATAAGACACTGTTCTTTCACAAAATTCGCTCTGCATAATTTTCAAACCACCATGTGTAAGAAGGAGGAACGAAATGTGTGCTTTTTTTTGCCATCAAAGCCACGAAGCTTTACTTGTTTGGCACGTGTGGGTATGTTTCTTTCAATTTAATAACTATACACTGAAGCTACGTCTCCAGATTCATTACCTGCGCTGTTAAATGCTCTGATCATTCTTCTATTCTAAGCTGACATAAACATGTAAGAGAAAAGAGCTAAACAGTTTGCTGACAAATGTGGCCTCCAGTCCAGGTGGTCAGTTGAAATGACACTGTGCACAGTGTCATGCTCAGCAGCCACACGGTCTCTCTTCCTCCTTTAACCCGCTGAGCTGCCAGGGAGGATCGCCCACTGATGGCAGCTTTTATCTGCAATGGCCAGAGGAAACATGCCTCTTCCTGTTATGAGGCAATAGCACTTTGTCAAGCAAGACAAAGTTATCCTGGCTCTGACACCACACAATGGCCCTCCATTTCTCAATACATTTCCAATTGTGGGTGTGATTTACATAAAAAAAAAAAAAAAAGCTTAAGGCAAGTCATAAAAAAAAAAAAAAATCAAGCACAGGGAATGAATGGAGAAAAAAAAATCCTGATGCAGACACATTCCTGAATCTGACACCTAAAAAAAAACCATTTCAAGGCACTCATATTTTTCAAATACGCCACACTTCAAGTGGAGAAACCACAATTCTCAACACAGATTGTCCCAGAGGTCTGTGTATCATAGACTTCATTCCTGCAGGGGAGCAAAGATTATTACAATATTCAGATTACCGAGCAGGGGAAATTAATTGGACTAATTAACATACAAGTAAATGATGATACCGTTAACACATTTCATTAACTCAAACTGTCATTCTATGTTCCTGGTGCACTTGGTATTGCATTACAATGAATTGGATTCATTAAATTATGCAAATGAAAGGAACGACAAAACGGACGAGTCCTTTTTAATGTTACGGGCCACATTTTCTGACTCGTTTTCTGCAAATTGACTGAGATTCAAAAAGCATGTGCTTCTCACTCTGATTTACCAGATAAAGCTTTTCATAGACTATCATTTTAATTATGTTCACAGGCACTAAAACCAGGTAGAGTATAATACATTTCAACTCTCTCATGCTGCTGTCTTGAGCCTTACATTAATGAAAAAAATAGCAACAGTGCCTAATTAGTAAAATGCCCCATTTAGTGTGTGAAAGGCAGTCATCGAGCATGTGTGAGCTGCTGTGGGATGATATCAGGTTCATATAGTAAAATATTAAACAAATACACAACAATTAGTATTTTTGGCAAAGTATAAGGACAGGAAACTGTGTGTACAGAGTAAGGAACAAGACAAACCTTCTATTTCACTCAAATATACACGAATCCAGGTCACACAAAAGGAGCCGTTACCTCTTACGCCTCTGTAGGATTTGTTCAAAGTCGTGAGACAGTACTTTGTTCTCCGGCAGCAGAATATGTTCCTGACATTTCTGTGTGACATTAACTTGTGGTTAATTGAGGGTCTACACCTCCTGTTGGCCTCAGTGACTCCTGTCTTCATCTCAGCAGCGCTACACAGTGAAGGTCAAGGGGTCAGACTTACCTCTCGTCCTGCTCCCTTGGCTGTAGTGACATCTACTGGACTACTAACCCAGGGTGTAATCCCTGCGGGGGGGGGGGGGGGGGGGGATGAGGCTCCTGGCTGGATAACATGGACGTCTTCAAAAAAGAAACAACACACAAGGTTTCACGTGCAAGGATAAATTCGAACTTGTCAAACGTTTCGTCATTTTAGTTTGAAATAAAATAAGCGTCCTTCAGAAAGCAGACATGGTGCAACATATTGAGACATGTTAAAAAAAAAAAAAATTAAAAATGAAGCAAAAATCAAAAGGAAATTCAGGTGTAACAGAAAGATTTATATTGATGTTATATTGACATATTTATACAGAAGATTTGATTGACTTTAAAACTTCAGTGTTTAGTACATAATATGAAGATGCTGTTCGAGGGTTTCAACAGCATCTTGCTATTTGACTTAAAGGCTTAAGTATAATCTCCTGACAAGGACCATGTGGCGATGGGTGGAAAAAATGAAGACATTACATGATTTTCAACTGTTGAGATTTGGGAGGGGGTCGAAAAAACCCCAAAACAAAAAAAAAAGACAATTAACATGGAACAGGGAAATGCAACATACAGTAAATGAAAAGAATCAACACAAAGACAGAAACATCCTACATTTACTGACAATGGGTATAAAGCAGTTTTTTTGGGAAATATACAAAACATTTTTTATACAAAAGGATTAACAACAAACAAGATGAAAGTGATGACAACAGTGCTATTAAAAGAGTACCGCTTTTAGTAATACACAGATTTTTGAACTGCATGATAGAACTGATGGAGCAAGATACTGGTGAAGAATTCTGCAAAGCTGTTTCCATTAAGGGGGTTGTCCTTATCAGTACCAAAACCCCCCCCCAAAAAACAGTAAGATTCAACAAGCATAGGTAACATGGTGACAGCTTATTTCACCTCAGCTTTTGGTCCAATTACATTTCTCCCCAACACCCCACCATGGTCCAAGGAGCTATAGGGGTGATTTACTTTACTCATATCACACAGTCACAAGTCACCCTGAGTTTGTAATCTAATTTGGCAATGACCTTCGAAAAAATGGCTTTTAACTTCATATTACAATGAATGTTTTTTTTTGTTTGTTTCGTTTTGAAGACCTCCAAAAAAAGGTTTAACGGAAAACACATTTGAATCACATATTATGGAGCCATATGAAATATTTCGGACTTTTAATATCACAAATGCATTTTCGATGTAAAGCCTGATATAAATAGCGGTTCAGTCAAAATATTTAATAAGCAAATAATGTGTATAATATCAACAATATATGTTCAAGAGGAATTGCAATACAAAATCTTGATTGTTTTTCATTTTCACCTGCAAAATGTGGTTAGTGGGAGCAAAGTTCTTAAAAAACAAAAGTAGCAAGGAGGACTTGCTAATTTGCAAACAGACTGACTTTAAGGAGGACAGCGAAAAAAAAATACATTAAGAAATTTGCATGGACATAAGCAATAACATTACTTCAGCTGGATAAAATTATCTCCGTTGTGAGTCTTTAGTCTTTGCTGAAAGGAATATGGAGAAAACCTTGCTTACCGAGGACATCATCAGAATATACCATCAACAAAAGGCGAGGAGAAAATCGCTCAACTTACCAATAACTTTTCATGAAAAACACAATATTAACAAATAAGTAGATTCAAAACAAAATGGCATCCTACGTATTCAACTACACAATATTGTACAAAATAAGGCATTTCCTTGTGTGTTTACTGCAATGTCTTTTTCCACCTTTATCTTCTTTTAGTCTCCAACACTAGTTTTTCCTCAGTAAAAACTGAGTATGGACATGGACTGACTATTTGTGTTAAAATATATATATATATATTTATAATTTTAGTTTTTCTTCAAAACTTGAATAAAAACATAGGTAGGAGTATACAGTATGAGAGAGTTTGTAGAAGTTCATAAGTGGAGTGTAAATCACTCCATGACTTCACTGGCCGCTACCGTGGTGACGAGCTGGAGAGGGATCTCTGCATTGGCCAGGATGTCCTGGGCGGTGCTGGAGCCCTGCTGGATGTTGGTGAGGATGAGGGTGGTCCCGCCTGCCGTGGTGATGATACTGTCTGAGGACCCCGCAGATTCCATCGAAGCCACCACTGAGCTGCCAGAGTTCACACCTTTTTTGTTCTGATGGGTTTTAATGTGCTTCGCCAGGTGGTCGCTCCGCATGAAACGCTTGGAACATTCTGGGCAGACAAACTTCTTCTCTCCTGCCAGAGAGAAAATATAGTTTGAAAGATAAATAGTTTGGATGGTCTGAATACATTTGGAGAGGGTCAAACATGCCATCTAGCTGTAGGACATGTTTCTAAGGTAGGGAGATAAGTTTAAGACAGTGGAACAACAATTCGATTTGCTCGTTTCAAGAATCTAATTAAAGAAAATGACGACGTAAAATAAAATGATAAAAGGTAGAACTGTCATCGAAATCTAAAAAATAGATTTTTATTGTGTACTGCCAGTAACCTACAGCCAATGTTATATCACTGCATAAGCTTTTGAGTGCCAACCAGCCTCACACACACACAAAAAGAAAAAAAAATATGATGCACGTCACTCCATCAACGATTATAATTACAAAGGAATGTTCTATAAAATTCAAAACAGATCAGACGGGCTGACAGAAAACTGTGTCCAGACTGAACAGAGAACCATGGATACAAATAAAAAAGAAAGCTACAGCTCACTACAGGCATCTCTTGTAATGTTTCTGTTATATAATTTGATGTTAACAAATCTTGCAAATTATGGTGCAGAACCAACCGTTTAAACATTCTGAACAGGAAAATTACCACCAAGTCTGTGAAGTCTGGATATGCTTATCACAATGGTCTTCAATCCTAACCTTTACATTTTACATGTAAATCCAGAAGGGGACAAATGCTGTTATTTCTTACATGACTCACTTTGCGGGGCACAAATTAACACATTTTACTGATGTTTTCCTCATGTGCAAACACCGTGGGAGCAAAAATAGGGCACCTGTGTGTGTTCTCCTGTGTCTCTGTAGCTCGTCACTGCGTGTGAACCTCTTCCCACAGAACATCCAGCTGCAAACAAAAGGTCGCTCCCCTGAATGCCAGCGCAGGTGTGCTCGCAGGTGCGATGTCTTTCCATATACCTTCCCACAGCCCGCAATGTGGCAGATGTGCTGCTTCTTTTTCCCCATGCTGGATCCTCTGAGAAACACATGCACTGACAGTTAGGGTCCCAGTATGTTTTATTTTCCGTGCAGAGGTGAGAACCAGTTCTCAAGATCGAACACACAAAGTGTAAAGATTTACTCACCTTCCACCTGACTCTTTACAGTTGGGGCAAGTACATGCCACTCTGCGCAGCCTCTTGCCCTCCTGGCCCAACTGATCCTCCTCATCCACCAGCCTGACGCGGAGGTGGGACAGATCACTTGTGTTCAGTGTAGAGTCGCTGCTCAGCTGCCAGTCTCCAGAGTCTGGCTCTTCCTTTATCTGAATGTCTGAAATTAATGTGTACGTTCATATCAACATGAGCTCTGGTAATAACATGCCCAACAGTCTGAACAGTGAGAGGTGTTTTATAATTGCATGTGACTGACAGCGTGGCAGCAAATTTCACAAGTAAGACTCCATATTAAGCACAGGGATAAAATAATTCGTTGATTGACAGAAAATGTATCGGTGACAATTTTGATAATTAATTAAATGTACCCTGTGGACTTTTTGGGCCACATGGGTGGCAGAAAATAGATGGATGGACTTTGCTACAATCAGAAACTTCACTGCCATGTTTTGATAGCTGTAATTACACAAAAGTCCAACACAAAGTGGCTTTAAAAGATACACACAATGTATTTTGATGAGACACTTAATGTAGAAAAACTATGTTTAGAATAAAACTCTAAATGTTTAGACAAATTATCAAAAAAAAAGGTTTTTGCTGTTAACAGCTTTTAAAATACGATGGATTTGCTGATCTCCTTTAGATATAACTGTAAATTCAGAAACTTTGTATATTTTGACTTCTGGACAGGCAAATTAAGCAGCAGATGATCTGCATTTGTCATTACTTTATAGAGTACATTATAAACTGTTTTCACAGCCGACATTTTGACTTGAAAAGCATAGGTGCAATTAAAAATATGAACAACGGCTCTGCCCTGCTCAGGTGGCCCAGTATGCTGTGACAGTGTTAGCATGCACAGTGCCAGGACCCAGAAGCTGAAGCAGGTAAATGGAATTAAGGCATCATTGATTTTATTATTTATACTTCTTTTTCTACTGTGACATGTCAAACTGTCTTGTGTGAAAAAGGTCTATTTATTGACAGGAAAAAAAGATTGATTAATTCACGATGAAAATAACCCTGTCTTAAATCTTTTCACTAGTACAGATGATCTTAAAAAATAAATCTGCCCTGACAGAGCACACAGATGCCCCTGTGGACAACGTGCTTTGAGTAACACAAACAAATTTCAATTCACCCTCAATTTACCCTTCTGACAGATGTCAAAGGGGTAGGATTTTAAATGAAAATGCAACAAAATAAAATTTAAGTAGACCTATGCTCAGGTTAAAGATGGGAGGAGGCTTTGACATGAGGTCACCTGAATCCACATGTCCATGTCAAGCACAATTTGTACACGGCCACACATTCCTGAGACACCATGAGTGAAAACACCTGTGTGAGTTTCAGGCTGTTTCCTGTGTATATTCTGTGAGTAAAAACAAAAAGATCTGTACCTGCAGGGGTGTCTGTGCCTCCTTCCTGTTGAGCCACTGAATTGACTGTCACTGTCTGCAGGTTTGGGATCTGTCCTGTGCTGATGCTGACTGGACTGGAACCCAGTGACAGAGTCTGGACTGGAGCCAGGGTTATCTGCTGGGGCAGTGTGGTGGGCAGCTGGAGGTTCTGCAGGTTCTGCACTCCCTGCACCTGAAAGGTCTGCCACTGAATCTGACCCGACGGTGTGACCGTCTGGGCTTGGATGATGAAGGTTCCCGGGTTGATCAGCTGCACGTTTTGCAGGCTCTGCCCTCCTGTCGCCACTGTCTGCATCACCTGACCATTGGTGGTCTGAACAGGCACCTGCTGCAGCTGGATGATGGGTGGAGCGGAGGACACCTGGATGCTCTGCTCTGGATTTTGTTGGATGAAGCTTTCTTGGAGAGCAGAACTTGAGTCGGCTTGTTCCGTAGCCACTGATGACAACGAGGAATCTTGTGCCAACAGACCTGATTCATTTGCGGGAACATGTAGCTGAGAGGAAGACGTTGGCACAAAAATCTCAGGATTTGCATTTGAGTCACTGACTGGTATTGTCTGTGAGAGGTGGTCATCTGTCTTCACCTGACTCTCTGAGCCATCCACAGGCTGACTTGCCATAATTAGCTGGCCATCAGCAGTGACCCCTGTTGCTATAGTGTGAGCTCCAGACAGGCCCAGGGAGTCCAAGTCCACACTGTTAATAGGAACAAAAGTAATGTTCCCAGGCAAACCCACAGGCACATTAGCAACAACCTGACCCTGGTTGTTAAAGGTGGAGCTGCCGATAGAAACCCCCTGGATGTGCTGGATGTTACCAGTCTGTGATATGAGGTTCTGGTTGTTATTAAGGATGTTTGCAGTTGATGTAACACTGAGACTCTGGCTACCATCAGGCAAGATCTGAATCTGCCCCGTGGCATCCTGAGTCAGAGTCGCTCCTTCCACGCCGGACGTGGAGAAGCTCAGCTGTCCATCTGCTGTCTGAATCTGAGGAATTACTTGGTACTGAATGTTAGGCACTGCATTGGCATTGGAGGCGGCTGTTCCCGACGTCACAAAGATTGGCTGACTTTGTAAGTTCTGGAGAGGAAGAACATACTGTCCATTTGATGTTAATATTCCTTGACTTTGGATATGTATCATTCCAGATTCATCCTTTGCTGCTGTTGTGGGTGTTAACACCTCCCATTTATCAGTCCCAGTAAGCTGAGTAGATAGATCAGATGTCTGAGAAAGAAAATGACTGACATTAAAAAAAATGATCATGCACCTGTTGTGGATGAAATGGATTAAGCAATGCATAGCACCTGAGCAGACATCCAGTTACAGTAATGTTACACATGGCCCAGTATTTTGAAGAAAAACAAATGATGCTAGCAGTTCACACAGTCAGCATCAGAAACACTGGGAGGCAAGGAGCAAAATAAGCATAATTCTTTGGGTCAGTAGAAGCTGATGAGTCAAGAAATGTAAAGTTCAGTTTTGTTTACTGTCAATCTATGGCTGTGTTTGATACCCTGAGTCCCTTGTAGGCTTTCAGTCTTTCAGCTCTAGTATGCTTTAAGCTGACACTAATTTATCACAAATCATAACAAAAACAGAGTTGTAAATCTTAGGTCACAACTGAGGTTTGACTCTGACAGCTCATTCACTGGACAATGTTAGTGTCCTGTCATCCTGCAGTGCATCATCAGTGCTGCACAGACACACAGCGGAAAGGGAAACAGCCAAATGCATTTAAAAGTTGCTGGTCCTGACAGCCTATGGTTGTCAGAACCAGCTTTTCAAGCCTTTTCAGTGCTGTTTGTTTGTTTGATCCACACCAGATTCTGAATGACAGAATTCAATCAGAATTAACCAGAACATATAGGTGAACACACCAGGGATTGTCTTAACCGTATCAAAGAGGGTGCAATGTGAACACAACCAGACAGAGATTTCTTATATACACTGCCATTCTGCCACAGCTGTAATTATGTTAATTTACTATAAATACAAACTCAACTTCACTGCAGCTGCTTTAAAGTGAAAGCCTTTAAGTGGTTGTCCTTGCTTTGTGTCTTCTGTCTGGAAGACTGGAAGATTTTCAGCAGTGTTCTGGTCTCATTTGGTTTTGATGGAGAAACTGCGAAATATTATACACTTAGTCTCAATGCAGTGGGTAAATGGGACCAATTGGAAATTGTGCCAAAACACAGCATATCAACTTTATCTGACAAAAAAAGAAAACTGAAAAGCTTGCCCGCAAGATATCTTAAACTATATAAATATTTTTCCCCTGGTTCATACTTCAGTTTTATTGTTCCAGAATAAAACACAAGTAAGCAATGACAAATATTATATGTGCTATTTTATATACCCTCATTATTAAAACTTATCACTGAAGAGCTGAAGGTGACTGAAGAACATCTTGCCAACGAAAACTTGGGACAATAAGATCCTAAAACCCTGACTCAATTGGCTGTTTGAGCTGTACCAAAAACAAATACTCACACAGTTGCTGATAAACAATGTCCATACATGACCATACATGACTTTAAAAGGAAGGATATGGGCACCCTTACTGGGTTTGTTCCATTTGTTAAAATCTTAAAAACATTCCTGTTGTAGCAATGAGATATCATCCAGTGTTGATGCAAAAATGTAGTGGCTGTAATACCATGAAAGCAAGTATAGCTTAGCTACACTCCCACTCCCACAGTTTTGCTCAGCTGTCATTGAAAGCTTCACGTCTGCTGTGTCGGGTCTAGCAGAGGTGCCGACTTACCACATCAGCAGCAGCACCTCTGTCCACCTCTGAAGACGGTGACCCAACCTTTGTGCAGGTGGTTGCTAGCAGGTCGAGGGGTGATGGCTGAGAGTCCTACCCACAACGGACGAATTTAAAAGGAAGAAAGTGGGTGGCCATTAGTCTGGGCCCCATAGAAAGCATGACTCATTGCTAAAGAGCAAAGTCTGACGTTTTGGAGGTTAAAGGACTTTCTTGTCCTGTGTTGAGCCCCTCAAGCAGCACCCAGGATAAACAGGCTGGTAATGTTTAGGACTGGCTGGCGTTTAACAGTCTGTCACTTCTATTCCAGCGAAAGAGGCGGGATTTGAAAGCAGCCTGTGAGGAAGTGTTGCCTGAGAGGTTCAAATCAGGGTACAATACCCCCCTCCAAGTTTGAAATGTGTGAACTTCAGTAAGCGCCACTCAGTTACTGAAAACGCAGCAGAGAGTCAAAATCGGGAGAATGAACCCTTACCTGGCTGCCCCTGCCCTCCTCCTGTTGAAGAAAGTCGCTTTGACTGCTGTCCACGTCCAAGGCAGCCATATCCTCTGGTTTCATTGGCTGTTCTGGGGCTGTGTAGTAAAAAGCATATAGCTTACAGAGTGGGAGCAGCCGAAGCTAACGTTATCTAAACAAACCAGATATATAACATCTGTAACGTTGTTGTAACGTCAGTTGACAAGAAAGAAAACACAATCACAACCACCGCTACAATCCTTTATACAGAAAACAGCCATGTGGCGATGATTAGTTTAAGAAGAGCTGACTTTTAGTGGTGTGTCCTACACAAGCTAGCCTAGTTAGCTGCTAATGCTAACTTAGCCGGCGGTGATTAGCATTATCACCCACAGACTTCCCTGCTAGCCTGCTAGCGAGCTAATGTAGCCAGAGTATGCCTGAGGTAGCTTGTTAGCCTCCGAGGGTGAAGAGTAAGACAGATGTTACATACCAGTCATTGCGTGACTTGTCGTAAAACGGAGAGTCCTGATAGTCACAAGCCACCGGACATGATGAGCAAATTATATTGATTGTATACGCGTAGAAATAAGATGATAACTGTCAGATTTCTTTGTATTTTGATTGACGGGCGGTGGGTTACACAAAGGGTGGGGCCTCCACTGTTGACTGGGAGCGCTTGCGTCACACACAGGAAATCCCGCCGTTCTTCATCAACGTGATTGGTTAATCGCGTCGCACACTGTTTTATTTATTGGTCACTCGACATGCCAGTCATCCTTTGTTGGATTCTTCCTGTTTATTATGCATTTTCAGTTTTACAGTATTCGCGTTGATGGTAGTACGACAATGCAACTAAAACTAATCGTTTACTTTTAGTTGCGTTGTCGTTACTAATCATTTAGACCTGTGCAGTGAGAAGGCAGCTTGAAGCATTTGTATTGTGCAAAATAAGTAGAGGCCATATGAATAAAATTACACACAGAGATATTTTACCCATTTTCCATATACATGGGATTCATCCTCAGCATTTAACCCAGGAGCAGTGTGACCAGCTCTAATCACCAGTCCGCTAAATAGCCTGTCAGCAGTCACATAATGACTTTTGCTATGAAATACCATTTAGATGGTCCCACACCTTTAACACCAGCAGGAAACCATGAACATAAGCCCATTTCCTCATAGGTTGCTACCATTTATACACATCTTTAGAACGCACTTTTGTAAGTATTGCAATATTGATCAATAAAATGTTGCACAGAAGTGCAATTGTTCCTGAAATGCAAATGAGGATTTCATGTATTTAGCCACAGCATGCTATAGCACCTGGTAAAAACTTTTTGGACATATCATGTGTTGTGATAAGGTAAGACAGAACCCAAGGCAGTCTAATTTCCAAGCAGATAAATAATTTCATGTAATACCAGTGCTGTCTGTTTTTCAAAGTTAAAATCTTTTTACCTCACTATGTAAGACATGTTACACATATTACTAGTATGAATGCATGGGATTTAAGAACTGAGTCGGTGGCCTGCTGTTGCTGGATAAATGTAACCAACAGATAGGGAATTTTATAATGACATTGACAAAGAGATTAATGTATTTCATGTGGATCAGTCAAGGCATGGCTGACATCAGTCCTGTGGATTAGATCAGTGTATACCTATTTTGAAGTTTACTGGACAGATTTACTCTGTTGATGGCACTGATGTGAAAATCTGACTCTATGATGCATCTGAATTCTGCCATTATTCCATTTATTTGCTCTCGTGTTTTTGAAAACTAACAGCGGCATAGTTTCACTTGTGAATTACAAAGTGATCAGCCAATGAGTTTGTCTTTTGCGACGATTATGTGAACAAACACACAATCTGAGTTTTCATTTGACTGGATTTCTTCCCCTCGATCTGATTGTGCACATTACAACACTGTGAAAGTGCACTGAAATGAGAACCTGCATGCTATTGTACCTGCTCTGTGCTTGTGATGCTATCAGGACCCCACTTCTGAGTATTATTTGTGGTGTGTCAGTTCCTCACAGTGCGCGACTGCAGTGAGGCTATTTCTCTCAACCTTCAATTCAAACTTGGCCCATTACAGCCAGACTACAAAAGCACTTTCCGTGCACTCAGGAGCTCACGGCAGTGAATGGTGGATATTTCCAATCACTCTGCTGTCAATCCAAGTGTCAGGTAAACACAGGCCAATGGAAACAGCTTTAGAAAAACCTTGCAGCTATGTCTGTCTTACTCCAGGAGTCCTTGGAAATGTATCAACAATTTCTACAAAGACCTCCAAGTTAAAGGAAAAGTCAAATATCCTAAAAGCAACACAAATGCAACACCCCGGAGGACACAGTGGCCTACGCGAGACATATAACTGCCACGGTGTTTGTCTTCAGACCTGTGAGTGTTGTTTCGAGCGAGAGCTGCAAACAAAGGAAATCAGATTGTATTGACAGACCTTGTATTCACCTCATGAGAAGAATCTCTGAAGTCTGTAGTGGGAGTTTCATTGCATCTATGAGGATTCAGTGTGGTAGATATAACTGTAAACAGGGGCATCCATGATCTTTACACTGCATGTCCACAGACCTTCTAGCTTTCAGTTTTCTTTTGGTAGGTGTGGTGATGAAATACGATGCAAATCATATGCCTTATTAACAGATCTGCATCTTATGGATGAGAAATTGTGAGCAAAACATTGTTATTCAAAGCAAAAGCTTCCTCACAATATCTTCTAGGATTGGACAATGGTGTTGTTGCGGCACAGGGCAGAAATGTGAGGGATAAAAGGAGTAACTGAGTGTTTCAGATTAACATATTGACAGTTGTTTTCATGAAGGCCAGTTCAAGAGAGAGTGACCCCACGGAGAGAAACTGCCCTGTTGGAGGCACCTTGTGGGACACTGTAAATGGGACCTGAGAGAGAAAATTGAAACTGGTGCTGCATGGAGACGTGTGGATGGAATATCAAATGTGTGTTATAGACAACTCTAAGGCACTTGAGACAGGAACGATCATACTGTTCTTTGTTTACAGAGGTACAGAAAATTAGCTGTTGGAAGTTAAAGCCAGTTGCATGAACGTTTTTTAATGGTAATTTTTACTGTGGAAGTTCCACATCTATACTTTTAATATGGAGCATACAGATGCATTCAGAATCTTAGTGAAACTAAACAAAGGCAGTAAGGTTAAACAAAAAATAGTGCATGTACAATTATTTTAAAATAGATGAACATACAGTGTCTATATCATGATGAGATGTGTTGTGGTCTGGTTTTGGGTGCAGCACATTGTATGTAGCACAAGAGTTCGTAGAAGTGCCAAGAACATTGAACACATGCTGCAAATAATAAATTCCTCTTATGTACAGAGATAGATTATGGGTGTGTGTGTGTTAATAAATATGTCAAAATGTACAGCCTATACAGCCTGACTGGATTAACAAGTGATAATAAAAAGATACTAATGGTACTGCACAATGTGTATCCTATACTACATGCTACACATCACGTGTACAGTATGTACATTGAGCCGAGTCAGTATTACAGGGTTATTGCATAGGTGTTGTTTTTTGGACATCACATGGCTGATTTAACTGCTTTTTGTTTACTATAGAGACATGTGTAAAGAGACATTTAGAAACATTTCTATACTTAAAGCAGAGTTTTGCTGCACTTTTTGCAAAGTAAAAATACCCCACCTAGTTTAACAAATGCTATAATAGCTCAAAAAAGTAATTTTTGTAGCAATAACAACTGCAAAAGAGAAACTAAATTCGTCAGCCTTATGTTATGATTTAAAATGCTCCTTTTGGACACTCCTCTGAGCTGTTTATGGGCACTCTTTCTTTCAACATTTTATCACTCAACATTTTATCACTCTGACAGAGACAGCAATAAATCAAAGCACAAAGCTATGTCATGATAGTACAAAACGAATGAGAGGAAACTGTTGCATAAACCCTCATACTTAAACATGAAGTGTTATTTCAGTCTAATCCTGATTCTATATTGATTTCATGTCTATTCTGTGTACAGTATATAGCACAAGTGTCAGACAGAGAAGTCACACAATGGCAATAATTACAGCATGGCAACGCTTTAATTGTCATCCAAAATAGAGATAATTTCCTCTCTGTAATAATATGATACAATACATTTATAATAACCATTGAATTTCCCAACACAATCCCTTGTGCATAGTTACTGCTCTGAAAAATGCCTCAGTTATTTATATGTTTATTTGTTATAACTCATACATTCTTTTTTTCTGTAATTCTTCAAAGGCCTTTGGTGTGCATGTGATTTACAACAGCAGGCCGTGGTCTGTTTTGTTGGGTGTGTGTTTTAAAGCCAGCTTTCCACTCTGTGCCCTTCTTGGTTTGATGCCACTGTGGTTTGCCTCGGGGCAGAGTGGCACCGCTTGATTGATGGTGCTGACAGAACATTTGTACCAACAGAGAATCTGTCACATTCCTGGACTCGTTTTATTTCCCAAAGAGGTTTGTCTGCTTTTACAGTCCACCTACGTCACATGATAATGTTTATGAATATTTTTATAATAATTTAATTTCATTATGAACTGCTGGTCATGTTTGCATGCACACTTTGAAACGTGTTCCATGATGTCAGGACAGAAAGGACACCCAGTGAGTTTGTAATTCATTCGTTCTTGTCTCTCCTGTGACAGAAAAATTACTGGTATCAAACCCAGAAACAGCCTGTTGAGGACGCACTCGCAGAACAAGAGACTTTGTTATGGTGTTTTGTTCCTATACAACATCTGCATGATTCTAAATAGCTTTATTACTTGCTCTGGAAAGATTTATTGTCACTTTATGAAAAACAAAATACTCCACGACCCAGACCACTGGGAACAACTCGTCAATCCCTGAGCCTCAAGACTACAGCAGATGAATAATCTTCTATGTGGGGTTTAGGTTGGCCAACACTACCACCACCCCGAGAAGAATGCAAAAACAGTTTTGTCTCAAGCCCCCATCGTGCTCCCCAGAGGATCTGGATGGTTTCTCTCAGAAAACAGTCAGCTGAAAACAGCCTGTTGTTGTACAGAGGACAGTATCTGGGAGCAAATGTTGGTAGCAACAGCCTTCATGATCTGCAGCATGAAATTTGTTAGAGTGATTAAAATCATTGGTTAATGCTAAAGCAAAGTAAGCTTAATGTTATTTGATACACATGTTGTCGTCCATTTTTCGTTCCATCTAACCACAATAAACACTATCCTATATTTTGCCACTGATCTCAAACCTTAAAGACTATAATCCACCTTATTTCCATGACAAACACTGTGCTTTGTAGTGCTAGCACAGACTCGGCTCCGTAAAACATCCTATCCAGAACTTGGATATGCAATGCTATCTCCGTAAAATGACCATTTTTATTCAATCTTTTTTGTTCCCATCAAAAGGCCATTTTGTTCTCTGCAGTCTTAATGGTTACAAGATATTCAGCAAAGCACTGCTGATCTCCAGCTCTTTGTTGGGTCTCCCATGGAGAGTACAATCTTACTTTGGAGCACTGCGGCTGCAGCCATACAATTCCATCAGCATAAACGCTTCACAAACACTTACACACAAAGTATAGGGGTGAGAAAAACACTACTTCAGACAACAGGAATCGTTTTCTGGTTGTGCTTGTGGATTGTGTCAACTTCTATTTTCATACTATACAGGATATCATAAAATGTGAAGTTTTTTTGTGAAAGTAGGGTTTGAATGAATATTTCTTTTATTTACTTTTTTGTTAGGTGTGTATTTGTCCTCATTGTTGAGGGATGGGAGTAGGAAAACTGTAAACATAACAAAGACGCTATTTTTGTCAATATTTGAAGATTACAGCCGAGAACTGTAGGGACAGTGAAGGAGAGGACACAAATATTCATCAATCATAACTGAAATAAGAAATTGTAAATGAAAGGTTAACTCAGTCACTTTACAAATAATCATTTAAACTGACCGACTCTTTTGGCCAAAACACCTGCAGCCTGCATGTGCCCTTCTAAAATCAGCATCACTTAACAGATTTAATTATAATTGTTCCCTCTCTGCTACAGTCAATGTCAGCTGTGTCTTTTAATTCTCTAATCAGTGGTCGGCAGGACCGCTATCACCATCCCCATGCAGCTTCCCACTCAATACAGACATCCCAAAACACACACAGACTGGTTTTGTCAAATGTTTTATTGAGTGTAGACATCTGGGCTACTGTAAAACATGCATTATCTGCAGAAGGGGGAGAGGAGCAGGTGGCATTGTCCCCGCTGTCAGCTGTGTCAGTGCTGGCACCCGTGATGGAGATTAATGAAGTATCTGGAGAGTAATATGCTCCTTCAAATGCTGCTACAATTTGGAGTGGGGGCCGATCCTGATCTTAAATAGCAAAGCTGTCAGAGTTTACTGAACCTGTGCTTGGCACATGAGGGGGGATTCGATCCTACGGGATGGAAAACAAAAAGTGAGAAAGTGGCAGTGTGTATCAGCCAAAAAAAAAGAAAAAAAAAAGGGGGGGGGGTTACAACACAGTCAGTTATGTAAATAAACAGATTGTTTTCGTGTCACTTTTTCTTTGGTGCATTTGGTGCGTTAAATTTGAAAAAGATGATGTCTCCATCCTCGACAACGTAGTTTCTTCCCTGTTGTCTGTATTTCCCAGCTGCCTATAAGAAACAACAACAAAACAAAACATTGTATGATGCACAGGTTGTAGATGGTTACATACTTTAGCTATTCATTAATCAGCATCATGATCAATACAGAGCCCATAATAACTGTGTATATTGTAAATAGAAATAGTAAATAACAGTGCAGGATGAATATTTAATCTAATTTATTGCCTTCAATAACTTCACTCCAATTCCAAATGTCATTCTTTCTCCACAAACACAGAAACACACACACACACACACACACACACACACACACACACACACACACACACACACAGAGAGAGAGAGAGAGAGAGAGA
>JBBMJY010000007.1:11231355-11241860 GCA_037833715.1 Toxotes lorentzi | reverse complement strand
ACACACACACACACACACAGAGAGAGAGAGAGAGAGAGAGAGAGAGAGAGAGAGAGAGAGAGAGAGAGAGAGAGAGAATTCCATGTTTTGTCCAAGGGGTGCCTGAATTCCCACTGAGTGAGTAATCCTCTCTTATGCCCATTTCAGTTTCATGTACACAAGCACAAAATGTTAATAAGTCTTTGATTACAGCACTATCAAATTTCTCAAGGAAACAAAATAAGTTCTAACATTTCTTTTGTATACAGTAAGTGTTTGTTCTCCTTCCCGGCAAACTCAAAATAATTGACTTGAAGTGCTAATACGGACAGGTTTATGCATTCTGGTTCTGCACAGCGCACAATTAATTAGAAGAATCAATGTCCCTTTAAAGGCTCAGGAGACCATTTAATCCAGGCTCAATACCACCAGAAACACTGGATGGAGAGGGAGACAGGGGAGAAAAAAAAAATCAATGGCTATTTGTGATTCCTGAGTATGTATTAAACCAGACACGTCTAACTGGTTCATTTGCACTTGAAAGCAGCCATCTGGAGCAGCAAGCTTGGCTTAAGCAGATATGATTACTAATAATGTGATATCCTCGTACACTGGCCCTATTCAGACAGCCTATTCCCACAACTGGCATTAAATAGCATGGACCTTAATGCCACAGTCAGAAACGCTCCATGTTCTTATGAAGCTCAAAAAGGGATTAGTAAGAGAGCATGCAGTAAGGACCTGACTCTCAGATCTCAACGTCGGATAACAATGGCGAGAACCCCCCAGAGACCGACACATTTCACCCTCTGTTTGCAGCTTATGAGGGGTGTGGACAATACACTGCTGCTGCATTAAATATGAAACGCTTATTAAAAAAGATCTGAATAGTAAAGAGATTTGAATGTTTTCATAGTGCTTCCCTGTGTGTCACCACGATGACCTTAGCTGAGTCTGTAAGCGGGCTCACAGAGTTGATGGTGGTGACAGTGGGATTGTAACAGCATGGCTTACAGCTACAAGCTTAACTTCTGCTTTAATTCAATTCTTTGAGAACTAATTTTTTTTTTTAAAAGTGTCTATACAGAAAACACATTGTAATCATTAAAAAAAAAAACAACTTTCATTCCACAGCGTTGATTAACTGATATAAACTCTATACCTTCAGTTACCAAATTACAGCTTATTGACATGACAGTAAATTCATGCCAAACCTAAGTGAACATTTGAGGTAGGAAAGAAAAGCATTTGAAGCATTTTGCAAAGTACCTGCTGTAGTTGGCGCCGAGTTATTGTCTTCATAAATTCACCATGAAATCAGTCATTACATTTGACAGGAGTGTGCACATGAACAACCCACAGCCCAGTTAAAAGGTCAAAACAAACACCGGCCATCATAAAAATAAGATATGCAAGTCACATTTATGCAGTACCCATCCATGAAACAGCCCTTATTTGAGGAATTTCACACTTTATTTAACTTGCCGCTTTATATCACTGTCACATGCCTACAGTGGCTTGGGAATTTGGCAACAAAGAGCTCTGAGCTAACAGCGCACTCTATAGATCTGATAAACGCCTGGTGAGGTGAAGAAGTGCTACCTCTGAGCGACTGTGCTAAGCCACGAGCAAGAACTACCATCAGCCAGTTAAGACACATTGTGATAAAGATATGCACAGCTGGAGCAGAATGGCAGTGTTTAGAGCCAGAATCAGCTGGCTTGTCAGGAGTGGTGCTGGAGTGTGTGCAGTAATTTCTTCCCCTGAGTAAAGGTGAAGAGCAGTTTGCAGAAGGAGCTGTGTGGTGACTGTCAGCTCCACTGATCACAGGAGACTTCCCCTCATCTCCTCTGGCACCCTGACTGCTCACCTTGACAGCGTTCTCACTGCCTTCCTCTTTAAAATCCTGGAATTTCATTACTTCCGCCATAATGAAGCCCTTCTCAAAGTCTGTGTGGATCTTCCCCGCAGCCTGTGGAGCCTTAGTTCCTTTCTGTCACAAGGAAGGAAAAGAGAGGACAAATGAATTGTTTTGGAGAAGATGGATTACAGCATGCGAGCGACATGGTGTTTGATAGGGTGATAGCGTTGTGAGCATCACTCTGGGGTGTTTTCAGTCGGGGGTATTCTTGCCTCAGTCCTGATTTCTGGATAGCTTTCCACTCAGCTGTGCCCTGCTAGGGCGGCCTGGACACCGATAAGGACCCAGCACTGCTATCAATGCCTTCTGATTCCCATTCCGTGGTGGTATTGATTTCTGTCCAAGCAATCTTGCCTCATTGTGGGTCGCTGCTCGGCTCTCTGGTCATGACAGCAAGAAGACCTGGTGTTGCAGTGAGAGCCCAGGGTGGTACAGACCTCACTGCATCAGGCCTTACTATTGTGATACTCCAGAGTTTGGTAATTCAAATCCAAACATTTAATAATATTTCAGTGTTGTAGATGGAGGGCTATGGCGCTAGTCTGTGAAACTGTTTTGGATGTCTTCAAATTGAAATAGACAGTAATGATTTTATCCACAAAACATTAAAATTTAAATTTAAATACGCAGTTATTTCAATCCAATTTAAAAGTGCAAAATAACAATTTAATAGTTTTATAAATCCTTTGTACCCTGGATCCTCTGTAGTGCTCCAAGACACAACTGGTGACTGATAAAATGTGCAATTTATATGCACTGAAATAATGCCGGGCGGAAATGACAAATGACCCAAATAAGTGACGTGGCTGCTGTGTATCATTATGACTCCTGCCTGTCGACCTGCTCGCTCTCTCTCTCTCTGCTCTGCAGCTCTGTGCTCAGGAACTGTTGAGCAGTTTTAATTATGTATGTAATCAGGTTGGGGTCAACATATTTCATGCCAAAAGAATGATGCGTATTTAATGACTCTAATACATTACCATCTCTTTGCAATCTCATTGACGGAGTGCTTGTGAGTTTAACTACCATTAATCAGCATCAAGGTTTGTCTATCTGGAGAAAAATAGATTAAGGGAGGGATTTTTTTCATATGCCGCATTACAAGAGATCCACATTGTCCTAGTTAAGAGCTATGCAGAGCAGGCTGATAGATAATGGTCACCTCGAGGCTGCCTAATAAAGCATGTTAAAGGACTTAGGAACACGACATTACTGAGTGTAGTTTTTACAATGCAAGATGTATTGGCTTAATATAGTTACTCACTGATGCTTACCTGACTAAATGCCCCTCACACACAATCAAGGCTGGCTGTAATCAGTTATGTCGAGGAGGACAGGCGTATTTTTGAGGATGCCTTTGAAGTGTTTCAAGAGTTTTTTTGTAAACAGTGAGGACATCAGTCATGCTGAGACGAGTGTGTGCCTAAACCTGGTGATGTCATCTGACTTGAATGTAATGTGTCCTGTGTGTAAAAATAAGTAAATAAAAAAATAAAAAACAGGGAGTGAGCTCACCTTCCCCTCTGGCTCGCACGCAGTCTGAGGGCCACAATGAAAATATTTACCAAAGTCTGTGTTTAAACTTGTTTGCATGCGTTTCAAATAATCTAAAACAATACAGTTAATATTAAGATAAAATTAGAAGAAGAATAAAAACTTGGTATTCTTGTTACATGCAGCAGTGTAACTTTCTTTTCTTTCTAGTCAGTGGCACAAAAAGTGTGTCTGTCTAAAGTCTGTCTGTTCGTCAGTATCAGCATGAGGCATCCTGTTGGCAGGCGGTCTGAGGCTCATACTGTATAACTGCAATGTTGTGTGTTCATATCTGACCAGGGGGTTTGTCGCACGTGACTCCCCTTTCTCTCGCTTCCTTAACTTGCTGTTTTTCTTCTGTGACAAACATTTCATAAAAGCAAAACGCCCTGAAATAATCTTCAAAAAGAGCAACCGGTATGAGTTTGTATGTGCTGCAAAATAACACAAAAGCATCAGATGGTGTGGTGAGTTTCCACATCATCTGTACATCCTCCTTACGAGGTAACTGGTTAAGCTGTAAATGCAGCTACCACATCTCAATGGGAATTTATAGGGTGGAAAAAACATTTTTACTAGTGCTTTGTTTTTGTGAGAAATCCATGGATCTATAGATGGCGTTCATATTCCAGCTGCTGCTGCTGTTCACCACAGCAGTGGGGTTCCTTTCAACAAGAATTTATACTATGCTTCAGGAAAATGAGATGAAATTATCGAGCAGAACGTTTGTTTTGGTGGTGAATTGTTAACAGTTTTTGGCTGCACGCAAGACCACATTCATTGCACATTCATTCACTGTTAATGTTCTTTATTCCAGCTGGTTCTAACTCACCACAACTGCACTAAAATTTGGAAATGCCATGTAAAGATCACCGTGACGTGTTTGTAGACGTGCTTAATGCTTTGAGATAAATATGTATATATTTTACTCATTTTTTTAAGTTAAAAAAAAAAACAAAAACAAAAAACTGTTGTGTCATGGGAAAGATCTGTCATGCACAACACAAACACAGCTTCTCATGTTCAGCTGGCAGTTTATCAGGTTCGTCTAGCTAAAACAAACAGTCTAATACAATAGTGCTGCCAATAAATCCTTTCCTCATGAAAGATGTAATGTTCAGTTTTCGCTGAGGTGTTGATTAAACGGTGCGATAATTGAAATGGTGAATCTAATAAAGGTCTGCATTGTAACACACACCATGGGATTTTTCTGTCATTATTACTTCCAAGTAAACATGATTTATAGCAGCCTATTCAACAAACATACTGAACACACCTAATAGGATAATATGGACATTTTTTTGAATATTTGTCATTAAACTGATTCGCTTAGCGAAAGGTTGTGTTCTTTTTGAAAATGGTCCTCCGAGCTAAGTTTATGGGATGGAAAGCGCTCTGCATTGTAAAAGTTTTTATTTAAAACTGCATCCCTTAAAAAATCTGATGGGATGGAAGGATGGATATGATCAAATACACAACGTCCTAAATGTTTAGCTTTTAAAAAGTTTCTCAAAAAAGTTACTTTGCTGTATTAAACCACATACATGTAACTCCTGACCAGTCAAATACCCTATTATACCTGTGGTCAATTCTTCTATTTGCTCAAGAAAAAAACAACAACAACAACACAATAACAGCATGCAAAACCAACATCTGTATTGATGTAAGTCCTGCGATCCCATTGCACAAAGCTCTTGGCGGGCCGGGCTCAGTAAACTGAGACACACAGGGAGGAGGAGCCCCCAGCAAGGCCCACAAACAGTCGAATGAAAAGCGACATCAATTTTGGCACAGACAACCTCCGTCACACAGATTAGGCAGGCACAATGCACAGGCTCCTTATCTCCAGCGGCAGGAGGAGGGCAGGCAGATCTGCACAGGATGGAAACATTCTCATGGACGTAATGGGCAAAATCAATTGTTGCCCTCCTCAATCAATGTAGCCCCCACTTTCACTGTTCAGCAGCTCACCAGTAATTGAAGTTATCCTTGGCCTGTAATGACTAGCTAAAGCACAACCATGACAAAGTTGAAAGTGTGTGATATCAGTGAGGGTGCCAGCAGGGTGGAACGTGGGACACTGTGTGTATTCCTTTGTGTGTATGTGTGTGTGTGTGTGTGTGTGTGTGTGTGTGTGTACATGTGGTACACACCCTCACACTCTCATGTATGTGCACAGCAGGCAGCTGGCTCTTACCCGAATGGTCCATGCACGGACCTCATCTGGTCCGCAAGTGAAGAAGTACTCCAGCTGCAGGGCTGCGTAGCCTGCCTTGATGATCTTGCCCAGGGCACTGGTGGAGAGAAATTTCAGCTTGAATCAAGGGGTCTGAACTGTTTAAGTATTCTTTATTGCCACTGATGCCTAGACAAAGTTCACTTCAGTGGCAAGGCCCCATTCATTCCAATATAAACTCATTAAGTGAATAAGATGGGTCACTTCGTTTCACATAAGACATTCAACTCTCCAATGGTTTCTTTGATTAATTAGGAAGCTTGTAGACTCATTTAGCATTTTTAAGAATTCAACCCGATGCCTCGTTCTGCGCTGAGAGAGAGAGAGAAAAAAAAATCTGCTGTCACAATTTTTCTCTCCATAGAGGTTTTCACACGAGAACAATAAACCTAAAATGCCCAAGTTATAATTATACCTACAGATGACAGTTAAAAACTTAATTTAGAGGAAAACCCTTTGACTGAGTTGTTCAGTAAGAAGAGGGATCCTTTGCTTTATAATAGTAATTACTCTGCCATTTATTATTCTATCAGCACATGCAATTAAAGGAGTGCATGGAGGACACAGCTGATAATAAAGTGTGGGGAGACTGAATGCTAATTAACCTCTGCGTCTTCTGCTCCGTGCAGTACTTCTTTCTCTCCTCTTCACTCTTGTCCTGTAGCTGGCTCTCCAGGCCGCCGCTGAAGGGGATGACCAAGGCTCCGGGGTCATGACTGTCCACCCACTCCTTGATTTTCACCAACCTGGTAAAAAAAAAGAAAAAAAAAAAAAAGAGGCCACTAGTTGGAAGACTTGATTAATGTGAAAGTATTTGTTATCTGCGGGTGCATGCATATTCATGAGAGCAGCTGAACATACGAGTGTGTGCAGGGTACTGCACTCCAAAGGTGGCATTTCTTTCAATAAAAGTTCCATTTGTTTCAAACACTTTTTGTACTTTTTCACAGTTTAATCTGCAATTAATGATTTTTTAAAACAATTTCAGTCTTAAAAACCTTATGTTCTTAAAAGAAAAATCTGCCATTGCAAAAAAAAAAATCATAATTATCATAATTATTATCCCTGCATCTTTAAACAAGAAACAAAAGAAGAATTATGGAAAATTAATTATGACTTTAGAAAATACAGGGCAAAAGTTTTTTTTGAAAAAGGGCTGGAATATTATTTGTGCACTTGTAGATTATAAACAGCTTATCATAATTTGTATGAAAAATAACCTGATAAGTCACGACTAACTGTAGCTGTTAAATGTAGTGGAGTAAAAGGTACAAAATTTCACTCTGAAATCTACTGAAGCAGAAATATAAAGAAGCATTAAATGGCAAAATTTAAGTACAAGTGCAACAGAACTGAACTAAGTAAATGTACTTAGTTGCTTCCCACAAGACAAAACACTGTTTAGACTCATTTGTGCTGTAAAAGACAAAGAAAGTCATTCACCCGCTGAGTGTCCAGATAAACATTTACCGTAAAGTCAGGAGGGAGTTGAAGAGCTAGCCACTCTTACCTCACTTATAAATGTCATTCTCTTAACCGCCTGATTTTTTTTTTCTTTCTGTCTTCCAGTCCAGCAGGACACCTGACATTGCAGGACAAAGATATCCTTACACTTAATGGTAACTCTCAGTCAGAACAATATAAGGGGGTTAGGGCAATTATGAGATTAGCCCCACAAGCTCTCAGGCTGGGATTGGACCGGTCTCAAAGAACAGCATCACACAAATCTATTTTCACACGGCGGCCCTGACAGAGCTCCTAGGCTGGATTGATTCTAAGGGGTCCCTGTCATTATCTGTAATCCTAGTTTCCTGTTTAAAGCCCATAACAATCAAAGACTGGGAGGGAACCGACCACCTCAATACCACATCTATTCCAATAACAATGTCACCGCTTTATCACCTACAGCACCATATCACTACTCCTACCTGATGATTATCAATATACAGCATATGACAGAGCAACGGGTGCAGAAAGAGCACAGCTTTGCTTTGATTGGATGTTTTTCCCAACAAGCTACAATAACACTACAGGGTAAATTTGAAATGCCTCATATGCCTGTTTGTCTGTCTGTTCAGATACACATCTATTAAGAGCCGTAACCTAATATTTCCCTTTCTGTTCACACTATATATATATGCCAAGTTGATGTTTGACTGCCACTGCAATAAGGTGGTAGCCGATGTCTTACCAACAAAGGACAGAGAAATAAAACACATTTAGTCAAAGCCAAAAACCTGAAAACACAGGAGATGGCAGGCGCTCCAAGAGGGGAAAAAATCCAATCTGAGATAATAACAGCTGTAGTTTGTCACTTTTAGCAGCACAGCTGTCTATTTGGTGGCACGTTATTTGCATTCCTCAGGTATTGCGTTCTCTACAGGCGGCTGAATAATGATTCACAAATCACTCTCTCCACACCAGTCAAGGGCTGTGATCCTTTGAATAGACCATTGTACCTGAGACTGTAATTGGTGAAGACTTGACAGAGCTGAGCCAAGCCAGCCAAGTAACAAAGAGGCTCTTGGTAGAAGGCTGAGGGATGATTTTAATAATGTGAAGCCGAGACGGAAAACGTGAGCTGCAAATGAGCACGGGGGTCTCTGGGTCCTTGCACTGAGTGACACAGGACCAGACAAACACCTTGCCACAGGAACATGAAACTCCCCCTTCTCTCAGCTCGAGAAACAAAGCTCTGTCAATTAAGAGCTTTGATGCTCCATCAACACGACTCCCAAAACCAATCCTGTCAACTTCTCTGCTGCCACTTTGCAATTTGTATTTATGTCCTTTCCAATTATTTGTGTGAAAATTTTGTGTAAATTGGGGAAAATGTTTATGTAAAACACGCAACAGATATTTTTTCGCCTCGTCCTTATCTTTCTGTCATTCATGAAATTCTAAATTATGAAGGGTACTCATGTAAATCTGAATTGCAGAGAAAATGAAAGTGTTGTTTTCTATACATCAAGACCACTTTACAATTAAATCTGCTCAGTGTCATGTACAGTGTTTCCTCACTTTCTGTGACTGAAACTGGCTTGACTTATTTTTTTTAATGGAGAGTGTATAGTGCCTGTGTTTCTTTTCTGCTTATTAACCACATCTTTTAAGAGGAAAGTGAAATTACTCTAAATGCATTTAAGAAACTCTATAGACCAAACATCAAATTAAAAAGTGTTTTTAAATATGGTCTACAAGTCTAAGCTACACAACAAAATCAGTAAAAAATATGTGTATATGTGTGTGTGTGTGTGTGTGTGTGTGTGTGTGTGTGTGTGTGTGTGTGTGTGTGTGTGTGTGTCTATGTCTTGTCAGTCTCCCATTATGTCCCAGAACTGAGTGCCATCTCTCATTGCTCGGTTAATAGAAAGATTCAGCACTTTCTGGTCTTGATATCCCTCTCTGAACAAATGATGCCTGAAATTTTTATTCTTTTTATAATGGAATTCCAATGGCCTTTGCTGCAAATCAAGTGGAAATTTTTGCATATCAAGTGGGAAAAATTAAATGTTAACCACGTTTTAATGTGATTAAGGGTGACAGGGACATTATTTCTGCTAATCATTCACCAGCTTGAAGGCTCAAACAAAGCTAAGGAACAAGCCATGTTTGTGCTTTCCCTGCTGCTCTCAATTCAAAGAAAGAAAATTGTTTTCTTACATGTGCTTTCATCAAACTTTCACAAACATAAAACATGTATGCATAACGTTAACTAAGAAAAATCAGTCAAGACAAAAGCGACACCCTGCAAATCTTTATATATCTGTTTACCTTACATCTAAGAAAACAGCTGTCATGTTATTTGTTGTAATCTTTAGATTTGAAGCTTGCTGTATTTACAAAACAGCTAATTTAAAGCACAATATGTTGTGAAATGACAAAATAAAAAAAACAACAACTGGAGCTTCCACAACAGACTGGCTTTGAATGGAGATGTCCCACAGGGGGCCACCCTCTGGAGCTAGTCTATTTGTCTTTTTGTGTGGGAATCCTAAGGGGGGAGGGGGGGGGGGGGGTGATGGGGGGCATAATTCCTGTGTTTCCACATGCCTGGGGCTTCCCTGGGCTTTGTCAGAGCTTTGATCTGCTTAAATGGCTCAGGAGGGGAAAACAATGGGAGTTTCTAAAGTACAGGGGCAGCTACCTGAGACAATGACCCGGGCCTGGTGTCTGACATACATTCATACAGGTTGGCTTTATTAGGAGTGCTTAGCCAGTTAAGCCTGTAAAGGGTGGGCCATCACCTCCAGTCTGAGTGCTCCTTTCAGATGCAATTGAAAGCTGATGGACCTGAAGAGTAATCCACTACATACTTCATTCATCCTCTGACACACCCACAGGTAGAGGAGCCGGCACCTGAACTCGGGTATAACAGCCATGTGTGTTACTCAGCCATTTCATGTGTCTTGGCAGCTGCTGACTTGCATGCCAGGCACTGTCTCATCAGGTAATAAACCCAGGGTCCCCTCTGTTTTGTTGGTCCCAGGTTGCAGGGACGAGCATCCTAGGGGTTAGGATGCTGTGGCACACAGCGTGCACTAACCCCCTCCCCTTTCCTTCCTCTGTGAGGGGAGACAGAAATGCGAGGTATGAGCTCATGGTGGCTTTTGAGGCTGGGAAGTTGGGGGCTCTGTGGGAAGCTTTTCATCCTCCCAGTGGTGAGCTCCTGAGCGACAAGAGAGCAGACGCTCTCTGCTCCCTGCGGCCGTGGCCGGATGGAAAGGCATTACACATCAGTCTCTGAGAAGGAAGGAGATCTCTCTCACTCTCTCACACACACACACACACACACACACACACACACACACACACACACACCCACACACACACACC
>JBBMJY010000007.1:11212309-11228623 GCA_037833715.1 Toxotes lorentzi | reverse complement strand
GCCCATTCAGAGCCCACAGAACGTATTGACTAATGGATTCAACATATTTTTTAGCTGATTTTTTTTTTTTTTCTATATATATATATTTTTTTTTTTAAGTATTACAATTATAATTTCCTAAAACAGCTGGTCACTGTAGTTATTTAGCAAAGACTCCTTCCGCAGGAGCAAACAGTGCATTTGTTGGGGACTATTTTCAGCCATGGATTGATACACATTTTGTCTGCAAGTGAGTATTTGTGGCAGCAACACAGTGTATGTGGGACTGACTCAAAATAAACCACAGTGTCCATGTTTATTGTAATAAAGGAACAAGCCACTCAGTGCATCTGTGTGGCTGACTGATGTGTTTTTAATAGTTTTTTTTTTTTTTTTTTGACAACAATGGAGCTCCGAGGCACAGAGGAATAAACTATATCAGGCTCTGGGTACACAAACAATATTGTAGGATCAATTCATTGTTGGTTTTGGTCTTTTTATGGATTTGTTGACAATAGGAAAAATACTGAATATTTCCAGCCTTATCCCTTAGTGTCTTCAGCATCTTGCTCAACGACACTTCAACAAAGCTGTTTGCTAAGATCAGACTGGGAACTGTCAAACAAAGGAAAGTATTTTTTTCAACTTTATAGTTATATGAAATGGCTGATGAGATTATAAGCATGGCATGAGCTTTTTGGAATTACACCATGCCAGACAAATATGGGGAGAATTAAAGTGGAGATCAATTTATGCCCTTTGAGGCAGAAAAAAAAAGATTAAAAAGGTTTACTTGAAGAACAGCTGTAGTATGAAACCATTTCAGTTGTGGTTTCCTGGCATATACCAAGACAGAGGTACCTAATGTGACACAGGTTGAAAAAATGAAGGTAATAACTCAAGGACTCAAGGAAAGTCTATACAGACTCAAGAGAGAAGCACACATAACCATATCTGTATAAATGTAAATACATACACACACTTGCATAGAGGCAGACAAACAAATCCAGACACATGTACACTCACACACAGATGCATATATATAGAGTTAATAAAAGCTTCAAGCAGGGTACCAATGCTTGAAGCAAAAGCTTCAAGCATTGGTACCCTGCAGTTCTTACACTCACCAGGAGAACCCACACTGCAGAGGCACTCACAGACAGGTCATACTTGCTAGTTTCCTTAAAGGTCAACTCATCTACTTAAGAGGCAACAATTTACTTTAATGCACATTGTCAAAAAGAAAAAAAAAAGACAGCAAAAGAAATGACAAGAAAGAAAAACATCACTGCGTAACTGGAGTATTCTCAGCTGCGTCTTAGAAAATGTGACTGCTCTTAATTCTCTGAGGAGGATTAAATAAATACCTGCTATCAAACCTATTACAAAAAAATAAGAACTGATAAAGATGATGAGGCTGCAAGCTTGATAAACAATATCTTGACTGACAAGTGAAAACACGCTAACACTGGGCAGGCTGCAGCCACCACATCATCAACAGTGCTCTAATGACCCTCTCTAACACACAAACTACGGTATGTGATGCAGAGACAAAGTCTTCCAGGCAGCTCACTGACGCCGAGGAAAGAGGAGAAAGCCTCTTGATAGACTCTTGTAGATGCCATTCCCTATCACGCAATGCCTCTCAGTCATAAACACATGACAAATGCGGCCTTAATCATTTTTTACGAGCGGGGATGTGCAGGGGGCAGTGCATGGCTAGAGGGGAGAGGGGAGCGGTGAGCAGCAGGCGGCCCCCTCTGCACAGAGGAGAGGGCTGTGTGGTAAAGTCTCCTCTGGAACATCACTCGGCCAGCACGCCTTTGATCTCCACACCGCAATTACGCCAGCATCCAAATGAGCATGGAGTCGCCTCTGAAACAGACTTCAAACATGCACATGTACGCATTCTCATACACATACACTGTATAGGATTGGAGCCATGTGCTCCTCTCAACAGTAAATGATGTACTGTCTCCAGCAGAGAACCTGGGGATGAAAGGAGGCCTTGCTCCTCGTCTGATCCTTCCATTAATGATGGCTTGCTAAAGCTAATACTGTGTATTCTTGTCTAAACAAGGGCAGCTTGGTATGTGGATCTGATACTCCAAACAGGATGAGCTCGGTTAACAATGAATTGTTTTTGGAGGCTCAAAAAGTCTAAGAAAACTACTGTAATGTGTGTTTTAAAAACCTTGCCTCTACAACCTGCTATTGAGTGCCTGGAATAATAATTTTTAAAAAAAGGAAACAATTCACTTGCATACATTAAAACCAAAAGTAATGTTTGGTGGAGCACGTAGCTAAAATAAATAACACAAACCTACAGCCTGACTGGCAGAATCCGCTCAGCAAAACACAGCAAATATAAAACAGTACTTCAAAAAACACGGGTATTGAACCTGTGAAATGGCCTGAATGGCTGTCCTGAGAGACACTGATAAAATTGGCTTATTTGCCTCATTCCAGGATTCGCCTTCTTTTCCTCCACACATTAAAGCTGAGATTGCAATTTGTCTTGCTGTTTGCTTTGAATAGTCCTTAACCGTATCATCATCTCAACTGTGCTGGTGGAAAAACACGGGAGCATGGCGACAGCCAAATGGCAGTCTGGCGTCTCCGCTGCAGACTAGCTGCCATTAGGGCTGAGAGCAGCATTTATTGTACAATTAGGGCCAACTAGATCTACCTGTAATCATCTCCATACAGGTGTGAGCCCCTCTCTGGACAAGGGAAGTGACTCATCACTTGTCAAACATCAACACTTTGATGTCGGCATTGTTCATCGCAGAGCCCTCAGGACACCTGAGCACTACTGTTTGCCTGTTTAAACCGCACAAAGATTTATTGCATTTCATACAGTTAAAAAAGAAAACACTCACACACACACACTCAACATGAAAAAAAGGCTCTCTTCCTACTGATGACGGATGTTCCACATACCATGAATCATTTGATTTATGAGTCCTCTTCCTCCTCCCACCGTCTGACAGTCATACTTTCGTGTCAGGAACATTTTCAGCAAACAGTCATAGGTAAACAACTTCCCATGTAATACAATGCTGCCAAGTAAAGCACTAAAAACAAATTTTGTAAGAACTGACACCACAAACCTAGAGGGCAATTGAAAAAGTGTGATAACAATCCACAAGTTGGTGTTATTGACAAATCGGCTGTAGTGTAGAAAAGTAGCCCTTTCAGATATAATGGGTGTCTTCAAGATCATCTCTCACTGTGGCCAGATGACAACATTACTATAAAAAGTGTTTGTAACAGAGCAGAGGATCATAGAGCTGGAAACAAAGCAAAGAAGTTTATATTAGTGCATTAAAGGTCATCCTCAGTCAGTTCACATTATATGTAGTGTTGCACCTGCAAAGCAAAAAGTATAAATCCCTGTATATTAACATTAAAAAGCAAAACACATGCGCACATGCTAGTTTTCTTCTTCTCAACTAATACACAGAAAGCCTCTGCCGTCATTGTGATCCGTGGGAATTTCATGGCTGTAAAGTGAAGCTTGTAATGCTACTTGAAAAACAACATGTGAAAACAAATATTTGGAGACAATGACAATGTCAGAAAATATTTAAGGAGTGTTATCGTTTTAAGTTACTCACTGTCTCCAGATGAAATTGATTATTTGTTTGGCTTTGAATGTACATATGTTTGTTTTTTTGTTGTCATTTAAAGCCCTCACTCTCTTTGATATCATATGGAAATGAGAAATTTTGATGGAAAATAGAGACCATATGCTAGTATGTGCTTAATGAAGTGCAGAGTCTGGAGGCTGGTTGGGGTTTGCAGAGCTGGATGTTGTGTTAGAGCTTACTTAGTGCCACCTCCAGGCAGATCCTCTCACAAAGATATGACCGTTTCTGTCAGCAGGAGACCACAGTCAGTGGATCAGCGAGGCCAAATCACACATACACACACACACACATACACTTCTCACACACCTGCACATGCACACATGGGCACGTGCACACACACTTTTTATAGCTGAAATGCAGATTCAATGAAAGTTAGTAGAAATCAGTGCAATCCTGTACATAAGTAGGAGAAAAGCTCTTTGGTGATGATTAGTGAGTTGACTCCAACTTGCCTTCGAAGCACTTACCATTTGTTCTTTTTCCTGATGTAGTCTTTCTCCGAGAGGTTAACAAGGTAAATCATTGGTTTGGATGTCAAAAACAAGTATTTGTTCAACACTTCGATCTGTGATAAAGACAGATAAGGCAAGCACTGAGAATTCAAACTTTCCAAAGTAGCCTATAAGGACAGCACAGAGTCTGGTTGGGAAGCCAGTATAAAGCCTTTAAATCAATTAGCACGGCCAGATGTCATTAGCTTGAACAAAAGTAATGTCAAAATACAACCAACAAAAGACTGTGCATTAATTTGTGATTTGCACAAATGACACATTGCTCAAAAAAAAAAGAAAAAAAAAAGGAGGAAACAGCAGTTGTACTTTTAGGTCAGATAAAAAGATCAGCAAGATAAATCACATTAATAAATTTGACTGCAACATCAAAGGCTTACCTCCTTGTCGTTCCAATCAGGATAGTAGCGGACATGTTTCTTTTCATCCACTACCCAGCTCTTGATTTTGCACATAACGTCCTGTTTGGGGTTAAAAGAGAATGAACAAGAAGCCATTAAAGGAGATGAAAAAGAATATAAACCCAGCAGGGTATGGGGTAATTATTTCCTAAATGCATGGCATCCTGATGCCAAAATGAACAATGGCTGTGCTCGCATTCAAGCAGGAGTGGCCTGGCTTTGACGGGGATGGCATACACAAGACCCCCTTCCCTCCTTTAAATCACGACAAAATGCCTTCTGGGGTGTCTCACAGTTTTATACATCAATATTCCATCGGGACTGTTTAATGAAAAGGATAGAGAGAGGAGACAAAATTGGAAAGAGCAGGGAACTAATTGGAAGTTGGTTAGTTAGGTGTAAATTATTGGTCCTTCCTCAGGCACTTTGCAGAATGTAGTCGTACTGAATAAGTACTAGTGAGGTGCAGGACAAATTATTCACTGTTTCCTCTGGAGAAAATATTGAGCATTTCCAGCTATGTATGCCACGTTCATTACTGAGGTACTTGTGGGTTGAGACCACAGGCAAGACTAGGTCTTGACAGGATCTGGAAGCGGAAAAGGGTGGGAAAATGGGAGGGAGGTAGTTATAAAATTTGTAATAAAGAAATTGAGCCTATTATTGTTGATCCAGCCCCAAAGAAATTAGCGGAACACATTCTTTTTGTTCCTGTCAACTTGACCTCCCCCTTCATATAAAAACTCCCCCACCCCCTGCAACACTCCCCCTACCTCCTTTTCCCTCCCCAAACCCTTGCAGCACTTCACAATCATACTCCCTTTTGAAAGAACTGAGGAAAAAAATCCTGCCAGAGCCTCAATTACACAATGGCAGAAAAAGCTCCACACACTGACCCCCAGCCAGCTGCATTCACTCTCTGCACATCTCTCTCCACAGGAATTCTAAAGGCCTTTTAGTCAGGCAGCCAGAGTGCAGCCAGCGGGAGAGAGCGCAGGAAGAGCTGCATACACTCCGCCCGCGCCGGCCCAAGTCTTCACAGAGAGATTAATCATCTGTGAAATGGAAACAGCAAACGGCCGGTGACACAGGCTGAACCCGCTCCAGGTTTCCCTCATCAGCTCGCAGCCGCCGTGCAGCGTTCCTCTAACAGGCAGGTGTTAATAAAAGGCATATAGGTCCCACAGGGGTCAAACACATACGCCTGCCACCGTGAAGCGCCGCTGGTGGGCTGGCTTCTTATTATTGTTTTGTAAGGATAGGGATTTTGAGGATTCATATGGACAAAAGCGATGAAACATTGTTCTTGTAAACACAGCACCAGCAAAATGGATTTAAATCTTTATAACAATGCATACATATGAGCCCTGTGTTCTTGCATTTAGCTCTAAGTCATAATGAAATAGTAAGTGACTCTTTTATGCAGACAGCAGAATTTAAGCACAATATACTCTTTTAAAATAAATCCAAAATTTCTGATTTGGTTGTTTTTTTGCGAAATCAGAAAATTACATTTTCTTAAACACCACATCTTCAGCTGTGAGCTCATTCTCCAGCAGGAAAACTCCAACCAATATAGCCTTAAAGTTTTTTTCTTTTTCATTAACTTTGCCCCCTACCTATCAGATAACCTCAGACATCCTTTTTAATTTACAGTGTTTACCATCCCCTTATGTGTTTTTTTTTCTTGCCCAAGCATCCTGCTTCAGCAGGAAGTACATTAAAAAAGAAGCAAGTTTCCCTTAAAACACTTAATGTTTAATTTGTGTCACAAACCACAAATGATCAACATTATTCTTTTTGTATATGCTAAATGTGTTACACTATACTGTATAATTATATACTAATATATACAGCAGCTCTCTCTCAGAGTAATATGGTTTTGTATACTGTTTCTGTATCTTGCACAACAATGTACAGTACATTTCCTACGCTGCTTGCATTTCTCTGCAAGACAGTACTTTGCATTTTCATTCCAAGACTTGATGAGTGCAAATGCAAGCAAAAATGCAAACGTACATTAACTCAGTGTTCTTAATTCAATTCAATTCAATTTTCACATTTGATTTTTACTGTCACAATATAACACAACCTGCGTATTTAAATCTAATCTTGGATTTTTAGGATAGTTTGATATAAACTACTGTGTCCACTAAACCAGCTCTATAAATGTGAATGGTGTGTCATATTGAATCATTTCAGATTAAATAATGTGATAATAGCCAGATATCTGGTGTTCAAAAAAAAAAAAGTTTCCCATTCATTTAATGCCACTAAAGTAATTTTTTTTAAAAATCTGCTTCGACAAAGATAAAAGCAGTTTTTGGTCATGAAATTTCAGTTCCACATAAAAACCTGTAGAGCCCACGAGTATGACAATGGAAATTAGATCTTATTTCAAATCACTCAGTAAAGAGGAAAATCTGAGAAATCAATCACCATCTAAATAGTTGCTCAGAATTTCCCTTTTATTTCATATCGTCCTGTGGCTCTGCAGAAGAACGTACAAGCTCCATTGTTCCTTTTAAACTGTACATTTTTAGACATAGGATTGATCCACATGGTCTGCATATAGACGCTGACATAAACATGTGTATATGTGTCTACGCACAGCTGAGCGTGTCAAATGCCAGGCTTAGCCTGTGAGACAATCACACAATTCCCCGCATCTAAAAGCTTGGTGCAGCCTTTGATAAGCACCATTCTTTGCCCTCTAAAGAGGTCTTCTATAGATTCTCACTTGCCGACGTGTGCACAACCTTTGACAAGTAATGTAGATCATTTTTATTCATTGCCTAAAATTGTTAGCAATTATGTGCGTAAGCGGCCACCTGCCTAGCCTGAATGGCTCCTGTCTGTGGGGCTACAGGGGTGTGGGGAAGTGCTGTTGGCTGTAAGGCAGGGGGGTTTAGTCTGACGGGAACCAACCAGGCAAGGGGCCTCTGCAGCAGGTGAAATAGCCCCTCTCGTTAGCGTAATGAGTGGTCAGAGCCGCGATGTGTTGGGGCCTGAAATTGGGCATGCCGCTCCAAGTGAAAGGCCAGATCCCCTTGCGTGCTGGCCTATCTTATGCTGCTCCGATGATGGAAGGGCATCATGAGACATTTACAGCCAAATCATTGCTAAAGTTGGGTGCTAAGCCTCATTACCTTAACAATATGACCACCTGAATGTGTGTGCTTCCACATACATTTTGATCTGACATCTAGGATATGGATTTTTTTTTTTTCTGATCTTGCCCTGTGTTTTGCCCTGCACCTTGCTGCATGTAACCGAGAATCCTCTGTCAAAGACTATTCTAAACATTTACGGTATTCATAGCGAGGTATAGACACATGTGTCACCCACTGTATGGCCTTACACAATTTTCCGAGCTGCTGTAGGTGTATAAGCATGAGCAGGAGCTGTGCCATGATTTGAGTAATACTTTGGATGAAAAGAGCTATGTGGAAACACTTTCATTAGCCCGGTGCTGTGACCCAGGGTCAGCAGCTGAATAAGTAACTCTCTATTAATGATTTCTACAGCAGAAAACCCCTGACCCCTGATCACTTTCAATCTCAGAAAGGGAAAAAATGGGGCAGGGGGAGGGGTGAGACCTATTGGAGGGAGATTAAAAAAAACATACTTTTTTTTTTTCTCCTTGGCCGTGTGTGGGAGGGTTATTATTTGTGCCTTGCTGTGAGGGAGAGCAAAGGGCCTGCTGGGAGATTGACTCACATATTCTGGTTTGAGTTTCTTGTCACCGCCTCTAATGGCCGTCTTCTCCAGCTTGTCAATAACAGGGCCGATCATCTCCTCATCCTTTAGCCTCAGCTCCTCATGGATGATCTCCATATCCCTCACTGGGTCCACTGTCCCCTCAACATGGATGATATCCTCATCCTCAAAAGCACCTGCAGCGATAGGACACAAACACACAGAGAGGGGATCAGTATAGAATTACTATTTTTTTTCCAGGAACAACAACACTGCTTTACATGAACACATACTGTATAGTACAAGCAACAGAATCAATGTCATTTACTTCTTGAGATCGAATGTGAAACAGTGATTAGATTTAGCACAGAAAATCATTAGCTTTTGCAGAGAAGGTGGGAAAAATAAACATCCGCATGAAAAAGCCCAGTGGGAGTCACAGGAAAGTCATAACAAATACAATAAAATATTCAGGAATATATTTAACCTTTCTTTTCAGTGTCAGAACTGTAAGTACACTGTAAGCAACAAGCTTACAGTGTCAAAGTAAGTTTCACTAAAATTGGCTTTAAGTGCAACAAAACAGGCTTTTGTCTGTCAACCTGCATGAAGCACCAGACACCCGGTCATGCATTTTCTACCCCACTGTCTTAAAACAATACGCTATTAAGTAAAAAAAAAAAAAAAAAAAGAGAGAAATAAACAAAGGTGAGAATGATTTAACAGAAAAATGTCAACAAAAATAAATGGAAGAGGACAGTCTTCCCCTAATCATTTGCATCATAGCCGTGGCTGTGCTGGTGATTAGGTAATGAGCCTCTGAAGCAGACCATTTAGCCAGCAGCGGCTCTCAGGACTCCTTCTGATTCTCCAGCAGGGCTCAGGGTGGGTGGGGACAAGGGGGTGTACATCTGTCACATGCAAGTGACGGCCTTTCACATTGCCAGTGGCAACTGCAGTGGGCTGCTCTCCTAAATGTTACATTCCTTAATTTACAACCCATACAATTTGTGCAGTGTTTGTTTTGTAATGTTGCTGCTTAAGTGAAAGTAGCAATGCTGCAATATAAAAATAGTCCACTACAGAGCATAAGTACAAGCCCTGAACTAAAAAAGTCACTTAAGTTAAAGTATTATTAGCAAAATGTGCTTAATGTATCAGAAATAGAAATACTCATAATTCTGAAAGTGACCCCTGTAATTGTTAGAATTTGTATTACTATCTCATATTATTGGATTATTATTGATGCAAGAAAGCAACTTGCATATTGTTGCTGACCAATGGAACTAGTCTGAACTATTCTATATACTGCGAAAAGGAGTTAGTTAAGCTGTGACAGCACATCAGTGCATCATATGTTTTAATCTATGTAAGTGTCTCATGACTAAATGTGTCTAGCAAATAAAATGGAGTAAAAAGTACAGTATTTCCCTCTAAAGTGTAGTGGAGTTCAAGTAAAGCACAAGTAACTCAAATTCGTTCATAAGTTCAGTGTTTGTATAAATTTAATGTTATATTTCACCACTCAACCCTCAGATTAGATTAGATTCATGAAAACACTGTATAGTAGGATTTAAAATATTCCTGCACACTTTTTTCGTAAATCAGTCAACAACAGTGGCTCTTGCAGTATCACACTATGGCATAATGGGAATACCATATCATTCAACAGGGAAGTGGATGTCAGGCAAATGGCCACTTGACTTTAAGTATTGCTCTGTTGAGGGACACTATGTTTGGAATGTGCATGGTGGCGTCACTAAACGTTATCAACTCTCCCTATTCATGTGTTGACACTTTAGTGTGTGAAGGACTGCTGACAGGTGAGGCCCCGTAAGATAATAACGTCACTGGAGTGATTCACATTACTCATCACGGAGCTGTCACATCATCTCTCAACAAGTTCCAACAGTGATACATGTAGAAAACATTGATGATTCACATAGTTGTGTTGTAATGGTCGTGACGGGCCACAGCATACCTGACATTCAGGCAAAACTTTGCAGAGATGCATCCTCTATGTATGAAGTTATCAGATCACTAGAAAGACTGCTGAGAAGTTTGTTCCGCAGTAAAGTTATCCCCTGTTACTCCACTAATCAGATGTGTCCTGGTTGGTCTCGAAATATATCAACAACTACTGGATGAATTCACGTCCACCCCAGGATAAATTATAGCGACCGACATGATAATGTGCTACATCGTAAACATTATAGCTGCTAAGTATATAAACATTGCCATTGTGAGCTTGTTAGCATGCTGGCATATGCATTCAGCTCGAAACAATGATGTGCCAAAGTAGAGTCTCATAGAGTCGCCAGCATGTTTGCAGACTCTTAACGTTGTTCACTCATAAGAACCAGTGCCCCTTTTAAATTGTAAGGGAAACTAAACTGTATACTGATCTAAATGTAACACAGCTCAACAACAACATGACAACAAAAAAATCCTGCACCAGTGGCTTTATTGCTCATGCAAGTCAACAGAAGCTGTAGAGTTTTGTGCAAGCTGTCATCCTGTGCGTTGTCCTCATGGTGAAATGAACTTATCCAATTACTCTTTGCCTAATCAGGCTGTTTTGGTTCCTCTCCTCTTGCAGAGGTACTCCACAGTATAAACAGTTCACTTACGCCACACAGAAAGGGGCTAATCAGTGGAATTATTGTTTTGCTGCTCCAATTTACCAGCTCCCTGTTCAGCACTGATTGGAATGAAAATTTGCTATTGTGTCTGCATGAACTCAGAAAATATAATGCAATGTAATCATTTTGTTAGCTGCAATAATATACATACATTATAAACAATTATGATGTACAGTTTTGATACACTGTGTCTCCAATGGAAAATGCATACTAGTCTGTTGTTCAATTTCATACATGCTAATTAGGAACGGAGATGTTTAAAAAAAAAAAAAAGGTTCGCATGGTTAATAAACCACTCGTGATTGGTATAAATCACTCTTAATGAAAGCATTACAAATGACTATATGGACAATCATTTTTAAAAAACATTTCTTACCTTCTTAAATAAGTAATCAACAGTTTCTGACCATTGTTATACGTCCTAATAAAAAAAAAAAAAGCTGATAAATCAAAAATTCAAAGAGGCTTTGAAAGAGCAGGAGCAGCTGATCACTCACTATTTAGTCATCAGTTGACACTCTCCTCTGACTACCACATATTCCAAAGTAATTTGCTTTAATTAATTTCGCCTAATTTAACATTCACATCTACTTTACCGCCGTCCCATTCAAGGCTTAGAGCTGGAGAACAAACGCACGAAGTGAAAGAGAGGAGAGAAATCTGAGGGGGCAATCTCCACAATTAGTCCTTTAACAACTGGGCCTGGGTGAACGCAGCTCTTATGAGGCTGCAGCGCCACACAAAGCGGCACGCAAGACAGTAAAAACACAAAAAAAAAGAAGAAAGAGATTGGAAAGGCCCCGTCTTATGAGTCAGGGCTGTCTCACAATTTAAATATTACTGCTTCATTTCAAAACGTGTGTGTTTTGAAGACATTATTAACAGGTGCTCTTTTATTGACAGAACAAAAGGATTAGCCTCTAGAGGGTGAGTGGTGTTCAATGGCCTGATTAGGAATCAGGCTAAGCTCTGCAAAATTATGGACTTACAGCGGCACTGCAGGCTGGTGCAGCCTGAGAAGATAAAACTCCATGAACTGACATTTAAAAATGAGAAACAATCTGAAAGAAAAAAAAAAGAATATGTATCATTTACTTTGTTCATGTTTTCTACATTAACTAACCCCATCAGGCAAACTTCACCTCGTCACAAGTTTTTTTTTTTTTTTTTTTTTTTTTTTTTTAATTAGCTCTCTACTTTCAGGTAGGACAATTTTAACACCTAAATGCACCAAGTGGGCTCAAGCTAGCTCATATCATTACTTTTTTGTCAGATACACAGACAAGGCAGTCATCTGAGTCAAGTCAAGATCAATACTGATTGAGCCGCTTTCTCTGATGTTGCTACCTGGGAGGATATGTGGTCAACATAATTCAGTTAAATTACAGTATTCATTGACTTCTAACTTCCTGTGCATGTTTTCACATGCAAGATGGGTAAGAGCACATCTAAAGACCTTGCATTCCTCGCACTGCTTTTAAAATGTTCATGCAAACTCAGTGCCGCAATTCTCCTGGTATTCAGAGCAGTAAAAGCTATTTTATGAGTCTGTCAGGAAAAGCACATTATAGATGTCTTCCCAGCATAAAAACTGCCAATGCACACAAGGGCATTTATGTTCATTCAGGAAATATCCTCTTGACATTCATTTTAAAATACATGAAATTAAACAGCAATTTGTTGTGCGCTGCTTCTGTAACAGAGTTTGTGGCATATTCAGCCTTATTTCTTTGCGTATGTCAATTATGGCAAATACATTGGCTGCTAAAAAGCAGCTTCACGCCAGAAAATGGTGGGCCTGAGCCCTTCAGATATACACTCATGTTTTCTACATGATCCCATCTTTCATAGTAGATCACTGTGAAATCACAGTGCTCGATAGTATGAATATCAGTACTCCACAAAGTGTCTCCAATTCCTATGTAATCTACTGTCAGCTGTAGTGTCTCATTCCAAACTGAGTATTAAAGGTGCATCTTTCCACCATGTTTGATATCACTGACTGGAAAAAAAAAAAAAAAAGAGGAAACCTACATGCAGAGGAAAGCCGTTCAGACAAGCCTTTTCTGTGTGTAGCTGAAAAGTGAATGTACAGGGGAGGTTTCAGTTTTCATGAACTCTGACAGAAAACAACAGTGTTAATTCCCTTATCATTAGCTTAACCTCTGTCATTCCATTTATTTTGTTAAACCACGGAGCATGAGAGTGCTTTGATTGAAAGGAACCGTCATATGCACACCGCTGTTGTCCCACATCATTCAGCGAACAAACCTTTTTAGATCCTTAACTACTATAGTGCTGCTGATTGCACAGGCACCAGCAATTTCCTAACCAACCGCCACCTGAACAATGATGTGTTCAGCTTTCAGGCCCTCCAGCCTTTCAAAGGTGAATCATTTCACAGTTTGGAACGAGATCTCCATAGCAACTCCTCTTTGAAGGGTTTAGAATCACCATCCAATAATTCTATGATCATCGGGCCTTGCCATTCCCAGTGGTTCTTTTCACAGCGGACAGGCAAGGGGGGCATGAGGAGGAAGCAGGAAGATTCTACAGTCTATTTCAGGCAATTCATCTTGCAGCCCCATTAGAATTCAAAATATTGCGACCTTCAATCACCGAGCATGTTATCTGGAGCTGTGGCGATCTCCAGTCAAGATGGGTAGACATTTTGCTCTAATCATCCACGATGAGTGGAGGCTGACAAAAACGCTTCATTCTCGCTGAAGCAAAATGCTCATTTAAATGCTGTGACAGCACCTCAACAGAGCCTGAAAACACACAAAAGGAGGATGATCCCCACAGCTAAATGAGCTAGATTTAGGATTGCCATATAAAGAAACACATACAACACAGGGCAGCTTATTTTTCTGGCTAATTTATAATGCAACATTAATATTTTTGCTCAGACATAACAAGACACATGAGGAGGGAAGGTGCTAGGACCCTGTTGAGACAGTCATACAACAAACTGTCTTTTGTAACTGGGTCTTATAAACAGTTAACTTTGCAACAATAGAGTGGATCATGGCTCAACATTAAAAAAATAAAAAACATATAAACAATAAGCTGAAATGTGACACTTACACAAACACTGGTGACAAAAGTTACTTAGACTTATTTTAAACTTTTTTTTGTTAAAAGCATCTGAAGCTAATGAGAACACTGTACAATTGCTGTGAGATGTGCTGTTTACTTCCCTACTTTTAAAGCGATGCTACGTGACTGTTACACAAACTTAACTGCGTGTTTATTATCGTTACCATGACAACTAAGGTCCGATATGCCTGCTGCCAGTATGCTCCTATGGGTCTTTTATCATAACTTGCTCCTCTGTTCCACAGACTTCCATTAATGTCTATTAAAACTGCTAAAAACACATCAGTGAGTCACACTGTTGCACTTGGTGACGTTCCTTCATTACTATGCATATGGCCACAGTTGTTTATAGTGAATCGATTCCCTAGCGCACCAAATGTGTACGCATCTGCTCCAAATGCACTATGTACACCTGACTAAAAACCACAGTGCCCAGCTGTTTCAAGACGTCACTCAAACTCTTCTTCTAAAAAATGAAACTACATATGTGTGCACCATTTTTAAAGAATTGAGTAATGAAAGTATTAAGTTGAATAACATGTTTATGGTTTACTCTTTTAATGGGATTTGTTGACAATAGAAAAAGCATCATCCATATCCCTTGAACTGATGCAAAGACACTAGAAATGTATCTTAACAGAAGAAAAACTAAAACTGGAGTTTTAGTTTGATGAGCATACATCATGTCGTAGTTGCACCTTGTATGCGTACGTGTTACCACTATTAGTTTTGTAGTTGCAATAACCCACTGTTGCATTACCTGTATTATACTTTTGTAGACCCATTTTAAACAATCTATCTGCAAAAGACCTTCAGCAAAAATAACATTTCTATAATTTGTAATGACTACTATTGTTTGTTTAAATTAATACGTCAGTGCAACAACCGATTGTGCAACCAAAGTGCTGACATATTCACTCATTGCCTGATCTGTTTATATAGTCACACACATGGAAGTCACTGGGCTGGCCGAGGTGTTTTGGATGTTTGTCAAGTTTGAAAATTTGTGAGTTGGTGAGTGATAAGGCAGGGTTCCTGGACAGCAGCCATTACTGGCGTCAGTGAGGAGGCAGGTTGGCCGTAAATCATCTCTGTCTGAACAGTCAATCCAGTTTGCTCTTAAAGCCTGTAGCTTAACAATAACTTTGATTTCTCTCTGTAAGTGATTAGTGGCGTGTGGGCTGACGTCTGAATAATGCACCTACCGAACACAATATCCTACTAGACTCAGCAAAACGATAGCCAATTAATCCAATCACATACTCTTTATCGTCAGATTCGGATATTCATCAGTTAATAATGATACATGTGGAAGTTACTGAGGATATTGGAGATCTTTAAATTGTGAAAAAATTTCAAGGTGAGTAGATAGGGCCAATTTCTTGAAAGGAACAAATGTTGTCCATTTGTTGTTGACAGACACTTTGATTTAACCCACCACCAAAAACTGAAATAGATAGTTAGAACCTGGTAACACTCCCAAAGTGTTTGAAAGGCCTTTTAATACTCCAACTAACACCAGACAGTAACTGAATCTATTTGGTTAACATGCTTATTTCCATTTCCATAACCATCTGTGTGTGGTATGAAGCTACCACACACACGGTTAGCTTAGTTTAAAGACTGTAAGCAGGGGTATTATCTTTCATCCTTCAGCTAGCCTGGCTCTGTGCTAACCCAAGTTAACAAAATCCACCTACCAGCACCTCTAAAGCTTAATAAATAACACACTATATGCTCATAGCTGCAGAGAGTGCAAGCTGATGTCCTCAACTGTTTTAATTTGTCCAACCAACAGACTAAACAGACAAAAAAGACAAGCAAATCCTCAAATATCTGTCCCTTTTTGCTTAAAAAATTGCCTTAAACAACTAATCAATTCTAAAATTAGTTGCTGCCAATTGACTAATCAATTAATAGACTGAAGCTCTTCAAAGGATACAGTTAAGTAAAAGGGATTTTCTTGTGTCTATGTCAGGCAGTAGAGGAGGAGAGGGGAAGAGCCTCAATGTAACCAGCAGTTCAGGTGCTGAAAGCATGAATATCACAGTCTACGCCAAAAATAACAGCTGCCCACAGCCACAGCCAGTCCCTTAAGATTAAATATATATATGCTATACCACAGTATCTTAAGGCTAGATTCTTACTGAGTGTCGTGCAACCGTAAATAAGTCTTTGTTAGAAGTGAGCTAGAGGCTTCCTGCCGTGATTTTGGGGGGGGGGGGGGGGGGGGGGGGGGATTTTTTGGGCCCTCACACATCCCATCCCCAAAAACCACACACTCGAAAAAAAGGCAGGGTGAATAGGCGGCGTTGCAGAAGAAAAAAAAAAA
>JBBMJY010000007.1:11165131-11212299 GCA_037833715.1 Toxotes lorentzi | reverse complement strand
CCCCCCCCCCCCCCCCCCCCCCCCCCCCCCCCCCCCCCCCCCCCCCCCCCCCCCCCCCCCCCCCACTGCGCGAGCATTCAAACATCTAATTGCTGGAAACCAAACATCTGGGAATAAGGCCAGGTGAGCTGGCAGAGTTGCTAGCGGGAAACAGAAGAGTAGATGAAGTAGAACATGTCTCTGTCTTGTCTCAGACAGTGAGGATCCAGCCACGTTCCAGTCACTGCAGAAGCACTGGGAACACTTAGCCTGCAAACCATTTGGTTATGAGACCAGGGAACACCAGGCAATCAACAGAATCAGCTTTCAGGATGTCATCATGCGCCCTAATAGTTTTTGGAAGGTATTGTTGAAAGCAAATCCACTGTTTACACAGGCCATTCAAAGTCATTAGGGGTTGAAAAATATTCATAACATGCACGCTACTGGGGGAAATTTTGTGACCAGACATCATGAGGAAAACCCAGCTGGTCTACTCCCTGGAAAAAGTTGAATCTTTTCAAAGATGGTAACCTATTCCACCTTCACGTCTGTGTAAAACCTCCGCAACACTTTGTAAATGCCCACTACTTCTCAAATTTCACAACAAAGAATTGTAACCCTGTATAGTGAACAAAGGATAAAATAATTTTATAGACAGAACTGGCAGAATCGTAGGGCTGATCTCTAAAGTTTAACAAGACTTCAAACTTAATTATATCCGAGTCAGGTCAATTGCTCGTGTCTTCAGTTTGCACTAACAATCGCACTGAGCTGTTTCATGTTACTAACGCTGCTCATCCCTTTGTAGTATCTTTATAGACCATTCCACTAATTTCCAGACAAAAAAATACGTACCACTCCAGACATGAAAAAGTGTGATCCCCCACAACCATATAATCAAGCTATATAAAAGTAGTGGCTTCAGCATTGCAGTCTGCCTGACACCAGATAGATATAATTACAAAACAAAACCGGTTATGTTTAATGGTTAACTTGTGAAACATACCACATTGTTTCCAAGGGCTTCACGAGAGCAGAAACAATGGCATGCCAGAGCAGAGAGATGTAAACACACACACAGAAGAAGAAGCTTTCGATCATCCTATTTCCGATTGTTGTGGATGTTTGTCTTCTTTGTGTGAGCAGAAACAAAAGAGCTGGTTTTGGGTGAGGATCTGGTATATACATTTGGTCCATATCAAAGGAGCTGTGGGCGTTTCTAACCATGTACATAATAATGTATATAAAAACACACATAAATAATCGTAATGGAATGTAGGATCATTGTATAAATTGTTGAGCCTATTTTAAAAATGAAACTCTATACTACCAGTTTATTAGGTACACCTAGCTAAAACTAATGCAGTCTAATGCACCATTCCTGAAGGTTATAATGTTCAGTTTTTGCTGAAACTGAACATTCAGCAAAAACTGCAAAAAGCAAAAAGACGTTCAACTTTATTGATAGTCATTTTGGAGAACGTAGTTTGTGGTGCTGTTGAGCTGTATTGCATTATATTGACAGGTGTCTCTGTTTGTCCACTCCATTTATATCAGTGAGGGTAGGCTACATAACAGAAACAAATCTCTGTATAATGTACAATGTATTACAGCCCCAGACACTACACCCTGCAAAATGATCATATGGTAATAACCTTCATGTAGGTAGGATTTATTGCAGGTTTATTTATAGCAATTTCCATCTGTGGTGGGGATGAACTGACTGCCACAGACAGGATAGGAAACATAAGTATTGAGAGATGAACAAATTCATTATCATGAGAATTGTTGTCAGTAAGAAAAATCTAGAATAACACCTGCCTTATCCTTTAACTTTTATTTTAGGAAACACTGAGCTGACAGCGGAGCCATTTATCCCACCGTACATATGTTTGCCCACTCTGTAAATCATTACTAACTAAGACTTACAGTGGGTGGTCTCCCACTTTCACTTCTCACAATCTACAGTCATCATGTAGCAAGGCTATTTGAAAACTGTAATGGAACAGATGTGATAAACTTGTCATTGATACGCAGAGACAACTTAGGAACAATATAGGAAAATGGTCTTAATCTTAACCCTTTCTATCTGGTCGTTCTATGCCTTCCACCACCGACTCTCTAATCAGAGCTCTTTTCACTCGGAGAAAAAGTCAATAACAGCACACAATCAGTAAACAAATTCAGCTATTTTTAAAAGGGCCTCTGCATTCATTTCAGTTGCTGTAATTTGAATTATTCTAGCGTGTAACACTTTAATTGTATAAGACAAAGACCATGTCAGAGGCACAGAAGAACCTGAGGTAGAGGGAAACTTAGAACGTGATTTGAAGGCTGCCGTTCTGAGAGGGCACAGAGGTTGATGGGAATAATTTGCTGAGAGAACCACATCTATATATTTGCACAGTAACAGAAGGCAGTATTTCAAATCATCCCAAATATAAAAGATTATTTTTACTTTTATTACTACAATTATTACTACAATAAGAAATATATTACGTTGGTTATTATTATTAGAATTGTTAGAAAATACATGGTGTAAAAAAAAAAAAAAAACAAAGGGAAAAGAAAAAGAGACCTTAACATTTTTATTAATAACTTACTTACCTTCACTGCATTCAATCCTAATCAAGAGTGGCATCAGGAATCATATTACAGTAACATGTGGCGGTCCGTCTCAACCGTTTTGTAATGTTTCCAAGCCTCTGGATACGATACTGATTGTGTGAAGCTTAAACCAGACGCAGATTCTTTCACTTCCCACTTCTGACATTCTCATTCAGGGAGCCTCCCAGTAGGAATGCAAGGTTTGGTCTGACTTCATTAATCCTGATGATTATGTTGATTTTGGCACCCACCACAAAAGATGCCCTACTAGCAAAGCTACGGCTCAAATAAGGCCTTGTGGTGGAGGCTTTTAGTGCGACCAAATGTTGTCAATGGAACTGCTTGAGCCACAGTATGTGATATCTGATACAACTGCACATATATGTTTAACAGGATTTGCTGATCATCTGAAATCCTGTGACGGGAAGCTACCCTCCACCTGTGACTCACGTGTCAAGTGGAAGATGGCGTCACAGGCATGGATATGGGACAGGAAGGCATTTCCCAGGCCTTGGCCAGCATGAGCACCTCTCACCAGGCCAGCAATGTCTACAACATTAAGGAAGGCTGGAATTTTGCTGCAAGCCAAGAAATAAAAGGAAAAAAGGTCAGCCATTAAAACTTCAAACAATATTAGTACCTTTTTAATAAAACAGAAACCACTTCGCATTCGTTTGTGCTGAAATGCCATACATCAGTCGACCCTGCTGACCCTGTGTTAAAAAGATGCCAATCAGGAGGATTTTTTGGAGGTTTTAGTTCATGATGTTGTTGAATTTTGGCTGCATTATGAAGTGAAGTGGTACCAGTGTAAAGGAGGTGAACAAAATATCAGAAATTCCATTCCAATGTCATTCAAACAAATCATAGTTTCAAAACGTACCATGGCATCATAGAGTCATCAAATGACTGAAGTGATCTCAACACAAAGTGAACATATTAAAGAATAAATCTGCCATTGTTTATTATTAATATTTTTCTTTGCGGTTTTTTCAACAGCTTCCATGAAAAGACCAAAACCAATAATGCATTAGTCTGTCTCTCAACACTTCCAGACTTCCTGACCCTGACTGTGGCACTCAGCCACGCGCCCAATGGTTCATAAATATCTAGTTTCGCTTTCTAAAAAAACACAAAGTAATTTTGCGAGGCACTGTAGTTTTTAGTAATGTTACTTCGACAGGAGTAAACTGAGCATTTGTTGGGGACTATTTTCAAAGGTGGACTGATATACATTTGATGCACAAGTGAGTATTTTGCATGTTAAACTGACTCAAAATAAACTGCACCTCCCATGTTCATTGTAAGCAACCTACATGTCACCCAGTGCAACAGTGTGGCTCACTGATGCATTATTTAGATAGTTAGGTATGGTAGAGCTGTAAAAGCATGGCATTCAATCGCAAAAATGTTTTTATTTCTATGGTTATTAGCGTATTTATGTATGAACAGCAGCAGAATCTGTTTCGCATGCACTTAATTTACAGTATAGCTCATAAACAGGACATAGGTGTGTATTAGATTCATGCTGCTCTGTGAAAAGCAGGAGCTTAGTTCTGGTAGCTAAAATTCATGTACTGAAATGTTCTGTGATATTCAGCATGCCAATTCTTGTCAGTCAAAAAGAGACATCTTGCTAGTAATGCGTCATTATAGCACAGCAAATCTGAATTCAGCCCGCTTTAACAGCTTCTATAAGTGTGCATGACAACCAGGTGGTGGAGGTTCAGATGCTTCAGCCTTTTCGTTAACAGGAAAACTTCGAATAGAGCAGCAATCATACATCATACACAACTGGCAGCTACATGTCAACAACATTGTCATATGTTTTCTCATACCTATAGCAAGAAGACAGTCGGAGACTACAGATCTGAAGTGTGAATAATACGAGAACGATGAGACCCCATACCTGGCAGGTTTGTGGAATTGGCAGAGGAAATCATAGCGTTCATCTGGAATGGGCACTCTGCTTTCATTTGGGTCAATGGTGCAGAAGGGGAAATTTTCAGCTGCAGCCTGACTCTTTGTCAGCACGTTGAAAAAGGTTGACTTCCTGAAAATAAAAACAGCAGTGAGGTCAATCCATCTAAAAGTGCTGGTGTGTAGAGCCTGATGGTTTGATAGAATGATCCTAAAACACTTTAAACTTTAAACAGTAAATTATGCAAAATTGACTTTTTTTTATTTTCTGTGCAAGAAGGAAAGGGTTATTCTAATGACTGAAATAACTGAATATTTGAGTACTTGAATCAAAAACACTGTAAAATACTATACCCAATTACAAGGTCAGATAATCCCATAATAGATCAATTGTACATGGAATTGAGGGGCAAATTACATTTCTGATAGATCTCAGCTCAAAACCTGCCCCATGTTGTGATCACAGAGAGATTTATTTTCTACGGCACAAGCAGCTCAAGTGTACTTTAAAATCTACAGACAATGGCAAGTGTCTAAGAGTAATAATGGCACGGCAGTTAACTATAATCCAGGACTTTCCGTCTTTATCCCCTCACTCTGTGCTTCACATTGAAATGATTGTTTGCTAAGTCCTATAGGCATGAAATTGCTCGAGATTGCTAAAGTGTGTGCATTAATTTCTTATATAAAGCTAGATTGTTTCTCTAACATACTTGAAGGCTGTCCTTGGGTCACCTTGGGGGAAAAAAAAGAAAAAAACATCCACAGTAACACTACAACCGTTGTCAGGTGTAAAAAAAATGACTTAATTACACAGCAAATTACTTGCTTACTTATTAAAATGCGAATTAGAGCATAATATGCTGATCAGTAACAGGAAAAGTGATGCGTATTGAGAATTTGCAGCCACAAACTAGACCAGTGTTTTTCCACTGGTGGGTGGAGAAAACTCTTTCTTATACAGAGGGTAAGACAAGTAGTTATAAAAACATATTTTTAAGTAAAAGAGACAACTGTATAGTCAGTGCACACACAACTGAAACCTGTGAACTTTTCCTAGTCACACATACACATTTTACAAAATATATTCAATTCTCCTTCAAAAGGGTCAGAGGGCAACCTGAAAGACAATGACAGGACATGTTAGCAACTTTATGTTTTAACCAAACATGCTAGTTTGCAGAGTCTCAAATGCAACTGTGTTTCTAATAATTTACATGACCATTGTGAACCAAGTGAAAGGCAGGTACCCCTATGTAAGGGCAGGTACCCCTATGCAGCTCTAGTAATTTAAGTGGATGAATTGCAGGAGACCTTTAAGAACGACTCGATTTGAGGTAGTTAGTCCATTTACTGTGTATACTGTAACGCATGCGCTAAGAAGGGGTTAAATGTGTGTCCCATGTGTGTGAAGAATGGTCAGCTACGCCCAACTAACAGCAGGCTGGCATGTGAAGTACAATCATGGAGAAACCATAAGAGGGTTGACAAGTTGTACTTTGACACAAATGTGGTATGGCAGCCCACAACCTCAATGAGTTCTACTTTTTATACCAGGAAGAAATTATGGCTTCACTGCGGTGAGAAATGAAAACACTGGACACTAGAGAGATCTTTGTGCAATAAGCTTCAAAATCTGGCAGAACAGCTGAGACAAAACTTCTTCAGAAAACCGAATCTACGCAGTGTTTATTCTCCATTATCAATATCCAGTGTCTAAATATATAATAAAATGAGACCTGTGAAAAATACCCTCAGCCTGTCTGCAGTTTAAGTGAAACATTATCAGTGGCTTCAAGTTCACTGATTCAGTAAAGTAACTGGATAATGTCTCACCACCATGGGCCTTATCTGTCATTTCAAAACCTTGAAAAAAAAACACTTAAAAACCTTAAAAAAAACTTTCTGGGCTGCTTGGACACAACAGCTCTCTTAAAAATGAAATTTAAGGAGCTGCAAAAAAGATGAGGACCTGTCGGCTAAACAGAAGATGACCTATCACCATAGCCTTTCCTGTAGCTCTGGAGGTGGTGGTGGTGGAGGGGGGAGGTGGGGGCATGAAAGTCATGTAGGATCTGCCCAGTGATTATGCCCTGTCAGTGTTGCTGAAGGTCTTGGTAGAAACTGACAAGGTGGATTTGTCTGGCCAGGTCTGTCATGCAGACAGTATGTCAGCGTCTTAACACACACACTATGGCCCTGCCACACATGACTATAGTACAGATTCTTGTCAAGTTGTCTACCTTACCAATAAAAATCTCTTGCAGGGAAACAGGTTAGAGACTGAAACACTCTCTGATTCTCCAGGTTTGTGTCCCAGAGAAATGCTCAAATTGATGCACAAACACTGTTCAAACAGTCACCACGTGTCCTTTTGCCAATAAACGCTCCTTCATCTCCACATGTACTACACATTTACATTTATTTGATTACATCAACCTGTTGACCAACAAGAATTTGACAACACCTAAAAGAGATACTTGTACACACTCCTCTCTATGGTTAAGCAGCACCTTTTTAATTTCACCACTAGTTGCTCACTGTAAACTTCATTTGCATAACTCCCTCAAACACACCCTCACCACTTACATAACACAAACATCCTCCTTCTGCCCTCCTATAATAACCCCTTATAACACAGAAATGAGAGGCAAGATCTGGGACTCTGTTCCACATCTTGTAACTTGCACACTTTTGGCTCATTCAGCTGCAGATTTTTAGGTTACTTCATAATTGCCAGACACCAAAGCACATGTTTCACATCCTCTTATGAATGAAACGCTGTTATTGTAAAAACAAAATTTTAAATTTTTTTTAAAAAAGGACATGAAAATCAGTTCAACTGAATTCCCAAACAGAGCACTACTTCATGCAGGAATAACAGTGTCTGACACAGTTCAAAGCTGAGAGTTATGTTGCTTTGAATGCGCCTGTGACTTTTACACCATTTCCTCAAAAATGGACAACAATGTGTAGCATTAAATGTGCTGTCTCTGTCAATGTTAGAGACATATCATTTGTTAAATCTACAGCAGGGACTAGCCTGCACATGGTGGGTCTGTTGTACAGTAAACGCTGAAAGTCCTGTGTTTACACGTTCACTTTGTGATGTGCGTTGCCTCCGGTTCCTCAGACTTTCCTCCACAGTTCAAAGACTAAAGCCACAGGTTAGGTGAACTGGAAACTCTAAATAGCCCTGACATGTGAATGTAATGGTGACTGTGTTGGTGAGTCTACAGTGTGTTTTTCCTGTGATGGACTGGAGAGCTCTCTAGGATGTACCCTGACCTTTGACCAGTGCATGCTAGGATGAGCGATAAGAGGGTATTTAAAATGAATAGACAGCAGGGGTTGTTAATGCTTTTCATTCATTTACTGTTCTTTTCTGCAACCACAGCAGAGTGGTCGGAAGAATATAGGTTCATTGTTGCTTGCTGTCATACAGTGTTATTGAAATGTAGATGGATCATGCCAAACTGTCATCAGTAAGACGTCACAGAAAAATAAATCGTTGTCGCCTCTAATTGAAAACACACTGCCGTAATAATAAAATCCACATTTATAAATTCAAGGACACAGGATACATACTACATACTTTGCAGTATATAAAAGATCAGAACTATTTTATTAAAACCATGCGTTTTCATAGGTTTACCTATGACACTTATCTTCTTTAACACCCAAAGTTATTTAGACACTGTCATTTAGACAGAAAGAAAGTTAAGGCACATGGAAGAAAGGCTCTAGTGGGATTTGATCCAAGGCAGCGCAACGTTGACTGTCACCTAAGGAACAGGATTTTTTTTTTTACTTTCTGGCTCATCTAAAATCATGTGCATTCTGCTCCATGATCACATTTTGCTTTCTTCAACATAAAGTGTGGTGTGCAGCAGTTGTTGAACAAGTCAAAAAATGTAACTAAAGTTTTAAATAAATAGAAGTTCGCTATGTATCTAAATTCACATATTTCTTTAAATTTAATTGGTCATGTACTTCACTGTACTTAGTTTACATTCTGCCTTACGTGCATTTTTATTTATGGTTTCATATAAGGCAAGTATAGCTCAGATGTGGACAGAGCACATGTTGGTGCATGCAGTGCACAGTAAGGAGGCCATAGAATCAACTCAAATAAAAACCTTTTACTTACCCAACATTGGGCAGGCCGACAATTCCTATTTTCAATGAGGTGCCAAACCTTCCAATCAGTGGTGGTGGCTTTGGTGCATCATTTCCCTTTCCCTAACAAAGACAATGTGGAGATGCCTGCAGTCAGAGAGAGCACTTGCCATTACATAATCTACAGTGCATTCTCATTTTTGAATGGAGCTATTCCTTAACAAAACGCACCTTCTTTGGAGCCATTTCTCACACTTAAGTTTCTGCTGACTTCCACAACAGCTCACCAGCTCAGAGCGGAAAAAAAACACTCATTGACAGAAAATGGGCTAAGCTAAGTCCTCAAATGTAACCAGTCGACTGCACTTCAAACTGGCTCGCTCCCCGCACTCAAAATAGAACATGCAGCCTCTGGAAATGAAAGTTGACACTGTAAGCTGGCAAGCTGACCTGTACTTCCAAACTTAGCTGTCGATACTATCAATGCAGGTTGATGAGCTGCTATAAGATCAGTCTTACAGAGGACTTTTACTTGAAAAGTGTGGGCTTGGGAGCGCAGTTAATCTTTATCAGAGGCTTCACAACAGTTGCGTGCTTTCTACTAACATTTGAATCATCTGTCTGACAGTCGTCTAACTGAAGAAATCCATGAGCTGAATCTCTACACTGACAAGTCCGAGCAATTTTGCCACATCTCCTTGCTTCACAGCTTATTCACGTCCTATAGAAACAAATCCTTGCTGCTGAGCAGTTTATTTCACACTGCACTTTAATGTAAAGTCGAATTTGATTTCCTTGCTGAGGCCTCTGTATCCCTGCCACCAAAATAAATAATGACCTGGCAGCCTTTTAGTGCAGGTGATAAAACAAACTCATGGAAAACAGCAGATGAGACACAGACAATGTCATTTCCAGCCACCAATAACAAAATAAAGAGGAAAAAAAAAATACTGTTCTCAGCATTGTTTGAATTTTGAAAGGTAGGATCACAACCCAAAAATATCTGTAAGAAAAGTAAGATATCATAAGTAAAATCATCTTTCAATAAGCGTCCTCTGATCAACTACATACGAGTGCAGCCATCAGACAACAATACACAGCTTCAGCAGCAGAGAAATAAAGTATAACATCCCTGCACTCATAGTTTCCTCCAACGTCCTTTGAGAGAAACAGGTGTAGCCACATGAACACCACGAAATTACAACAATTAGTTAAATGTCCCCAAATAAAACTTCCCTCAGCAGAAATACAAATTAAAACATGCAGGGGCACAACCAAAAACCATCACCCAATCCAGCAGCCTGTCTAGTTTAACATGCAGAAAATGAGGCTCTAATAATCTGGATTTGAGGCAAGTGAGGCTGGCTTTATAGAAAGAATTTAAATGAATAGGTCTGAATTAATCATTTATCTTTTGTTGATGGATGCACCCCCACTTAGACTCATCACAATAGGTGCAGAGCGTTTTGTTCGACCATATAAATCATTCCCATTGTTTAAGGTACATTGATCAATCTAATGGCTTGTAATAGGCTCCTAATTGCCACAGAGAAGTGCTCACGAATGGAGTCCAGAATTACAGATTCAACTCAAAATTCTCACTTGAACGACAAGGCAAGATCATGTTCTCCCCTTTTGTCTCAGGTAAACATCCTCTAAAAAAGAAGCACCGTTATTTTATTATTCCAGGATAATGTGACAAATAAATTTCCTTCAAAATGAATTTAAGGCAGAGTATATAAGAGAGAGACAAGTACATGTATGGCTGCATAAAGATTCTGTGATTCCCATGCAATTTTCTTTGTTAGGACTTACAGAAATCATTATTCCAAGCTGAACAGGTCACACTGCTCCTTATTACGATGTAACACTATACAAATAATCGTACACATAAGAAAATTAACATCTCAACAAATGGAAAAACGAGTGTAATATCTCCAATATTGCCAAACTAAAACAGAGAAAGTATGTTTTTGTTTTAAAATAATACTAATAATATGAACTTAATTGAAGGATAATTTTCCCGTTTTTTCTATTTTTTAAATAAAGAAAATTTACTGAAAAAAAAATGCTTACATCTGCGTTAATTTTCATTTAACGCTCGAATTAATTTAACTTCTTTGGCAACAATCAACTTTGTTTATGTAGAGCAGACATTTAATACTGTTAACAGCACTCTGCCAAATTGTCATGATTGCAAAAATGATTCCATTTTCTTGGCAGCACTCAGTATTTGATGAGACTGATTTTTATTCACCCTTCCAAAGGTGGGGCTTTAAAGCAAAAAAGAGTATTCGAACAAATTGCGCCTGTGTTGACTGGCAGCATTCACACTCTATAATGGAGCATTATTTGCCCGTTTTGAATACTGTAATGCACATTTTTCGGTCAAGCCTTTCTCTGGGAAAATTGCTTTAACTTTTAAAGGGACGGGGAAGGGAAGAGAGCAGGTCAATTTTACATTATGCCATTATCCCTGAGCATTTTAACAAGCTATGGAATATTCTGGCTTATTGAGTCGTGATGATAAAAGACAAAAAAAAAATAAAAAAATAAAAAAATATCGTATATAATAAGAGTCGCGAGTTTAGGAAAAGTGGTGATACACGGCATCCTCTTAATTGTCCACAGTTTAATTAAATGCGTGATTAGGTTGGCGTTAAATTTTATTTCTCAGCTACAAGACAGGCATCGTGCCCCCTGTTAAATCAGTTTAATGGAGATGACTGGCGGCCTTACAGCAGACCCCCCCCCACACCCCCCCCCCTCAACAAGATGAAACTTTTTTCCGCCTATAAAATACTTGTCTTTTAAAAGAGATCTACTAGTGTACACGCTGATGCAGCGAGCTGTCATTTCTAATTAACCCCTCACCTACACTCCCCCAATAAGTAAGAAGGGGGTGGTGGGGGCGAGTACGCCACGAACGCGCGCGAACTCCAACACACGCACGAGCACAGCCGCGCGTAGATTTTGGCTGGAAGTAAACAAGCTCTGTGTTAGTTTATCAATTACAATCTCTCTCTTTATTTTCTTCTTCGTGTATTCAGTGACCGTTTGTTTTATTCGGACAGCTCATAAATAATCTAACCACGGTAGGAGAAGCGAAGTCTTCGCTGCCAGGCCTGTTACTGGACTCCTTCACCAAACTTAATCCACCTGTGATTTTCCCATATGAACACAAAGACTTTAAAATTCGAGGATGAAGCATATAACACCATTTGTCCCCGTCAGGCATGAACGGTGCTATGGCTGAGGCGCAGCAGCACGCACTGGCTACAGACTGTTTTGATAAAGTCATCCGCAACAACAGCGTCTCTCACATTGTTCCAGATACTCTGGACTTGAAATAGCAACAATTTCTCTATGACGCGCTGCGCATGATCTGAATATTGAAAATAAGAAGGGAAACCTGCAACTGCACAGTGTTACCATAAGCCACAAACGCTTTGAAATCAGTGAAAAGCTTACCTCTTGGAGAACTGACGTGAGAACTCAATTCTGCAATGAAAGGAGACACTGAGCCTTCGTGTGAGAATACATAAAAATAACTGTATGCATTAAAAAAAAAAAAACAAATCGTGTCTTGTATGACAGTCTGAGCAGAAGCTGCACAACAGATGATTGACGGCGGGGTTTTTGGTGTTTCTGTCTGCGGTCGAGTCTCTCATTGGCTGACTTCGTCCCCAGCCATGAATGCAGCTATTAGATTGGCTGCGCGTCCTCGCCAGCTGTACTTCAAAGAACACGCTGTCTACAACTAGGTAGTGTCGAGAGCTGCGAGCCAAGAGAGAAACCGTGTGACCCGAGTTAAGCACGGTGAGTCTGAATCAAATTGGAGCCGTACAGCATTGAAATCGCGAACACTCTCATCACAGCACAGACCCTGGATATGGCTACGTCTATACTTGGGGTGAGTCCGACTTTGCATTTGTGCGCAAAAGTTGTGCGTAAAGTTACTGCTGCCTACTTTTGTCTGCAAGAAAGAAAAAGGTGTTTACTGCTTTCATAAACATTCATGTGATAAATATTGGAGTTTAGATTTACTAGTGAGGCATTTATCATCACTTTGTTTTCGTAGTTATTCATTATTAAACAGTTAAACGTTAAATGCAGATAAAGTCGGACCTGATCAAACTTTGCGGTTTTTTTTTAGATTTCCTACTCTCTATGTAACAGCATATGTTTGATAGTTAATATTTTAAGAAAGTTTGTAAGAATGTTAATCGTTATTGCATTCGCCATGTTTTATTTATGATATCCGCCAGAAAACGGATCATTTAAGAAAATTCGCCTCCTCCTCTCTCTCCAAACATCTATTTCAGGTCAAATTACACTTTAAACAACTGCAGTTGTTATAATTCCTTTGTTGAAGTTCTGATTTGTTTGTGAATCAGGCGTCTGCTTCCCAGCTATGCGGGTTCAACCACAATCTTTCAGCCATATTTGTCGTTGCCTGTTTTTAAGTCCAACTTTTTGTGTATGTTTTTTTTTTCCAGGAAGAACCACGGTTTGGAACTACACCTCTAGCTATGCTGGCTGCAACTTGTAACAAAATTGGCAACACCAGTCCTCTTACAACTTTACCTGACTCGAGCGCTTTCTCAAAAGGTGGATTTCACCCCTGGAAAAGATCCTCCTCCAGCTGTAATTTGGGATCCAGTCTGCCCGGTTTCACAGTAGCAACAAGCCGCGCGTCGACAGGACTAACACCGACCAGTGGCACAGGCAACAGCGCCTTTTGCTTAGCCTCCACCTCCCCGACCTCGTCTGCATTTTCCACAGAGTACAGCGGTCTGTTTTCCAACTCTGCGAGCGTCACATCCCAAGAGTCTGGACAGTCGGCTTTTATCTCCAAAGTCCACACATCAGCAGAGACTCTGTACCCGCGGGTGGGGATGGCGCACCCGTACGAATCGTGGTACAAGTCCGGTTTCCACTCAACCATCTCTGGTGATGTTACCAACGGAGCGTCTTCGTGGTGGGACGTCCATACAAACCCCGGGTCGTGGCTCGATGTCCAAAATCCTGCAAGCACCCTCCAGACATCGCTGCACTCCGGGACGCCCCAGGCCATCCACTCCCAGCTGAGTGGCTACAACCCGGACTTCTCCTCGCTGACCCACTCGGCGTTTAGCTCCACTGGAATCAGCCCCTCTGCATCTCATCTACTGTCCACCAGTCAGCACCTGTTAACACAGGACGGTTTCAAAACAGTCATCCCCACTTACACAGACGCTTCTGCCGCCAACGCCATGATTTCTGGTGGCAGTTCAGGAATAAGTAGCTCCTCAAGGTCGTCCCGGCGGTACTCCGGCAGAGCAACATGTGACTGTCCGAACTGCCAGGAGGCTGAGCGGCTGGGACCCGCCGGGGCCAGCCTGCGGAGAAAGGGACTCCACAGCTGCCACATTCCCGGCTGCGGTAAAGTGTATGGAAAGACATCTCACCTCAAAGCGCATTTGAGATGGCACACCGGCGAGCGGCCTTTTGTCTGCAACTGGCTTTTCTGTGGCAAAAGGTTTACTCGGTCCGATGAGCTCCAGAGACACCTTCGCACCCACACCGGCGAGAAACGGTTTGCTTGCCCGGTGTGTAACAAGCGCTTTATGCGGAGTGATCATTTGAGCAAGCACATCAAAACGCACACGGCCGGTGGAGGAGGCAAAAAGGGGAGCGACAGTGACACCGACACCAGTAACCTGGAGACCCCGAGGTCCGAGTCTCCAGAACTTATTTTGGAGGGAGTAAATCCCAGAATCACTGTTAAGGATCCGTCTCCTCACGACGAGCCCTAATGAGGCTACACCCAAAATCAAACCAGATTCAAAACTGCACAGCGTTGAAAACGGGTCTTATTTGACAGACAATAAAAAAGGAGAAAAATATTTCAAGAAGCGATTGCAAAGTCTAAAAAAAAAAAAAGATAAAAAAAAATATTCTCCACAGGCGTGACGAGTATTTCATTCGTAAATCCATCTAAAGAAACCACAGAGTGATTTACTGTAGGCCTTTGGAAAAATTTTTAGGGACAACTTGAAAATGAAATGGATGTTTGCTAAGGGTGCGCGAAACCTGTTGAACTTTGGTTGGACAATGTGAGTTCCATCTTGTATATTGACGACTAAACTATGTGTTATTTTCATGTAAATGTTAGGCTATGATTGTTTTATTCGTGTTGGTATCCTGGAAATCAGGGAGTTTACTTTCGACGCACTTTGTGGATATGTATGTACACAGCTTTTTCAACCTTGGTTAACCATTTTATTTCTTTGCTAAAAAAAATATCTATATATAAATGTTTACCTGTATAAAGTCACACGTATAAGACTTTCATTTTATCGTAATTAAAACATCTTAAAAAAGGCTGTAGTTGTGTGATGTAGATTTTATATTTTTTGTTTAATTATTTTTTAGGTTATAAATTTGGAGGGAAAAAAATACAGATTTTATTTAATTTAGAAAATTATTTTAAACCCTGAGTTCGGAGGCTATTTTTTTTTTTCTTAAAATCACCCATATTACCTCGACTTTCACTATATTTCCCCTATGGAATAAATCAATGTTTAATGCCCCGGAAAAGACATTTCATGCCTAAATGAAAATCTTGTTAAATGGTATTAATTATGACTTGGAGCACATCGCAGCCCCATGTGTCTTGTATTTGCGATTAGGGATTCGTGTCTTATCAAATATCTAATTAATCTCCGAGACATCTTTTGTTCGGTTTCACTTTATCGGGGGGTTTCCAAGGGGGTTTGATGACAAAGGTCCCTGAATATTTATTCTAATTGTCCAAATTAACTGCTTTCATTTGCATCCCAATCGATGGACCGAGAATAAGGATATGGCTTCTTTCTCTTTGCCAGAAACCACATAGATGTTATGGGAACAGTTTTTTAAACTTTAGAAAAAGAAGGGGGCAAAGAGTCACATGCAAATGTTGAATTTGAAATGGTCTTTGCTCGGCGCAGTCAAATGGTGCCTGCATGTTATTTGAATATCAGTGGCCCCGTATTGAAAGGGTTCAAGGATGCTCTCTGACTTCTTTGTGCTTACCCAGTGCAGCGTCCGACTCTCAAAGAAAAAGCCGGGGAATAATTAAAGCGTGAGTCCAGGACTTGGAATACGTCAGGGAAAAGCATCTCATCCAGACACCCTCTTTTCCACCCCCTTCCTTTTTTTTTTTTTTTTTTTTTTTTTGTGAAGAGGATGTTAAATTGACCAGAAAGCAATAGAGGGAAATTATTTTCATTTCCTTTTGTGCAACAGCGGCTTCAAGGAAACTGCCAGATAGTGAAAACTATCAAATTAGACTGCCAATTTGAATTTCCCCAAAATATAAAAAGACACACTAGCAGGAACGCTTAAGGAAAAACATGTTGAAATTTAAGATTTTGACGATACATTTAGCAATTGACATAAATGTTTTTTTTTAAAGATAAAAGTTAATTGTCAATATTTTTTTCCTTTTTTATTTAATATCAAAATGTTTTTCGAGTTTTGGAAACGGAATGAGTCAAATACCGTTTGTCATTTTAGGCCTAAAATGTGCATAACTGGGGGAAAAAAATCTATTTATGTGGTATAAAATACATGTATTATGTATACTCTAATTCTACACCGTTTTCCCCGTAGTAAAACATAAACTGGTCTTCATTAATAAAAAAAAATATAGTGCAGCGTTACTTCTTGTATTTTCTGTATTTAAACGCAGAATTCGTATTTGTTTTGTTTGAGTTTGACACCCGCAAAGCTCTTTAGGTATAACGCTCAATATGTCTGTTCATTCAGGGAAACCGGCTTGATTTTTCTTTTTTAGAAACATTGTAAAAAAAAATATATTATGCGCAAAACGGTAATAATTAGCTGTCATTTGTCCATTTAGCGGCGATTAGTGGGGATACAATGACCTGACCAATCAACAGACAAATCCACATCTTCATTTTCTATTAGATCTATAGCCCTGACATTCGTCTCATCCATGGCAAATAAACCCTTTAAACTGAGAGGATTAAACATTTAATTTGAAAATAAAAGTCCCGATTTTTGCAGAGGTCAACAGCCCTCTCAGCATTACAGCTTTACAATGTCCATATTTCCAAAAAAAAAAAAAAAAGGACACAATAATGAAACGAGATGATAAAAACTGCAGCCACAGAAATAGTCTTTGAAGCAGCCAACTGACCATGAAAATGAGCCCGACATTTTCCCATCAACAGATCATAGCTGCAAATTGCTTCCAATGGTAATCAATTAATCTAGACCCTTTCATACAGTACAAGACAACACAGGAGCGCAATGAGCTGCATCTAGATATTTTCTGTCGACTGCTTCCCTCTACTGGAAGAAAAGGAGACAGATATACACGGCATCTGCACTTTGGTGTTTAAACAGAGGGACTCTGTGTGATTACTGAGAGAAATACTAAACAGTAAAAATTCTAAATCTTTTCACGTCTTCTTCATTGTTACTGTAAGAGGGAAAAGAAAAATCAGTCAGCGCTTTCTCTTAGCTCTGTCTTGGCTTCTCTCTCTTCTCTCCCTACTCCTCCTCCTGCTCCTACTCCTGCTTCTTCCTCTACCCTCCCTTTCTTTCCCTCTTTCCTTGCTTCTACTCCTCCCATCTGCTGTTCTGCCTTTCCTTCCATCTGTGCTACTTCTGTTCCTCTCACCATCTCTACTGCGACGCCTGTCTTTACCTCTGTCCTCCCTGCCTCTCTCGCGGCTCCTACTTCTGTCCAAACCAGACTTGGAGCCACTAGGTTTCTGCCTGTCCCTGCTGGTGTGTCTCTTTCTCTCTTGACCTCCCTCCGACTTGATCTTGTTCTCCGGGCTGCGATTTTGACTCCTGCTCCTTCCCCTCTCTGTCCTTGTTTGTCTGTAATCTCGGGACTCCTCTTCAGGCTGCCTCGGTCCAGTGTGAGGGCTCGGTGACCTGCTCCTGTGAGAAGAGGCCTTTTTCTGACTCTTGACTCGACGCTCGCTCTTAGAGCTGTTATCCCAACAGGAACCTTTTTTCTTGTTCTTCTTTCTCTTTTGGCTCTTGAACTTGACCTGGCTGTCTGAATCTGATCCACTATCACTGCTGCTGATGCTACTACTGGAGGAGTCACTGGAGCTGTCACTACTTTCATGCTTTTTCTTGTGTTTTGTTTTGCTTTTCTTCTTCTGTTTCTTGCTCTTCTTTTTCTTGGCCTTCTTCTTTTCCTGGCGATCAAGTTTTCTGTAAAAGAACAAGAAAAAAAATCTCTGGTCAATTATTATTTTCCAACAAGGCAGCTGACAGATGTCCGATACTAGTGCAATAAGTTCTATGAATTATATCGAGGTTTACGGTGAATGTTGAAGGACAAGTGAGCTAAATGAAAAGTGCCACACCAGAATGGACAGCAAATGTGATATCAAATTATATTTTCATTTTTAAAAACGCATGATATTATACACATATGTATATACACATATATGTGTGTGTGTTTTCAAATTATGAGACAAATATTTAAGACAGCATCACGGTAACCTTGTAATTCTTCAGGTCATTTATCAGGGATTTCATCTTACTGTATCAATGTGAAGCCTAAAAACATTCAAATCATGTTAAAAAAATAATCACAATACACTTCAACTGCTTTAAGCTTTATTTTATAAAGAGTTTAAACTGTGCTTCATTTTTACCTGAGGAGCTTCTGCTTTTCCTTGGTCGTTAACGACTTCAGAAATTCCACCTCAGGATCGTCCTCTTCATCGCTGGCAACATATTCCTAGAAAAGTAGACACCGCATTGAAATTTGCACTGAAATCAAAACAACAGTGTACAAATAAATGCTGCTCTCTACATTTGATTATATCAGATGAACACCTTGAAACAATGATAAGAATTTGTGTTATCAAATCTGTTCACTCGACTTATGTTGCTCTAATAAATGGCCTTTGCAGCATTTATACGTGCTTGGTAGAGATATAGTTAGTCTTTTTCTCTCTGAAGGGTAGAATATATGTGTGTGTTCGTGCATCATCCTATGTGTGCAAAGACATGAGTGCGAGACAGACAATTACCTGCGATGGATCACAAACAGTAGCATTCCTACCAAGGACACATTTTTTCAGGGCAAACCCACTGTTTCGCATCTCCGCCATTAACTCTGAGGGGTGCATCGACGGACCTGTTAGCACAAATCACAGCCTCAGAGTTCCATTGATGTCAAACCCATGCCAACCACTATCTCCACAGTGGGAATTTCAGGGGCGGCTTTGTTAACAGAATGGGACATCAAATCAACTCACTCTACTTCCGGCTGAGCAAATCATACAATATCATTCTCTGCCAAAGCAGCAGTTAGGGGAATCAGAATACACAATAATTACATTTTTTCTCCCGGCACAGGAGGGGGACCATTACAGCACTCCACCATCAACACCATGCACTGACTGGACTCTCCCAGGGTAAACATTATTACTTTACTACTCAACTCGCTGATTGCAGAACTCAGAATCAGCTCAAGACTGGGAGCTCCAGTTGAAATCTGAGAGGAAAGGTACAGTAGGTGTACCTACTGCAAAGTCTGTGAGAGACAAAAGCCAACCTGCTGGCCCTGAATATCAAGCCGCACAGACAATCTGGATCCCTGTTATTTTGTACGCACATAAAATGAGTCTTTTTTTTTTACAATGCATAGCTAACAACAAACATAATTAACAGCAAAACAAATTTCAGCTGTGAAAATGTATATAAAATCAATAAAACGTGCTTATTTAATGATGCTTTTATTTAAATTAATTTCTCATGTTTTATTAAAAAAAAACAGAAAATAAAATCTGCCATACTTTAAACAAAAGAGCTGCCGGGGAAGATGTTTAAAATTATGCCTGTTTTACATGATTATTATTGTATGTGCTCTACCTGCTGTCTCCTCCGGGGCCACAGAGCTGGCATTGATACCTGACAGCCCATAGAGAGGACACTCTCTGTCTGTGTTCACATGGCCCCATTTGTGACATTTGATGCATCTCACATTGCGCACCTGCAAAGTTAACAACAACAGAAATTATTTGCACTTGTCTCAATTCTAGACATGTGTACATAATAATCTGAAACCATATTCAACATTTCATTTTAAATGACAGTAACACGTTTGTTTTCAAGCTGTTTCATTTCTAGGATCAGGAAGATATGAAAGTATTTCACAAAAAAAAATCTCAGAAAACTGAAATAATTCTGTTAAACAGATTTAGTATGTTTCATTTTGTTTCTTATTTATTGAATCAACTTGTGACTTCCTCAGCTTTAACCCCCAGGTTGGGAATCACTTGTGTAGTATATATTCTCCAAATAAGTACAAATCATCACATACCTGGATTCCAAATGGCTGATCTCTAATATTCATGTCATCCTTTGCATACCTACATGAAAAAATTAAAGATAAAAAATAACGCAAGTTCTGTGAGGACACTGGAAAACATGCCCTAGAAAATGTAACTGTGTATGAAATCGATCACTTACTTCTCTCGAGGAGCTACTTTCTGCCACTCAAATTTGTAGTCTTCTTCCCCCTCCTGACAAATAAACATTTTTCAATATGAATTTCAGTGGGTAAGCATTCCTTGATACAAAAGACTGGAAAGCAATGGAAACCTCAACCAACATTCTAAATTTGTGTTCAAATTCAGAGTATATATATATATTATGGAATTGAGTAGATTCTACTTTACCTCTTTCTTTTCCTCTTCAGGACAGAAGACAATCATGAAAAAAAGAACAAATATTAAAATGTCAATGCATTATTTTATAAAGAATCAAATACTTGAAACTGGATATATTATTTTGTAGGAACCAGAGATCATTTACCTTTGGATGCCCCAGGTGGAGCCTCGTACATGAAATTGAGGCCATTTTTAACACGATCATCCCCCATCAACAACCTAGAGGTTGGTAAACAATATGATGAACTTAGATTTTTTTTTTTTTTTTAATGGTCAACATTTACAACATGTGAATTTGGAGGATGTCTCCAAAAAAATGTCTACTGAATTTCTCCACAGATTTTTTTCATGAAGTACAAGATATGATTATGTATATTTATCCAATCTAACCTGTTGTTGTAAGTTTCCTGCTCTTTCAGGTATGCCTGCATAAGGTCTTCTTGCTTTTTCTTCTCGAAACTCAGTTTCTGCTCTGCTATCCATACCTGTAAGATAAAGAAAAAAAGGACTTCTTCCAGGGCTCTAGGAAATGGCTGTGGGCATTTTAAACCGTTTTTTACATTTTATAGACCAAATGATCACTCAAGAGGGTAACAGATACATCCATCAATAAAGAGAAATAACTTTTACTTGCAGCTCTCAAGCAAAATTAATGACTAACGCAAGTGTTTTTTTCATTTATTTGTAAAGCTGAAAAGTTGCAAGGTGTCTAAACAATATAAAATCTGATAACTTGATATGTAGCAGAGGAGGCTCAGAGCCTTTTTTTTAGCTTCTTGGTCACACAAGGACATGCGCTTCCATGTCTAAACAAAAATACTTACACATACTGTATATTAAATTACATCAACAATCAGCAGTGGGTTGTGTAACACAAAAATATCACATTTTATTTGTAGTATCTTGATTTATTCAATCCGAAAATGGGCTGTGAAGTTTCACTCATTAAAGAATCTGTATGCGGCTGAAGTGAACTTTGTAACTCCAACTTAACTACGATTAACTGTAGCTATAGCTTTATTCAATTATACCGTTAAATGAGACAATTAACAAGTTTGTCTACACCCGTGATTCATACAGAATAAATCTAGTGTGAGGTACTTTCTATCGTGTATTTGTAAGAGAATAATGTTTGCTTTTGCTAGGTAGCAACCTTGGCTAGCAAAAGCAATACACAGTAAGTACAGCTTGTTAGCTAGTAAGCTAATCTGCTAACAGCCCCTATTACTAATGCTAACTGTAGCTAGCACTCACCTTTTTGATATTTGACTTCGACGCAGGGTGAAAATCTTTCTTGCACATGAAATTTGCAAACGACTTCCCCATGGCTGACACCCTGTAATGTTATTTAAATTGAAAGCGTCGAGTTTAGCTAACGGAGTCGCTAGCGCAGTCTCCTCCGACTGTAAACAAACGCGTCCGCATGAAGACAGTTCTACATTGGTTGAAGGGGTGCCACATATGTAAATTAAGCCTTCAACCATATGTATCATTGAAACCAATGCCCAACATACTATGCTAAAGCAATTACAGAGCCACAGTACTTAAAAGGTGTGAGTAATTTTTCTTGTATTGTTTCGTGGGTTATTCTGAAGTGTTTCTTATCTAATCATAGAAATTACAAAAAAAAAAAAAAAATACGAAACGCTTTACGGAAACGCTTTACCACGTTTGTAAAACGAACTTCGTCTCGATCACGTGACTGCAGTGCTTCCGTGTCAGAGGGTGAACGGATGAATCACATGGAAACAGAAATGAGAATAGAAACTAAGACGGACAGTTACAGTGCTCGATAAGACAGGCGAACACAGGTAAGGGTACCGTTTGTGTTTGGTTGTACTGGTTGTGTACAGTCTCAGCATGACATGACACTGTCAACTGGCATCAAACATCACACTTAGCGTTTAACATTTAGCTCTAAATCTTAACTCAGACAGGTGTATTCAAGGTGTTAGTGCAGTGTTTGCCTATGCTAAGGTATCCACGCTCTTTAGATCTGATCATAAGATACAAGTTTACCTTATCAGTCAACTGTTCTCTCTGTTTACTCTCAGCAAATTTGTGGTTCAAAATGCTGCCATCCTCCTGTGACACCTTTGTGGCCCTGCCCCCCTCCACTGAGGGACAGCGCATCATCTTTGGGAAAAACTCTGACAGGCCTTGTGATGAAGTACAGGAGGTGGTGTATTTTCCTGCCAAGGACTACAGTGCGGAGGAGAAGGTTGAGGTAGTTGCCACAGACAGCTTGTTATTGCCCTCCAACCTTCAGTTTCCCTCATTGTGTCTGCTCCTTGGTGAACGAGCCATTAGATAACCATTAACAGCCTTTGCCCCTCTGTCTTGTTTGTCTTGTTAGTGTACATACATAGAGATTGAGCAGGCTGCTCACACTTACGCAGTTGTGTTGAGCAAACCAGCCTGGCTGTGGGGGGCAGAGATGGGTGCAAATGAGCATCAAGTGTGTATTGGAAATGAGGCAGTGTGGGGCAGAGAGAGTGCTGATGGTGACGAGGCTCTTCTCGGCATGGATCTTGTCAGGTAAACCCCTCCCTGCACACAAAGTTGTGTGCATTTTCAAGCATCTGTTACTTGCCAAACTGTGCTCATCTTGTGGTGCAAGTGGAAATTTAATGACAGTGCCAGCCAGAAAACTGTTTCATCTAATTTTTTTTTCCAGGCTTTTGTCAGTTGGAAATAAATTTGTGAGAAACACTCAGACAAAACATAAATCTGTGATTCTGCAATTTCACAGGCTTGGACTTGAGAGGGCCGATACAGCTGAGAAAGCGGTGGATGTTATTACTGAGCTGCTGGAGAAATATGATCAGGGAGGATCGTGCATGGAGGATGAGTGTGGCTTCACCTACCACAACAGCTTCCTCATCTCCGACAGGAAGGAGGCATGGCTGCTGGAAACGTCAGGGAAGTACTGGGCTGCAGAAAGAGTGGAAAGTAAGGAAGACCTACAGAAAAAGAATATTAAGAAGGGGCACCTGTTTCCTCTGCTTGTGCAATGGAATGAGTTCAAAAGACACTAATTTTTTTGGCTTCTTGACAGGTTGGTTGCTTTATACACAGGTAATGGTCAGTAGTAACACAAAGAGTAATAGAAGGAGGCATTCAGTGCAGAAAAGTGAGGAAATTAAATCTTCCCAGTTTGAGCTTTAACTTAACTATAAAGCAATAGTGCGATGTTTACATTTTAGTAAATAAAGCTTGTTGCTTCCTGACAAAAACACCTGGGGAAGTTTGACATACTTCATAAATAGTGTCTCCATTACATAGTTTGTCCACCAGAGAGCGCTGGTAAGTTAATTTTTTTAACTGTAAAATGACCCACTCCGTACAAACGTATTACATGTATTGGAGCAGCATGTTTTCATTTTGATGACTAATCATCTCATTTTACTCTTCTCTAGGTGGATATCGCAACATCTCAAACCAATATGGCATAACAACTAAGATAGACAAGGAACATCCAGAAATGAGGGAATATGCACAAAGAAAGGGCTGGTGGGACGGAAAGTCTCAGTTCAACTTTGCTACAGTCTACTCCTTTATGACTACAGCCAGAATAGAAGCCTCTGGGAGCCGATACTGTGAGGGGAAGAAGTTGCTGGAAAAGAGCAGCGGTTAGTTAATTCATACTTCACTGTGGAAATGTGGGATCAAATCAGGGAAAACATTACATGGCTCCTAACCACCGTTAATGCACGTGTTGATTTTGTTTGCTGAAGGCCACATCACTGCTGAGACAATGATGGACATACTGAGGGATAAAGATAGTGGCATCAACATGGAGGGCATGTTCATGACTACAGGAAGTATGGTGTCTGTGATTCCCACGGATCCTGCTCTGCCAGGGGTTCACTATTTTACGGGAACCCCAGACCCTGAAAGGTAAAGAACTTGATCTCACTTCAGCTGATAAGTCATCCTTTAAATTAGTTTTCACTTATGATGATTTACAAAGTGATTCTTTCGTGTAACAGGTCTGTATACAAGCCATTCATCTTTGTGAAGCACATTACTCCGCTGAAGACAACAACTTCTCCCAGTTATGGTCCAGATGACCCTGTAAAGAAGAAGCCCCGCTTCCAGAGCAAGCCAAACCGCAAACATGAGTTGTTTGTCAAGCATGAACTGGTGGTGGCCATCATTGACTCTTACAAGGTTTAAAAATTTAATTCAAGCATACTTAAATCTGTTATTTAGTTTGTGGTGTGGTCACTGTCGGCAGAAAATGTACTAATAAACTATAAAAATTTTGGTTTGTTTTCTTTGTCTACAGGACAGAGGAAAGAAGATCACAGAAAGTATGAGGCAGCTGGAAAAGGAGAAGATGACGCAGATGGAGAATTTTCTTTCCTTCGGCGTTGAGGAGCCTGATTTATTGGCAAATCTGTTCTCAAGCTCTGTTGAGGAGGAGATGGCTGTGTACAGCAAAAGCTGAGAGGCCTGCCGGTACCAACAGGTCTCCGGGGTGTCAATAGCAGCTTGTGTCTCTGCAATTTGCTTACCTTGGAGTCAGCTACAAGTACAGACATGTTTGCATGACAAATCAGTAAATCAGAACACAACCTGACATTAATTACCATCATCGTACAAAAAAATGAAGCAACACAAGATACCGAGACAGTAAAATGTTGCAGAGGATGGACTAAATATTCTCGTTTGATTTATTTATAGAATTCTTGACCAGAAAGACGGGACAGAACACATTCATTATGTGATACACAAATTTAGGGTTGAGCTGTAAAATTGATCTCAAAATAAACCGAGATCATAAATATGCAGCTTTTGACAGAAATTGTGCCACACATTGTATGAAAGTATTTTTATGAACAAAGAACAACAATTGTTGAGTTAATAAATACAAATCTTTGCACTTAACAAATAAAAAAGTTAGTTTTCTAAGAAAATTATTATATACCCAAGCAAAATTTTGAATTACCTTACCAACTTTCATGAAGTTTTCAAATTCTACAAGTTTATGTAGATGAGTGAAGGAGGACACTATGACCACTTTCAAGTGTCAAGCATATGCATCAGCAGTCTTAGTTCTGACAGGTATTTAGTTTAGTGCCTTGCCACCACATTCTGGCATGCAATAATGATGGTCTTTTAAAATGTTCTAAATGCCAAAAGGCCGTTTGCTTTTGTTTTTGGTAAATAATAACAATAAAACATTTATAACAAGGCCGTGGAAATGTGGAGAATACTTTTTTTTTTTTTAACTGGCCGGTTGTTTGCTGAAATGGTGTCTACTGCTCACATAGTCCTGTAATCACTGTTCTACATCAGTGTCAAGTCACGGTAAGCCGAAAGCAACCAAAGCAACAATGCTTGTGCTTCATGCTACATTACCAGTTAACTAAATGGTGAAACTAACTTGATCACAAGTTAAACTAAATACAAAGAAACTATAAAAAAATGGATGAAGATTTAACCACATCTTCCCTTCTTTCCTTTAGCAAGCGGCTTTGGTAGAAAAGTGAAAACACAATCTGAAGTGTCTCAGTGAAACAAATAAAACATTCAGCTTTTTCCTGCACCTCTAATTTGTAACATAAGGAGGCCTCTTTATGGATTATTGCTCACGTAATGGCATAAAATAAAACTACAGAAACTTCAAGCGCATATATGCACTGCATAAGAAATCATTCAAGTCTCGTACCATCCCTAAGGATTAGAAATGCCAGTTATTTTTGTTATTCTTGAAAATGTGTGTTTAACGAAAAAAATCTTCTGTCTTATTTTTGTAGTTTCTGTCCCATCACTTATCAGATATTTTATCAAGCAGTTTCATTGAAGATTAATGGATGCAACAGTCAATCAGGAACAAAGACATTTAAATAAACTACCACTGTTCCATATTTACTTGTAAGACAAATTGGCAGGTCTTAAAATTATTATTATCTGTCTGTGCTAGACACTTATTATAATTATTAACTGATTAAACTCTAATGCGCCAATACAGTTTTTCTGCACCGGAGATTACAACTGCCACTTTTGTTACTCCCACTTTCAGTTTCACCTCAAAATAAACTGATTTGATATTATGGCTGAACAGGGAGTTTATTGTGCAAGTATGATCATCTGACAGCTGATGTTCCTGTTCTGATGAACTGTTGTAACACATCTCAGGAATTCACCTAGTGAGTGAAATGTTAAATGTATGTAATACTGCAAAAATAAGACAGAGATGATTTTAAAAATTCCTTTTACACTGTTACACATACGTACTGTACGTGTACATTGTTAATTCCCTTTTAAGACCAACTCCCCACAATGCACAGTGGTCTGGCCTTTTACTTTGAAAGTTTCAATTTAGTTGCCCTTCTTAACACACCTAACATCGCAGTCAGGTGTGGTCTGTTCCAGCACCCAACTATGATGTTCAACCTCAGGATATATTTGGCAGGCACTGGACTGAAATGTTATTTACCTTTGGGATTTAACGGTCCACATTCACCTTTCTATCTTATACCATGAAGCGGTAATAAAGGAGACTGTCTTGGAAGCCGTATTCCTGCTTGATATGCTGGAGCACACTGCCCTCCTGTAACCGCATCCCATAGAGTACTGCCTCACCACGGTCCTGAGCCAAGCCCACCTGCTGAAGCCACTCCACAAGTTCACAGCCAAGAAAACAGTCCACCACAGTCCTCTTTCCACACCTGAAAGTCAAAAGAAGGTCTATCAACTTCTCTTTATGGTTAGTCATACGAAGCAGAAGAGAACCAGAAAGAGCCCAAAGATAAAGCATGGTTTTTGAAGTATTGTGGTTTATGAATGACTCTACCAAACACATACCAGGAAACATGTTCATTTAAGTTATGTTCTCATCGACATCAGACCAGAGTAGCAGTGAGTACAACTATGTTCTCTCACCTTCTCTTTTTAACAATGTCTTGAAAACACTGGTCCTTGTGATATTTGGTGAACTGGATGCAGGTCATCCTGACATCCTCAGGCAAATCACTCTGCAGCTGCTCTTCTTGCTTCCTTCCATACCACAGACTGTATAACCTAAAGACCGTCCACAAAAACTAATTTAAATGCATCTAGACAGTATACTATATAGTGTATTATATACACAGTGTTTATACACACAGTACATACAGTATATTGTATATGTATAAACCTTCATATGTGCTTTAGAGTGTCAGAACATAAATGTTCTTTACCTCTTTTTAAATGGTAATATAATCAAATGCTTGTCCAGCCCAAACAGAGCGAAGGAGATAAAACCCTGGCAACAGAAAACATGTCATGACACAAGTACGGTGTGACAGCATATGCTCATAATGTTGGTACCTAATGATTTGGAACCTCACCTGTCCATAGTTGGCCACGGCACAGAAGAACTGCAGCTCCAGGTAGAGTCTACCAGGATTACGGTTAAAGAGTAACCACAAGCAGCTGGACAAGTTCTGTCATAACAGGAATTTAAGGGTTGACATATAAAACTAGCAAAACCTGTTGACAGGACCAGCCTCTGGAACCAGTTGAGTCAAATTTACTGCATTAGCAGCTATGACAGAACATGATGTATAGTGAACTGCCACAAAAGTTGCATCTAGTTAGTTTTTTCAACATTTTTTAGATTGACAGAAACATAAAACTACATACCACAAGTTTTAACAGTTTCTATTTAGTCTTACTTTAGGTGTTTTTATCTCTTATTTAATGGATTGTCTGAATGGGTTTCTATGGAGAAGTCTTCCTCCGATATTGACGGGAGGTGGACACTGCACAGCTCAGCCATTTGTGTCTGATTTGGTTTGTGATATAATAATGCAGGCCGACTGCATGTGTAGAAGTGAAAGGTGGTAGTTTACTCACAGCAAGCAAGCTGACAGTCAGAAGCAGACATAAGAGCACATGACGGGCCACTTGTCTGTCTGTAACCTGTTGGTGCTCTTCCACTTCGACAAGCAGGCAGTCTGTTGATTCACACCTATTCCCGCACTGACCTGAGGGGGACAGCAGAACACACATTTGGGATATGAATTTTAGAGGAAAGCTGTAGTTTCTTCATACAAAGGTTACATTATTATGTTTGCTGTGTGGGTGCTGATATGAATGAAAATAATTGTCACTTGTTTATCAGTACAACACCTGTGGGTGCGGTTGGTGTGTTGTTCACATTTGTGCTGATGATCATGTCAGGCATGGGCTGGAGCTGGCCACAGTCACATATGAGGCACGCTGACAACAAAGTGACAAAAATGAAACTAGTTCTCTGACTATATTACCACAATACCAGCACTGTTCACACCTGGAAGCAGAGAGCAGATACAAAATGCAAGTATACAATTTCAATAAACTAGGTACTACAATAGCAAAGCAGAGTGCAATTCAACACATAGTTTTCTACCCATCTGACTCAAAATGCAAATGAGTTAAAGATGAATGTTTTCATGTAACTTAATTTGTGACCAACTTCCTCTTTGTGTTTTTATAAGTTATTGGACAGATCCTACTATATTCTATTTGTCATTCACTTAGTTTAATTTATATATTTACAACACTTGTGCAGCTCTATGATACGGCAATCAGTTTATACTGTTTTAACTAAGTATCTTACAAATCATATTCATATGGTGAGAATTTAAATATGTCTCCTCAGTACTTGCACTACTCGTTTGCATCTATTAGTAGTAGTTGCTCATACTTTTCAAATGACTATGACCATGATTTTTTTTTTTTATCAACTGTCTCAAGTTACAAACTGCCTCACCCATAATTCAGTTGCCAGATGCAGTACTAATAAGGTACTAAACTTATCAGGACTTTAGCTTGTAATGCTTCCCCCGGAAAATGACATCCAACAAGTTTTGTTCCTCCTTTTGACATTTCAGTGTTTACTTTGTGATTTTGTAATTACAGAGGCTTTTTATAAGAGGTTGCATTGCCTATATGGCAGTTTCTATTTATGTCAGTCTATTTAGACAGTCTTCACTTTGGATTGTTCTCTCCCTTCCTCTCTAACTCGGGTTTTGAGAACAAACAAGCCATATTAGATTATCATATGCTGAGATTTGAATCACCCAAATTTGTACCTGGCAACTTGCACTTTACTCTGTGTCATCACAGTGAAACCCTTCATTTCAGTTTTCAAGTCTGAGTTATCTATTTATCACAAGAGTACCTCTCTTGAGATTTCCTGAAGGGGTGACTGGCTCAACCAGAGTCTGGTTTTCTGGTTCAATCTCAGTCACAAGATTCTCTGCATTCTCAAACGAAGAGTTTCCCTCTTGGGTTTGGTCATTCTGGGTCCAGCTTCCTCTGCTGAGACACACAAGTGAGCCCCCTCCCAAGAGTATGCTGAGGGCAACTACAACTGTGGTGAGGATTATCTGTCAATATACACAAAAAGAGTATTCCGACTTTTAAGTACTTCTCAGCTGGTTTCCAGACAGATCCTCAACAGTGGAGAACATGAAAGTAATTTCAGTTCATATTGTTACCTGTGGTTTGCCATAAAAGAATGATGAGTCAATCGTGTCAGGCATTTTTTCCCCAATAAGGAGCAACACAGCAGTTACTAAAGCTGGAAACCTGTTAATATAAAGACAACAGTTACAACAAAATCACTGACAGTCTCAAAATGTAAAACATAAACCAGCTCAGTGGCACTGCCCTAAACCAGGTCAGTGACACTGATGTGCAGCTGAAATGTGCAAGAATGTTTGTTTGATCATTTACATTCAACTTCAGTGTCAGTAACCCAGTGTAAAATCACCCCCAGTTCTCTTGATGAAGTTTTAGGCAGCATCTGTTTAGGTACATAATTCTAAGATAAACTTTCCAGCATGTGAATCCTAATTTAGGGCAGGTGTTGTGTTTGTGACTCTAACTTTAAGTGGATCAGATAAACAAGTTTAGTTTCATTTCTGTGTTCCTTCTTTTTTAAAGTGACTCACCCCCAGCCTGCAATAACCAACATGCCTGGTGAAACTTTCAGATCCTCAAACCTTTTCATGAGCACAAGTGAGAGTGCTATTAAACCTAGAACGACAATAATATTCAGTACAACATTAGCAATCAAACTTTATATATTAGTACCCACCTGGGTAACGTAATTCAGTTTACTGTGAGGTTAATGTGAGTGGATGGATGTTCACATACAAAACATACCTGGCCACACAAAAGAACTGTAGAGTGAGGTACATAATAATGTGAAAGTCAGGACCTGCCCGATGAAGTTTTCTTCCTTCACCACAAAGTTCCACAGGATCATCCCAATGCTAGTTAGAAACTAGAGACCATACCCATAACAAATATTGGCATTTGCTGATGTGAAGTTACACTTCCAGTTACATTTCTTTTGTCAGTTTTATAAATGGCTCATAAAATCATTTTAGAGAGTATGTGCGTGTGTACTCACCTGGGCCAAGAAAAGGTTGACGGTGAACATGTGAGGCAGCCTCTTGAACTTCTTACTTAAAAACATGACAGCAGTTGTCCACACCTGTCAGAGAAAACACATAATTTTCCAATTTTTCATGTTTACCACCATAACACGTTTGCACAGATGCTAAATACAACTAATATGCAACTTTGTTGTTCAAAATAAAAGCAAATGATTGGTTGAATTATTCGAGATAATGACATATAAGAAGCAGAAACACTGAGGAAGAACAATTTAAGTATGAGATACTGCAGAATACAAACACAAATGTTCAATTACTACTGAAACTTTCATTGCTTATAGACGGGTTCCCTAAAAGATGCACTGAAAAGTAAATGAGGAAGTGAGTCTGTAAGTCAGCCTCAACATTTGCTCACACATCCTGTAAATGATGCAGCTTTTTCATTTTAACCATCCACAGTCATACAAACATCTAAAAAGAAACCATATTTTTGTATTTTCTTGGTACTTGTCTCATGAAGCAACAACAGAAACTTTCCCTAAAATTGTGCATTGTTAGGGAAAGTGTGTTAACTGACTAGGCAAAGTATAGTTCAGCAGGCCAAACCGCTTTCAGTTATGAGTTGAAACACTGTCTAATGAATGATTCATGAAGCTATTTTGACATCATGCTTTACCCCAGTTTCCACATACTGAAATAAAACAAAATAAACAAAAGAATCAGATGATAGTCAGTTATAAATGAATTTCCAACAACAAGCCTAAATATATCACTAGGAGGTGGCTAGTTGTTACTCACCAGTGCAACTAAGCTCACTATGCTTATGTTAAAGCTGACTTTCTGCAGTGAATTCATCAAAAGCTGAGGATCCATCCCAGGGATTGTAAGTAACCAGGCAGAAACATACATTATCGGAGCTGAGAGAAAAGTGCTGATCACCATGCCAGAGGTCACCTGTTTGGAAGGAGAATAAAAAAATATGTACAGTGAGTTAAAAAGAAAACACATAGGTACAGTATCTGAATGGCAGACAGAAGTTTGGTGCAGAGATCTAAACAACTCACAACTTCTAGCTCTGCATTATAATAGACAGCATAGATAGCCACACTTGGTGCAGTAGGAAACACTCCGTAAAGAAAGGCATAATTGGAGAGGCTTGAGTGGTTCAAAGAGCTGGTGTTGCTACTGTCCAACAGATCCACCATGTCCTTACAAATCAGGGGCATTAGCAACCTGAAAGTCACATCAAAAAGACTGGTGTCATGTACCATTATTTGACAGATTAGTTAACACTAAAAGACAATACATACAATAGCCATTATTATGCTGCATGCTTCTTGAGACCTGTTAACATGTCATCCATTGGGTAAAAGGCTTGTGGTTTGAGAAAGGTCTGAGTCACCTAAACCATCAGCACAAACAAGCTCTAACCTGCTGACTCTCTCTACACTCCTAGACCATGTCTCATTATAAAACTGCAAGGTCATCTGATGACACAAAGTCATGTCTTGTACGAAATGACCGCCAGGTGCAATGAAGACATTAGTGTTTTCCACTCACAGTTTAGCGGTAATGAGTAGTATCAGTGTAACAACTGTGGATCTGGTCAATTTCCTCAACTGGCCCACCATGGACAGACCCAAGTAGAACAGAGCTGCTCCCCCGAAAGAATTGGCCAAGCCATCCACAAATTCAGACATGAAGGCAGGAATTGTCTGGTGCAGGACAAAGTGGGCAACGATGCCGATGACAACCATAAATACTATAGGGTTCTTTAAGACTTGTAGAACTACAAGTCCCACGATCAGAAATTTGCTCTGCTGACGGTTTTCCTGATCCTTCCACTTCTGGATCTCACAGAAGGCAAAGCCGATGGGATTTAGGAGCATCAGGGACACAGGTGCAACCAGGTAGATGTACTGGAGGTACTCTGGGTATGTGCTCTGGTAAAGGGCTTCAACTGTGGATAAAGGAAAAAAACAAATGGTTCAGCATGTTGGGATGTGGTGCAACTGCTGTCAAGAAAGTCAAGAACAGAAAGGAAGAGCTGCAGTCTGAGGACTTGACTCAGAAGATTTGATAATTTTATAACAGCTTGAGAAGAGTAGTAAAAGCAAAAGTTGACAACTGGGCCAGTTAGTCCAGTTTTGGTGGGTGTTTCTTGCACACGTCTCCATTTAAACCACAGTGTACACATAATCAGAAGTATTCTTATGTTTATGCACAACCTTGAGCGTGAGAACAAAATAACAAAACCCACTTTGGTGAAATGATCACACTCATTAGGAACAGCAATTCAGGAACATTTCTGCTTGAATGCAATGTTGACAAAAAGGGCCTCAAAGCAGTGCTATCCAATTAGGTGTACTATGTAAGTTTACAGTATAACACAGGGATAATTATACTTTTGGCCTGAGGGATGGGCAGACATTAAGGCAGCATGATTACAGTTGCAGCAGTGAATGAAAGGGACCGTGGGTGACAGGCTTAAAGGCATTACACTTACCTATAGGATATCCCAAAGCAAAGTCATTACTTTGTGTGGCAAATATTGAGAAGAGCCCAGCCTTACTATAGCGACTCTCTGGACTGGCAACAATCAGCGTGAGGACGCAGACCATGAAAAACACAGACACTTTGGCAATGAGGATGCTCCAGAGGAATGGCCAGATGACATTACCAAAGTCCAGCAGTACCATATTCTTGAACAGCAGCGCCGGGAGGGCAAACTTGGACACAAAATTCCCCAATCCTTTGGCCTGGGTGGGGGTGATGATGTTCGCCCTCCCAGCGATGTATCCACACAGAATTATCCCAAAGCACTCCAAGAGAGCCGGGAAGAGCTTGTCAATGGTCATGGTGGAGGAGAGAGCAGAGGGGCCCAGGGTCTCCTCCTCATATGAAAAGTTGAAGCTGGTGGTTCTGCCCGGTGTCTGCATCGTGCTGACAGCTGTGCTGCCTGGTGTGGTCAAGTTAATGTCATGGCCGTCACTGCTAGACACTTCCAGGCTCTAAAAGACAAGAAACTACAGTTAAAGGAGTCGTTAAAATGGTGACACCTGCTTCAAGTATTGGTTCAAAGGTAAACAGATAACAGGGTTCTTCAAACGCAGCGCCACGTGCGTTAGTTAGCCAAAACATCAACACATGGTTGAAAGTGGCTGTAAAGTTTCGACCGTTTAGCCAACAAGCAGAGCATGTCAGTACATTTATTTAAGTCACTCTCACCTCTCTGACAGCGGCTGTGCCCTCTAATGTACCGTGTATCTGTCAACCGCCCTCCGCCGCCACGAGCAGCTATGACTTAGCCAGCTGGCTAACGTTAAGCTAGCTAACGTTAATGTCGTCGACAGACATTAAACCGAACTAATTACAACACTTTCACTCCACTGTTACAAAGCTGTTCACAACACTCTTCCCTGACTGTTCACATGTCGTGTTACAAACCTGTTACGATAAGTCCCACCCAGTGACTTCCATAAGCCCTTATTTCTCAACACAACTTCACCAATCACATTTACCGCACGAGGGAGGGAGGCGGAGCTGACTGCATCGATCTGCCTCTGTCTGTGGGTCAGCGTTCACTGTGCAAATTTAAGTTTTGTTACGAGCCAGAATCAGATATGCGTTAGTACCATTTGAACGGGCATCCTCCGGAAGTCGCATCCTCCGCCTAGTCTCTCTCTCCCTCCCTGTGTGTTTGTTTTTGTGCTCTCCTAGACGCGTTAATTATGTACTTGGGAGATAACCTCCCAGATAATATTACATTATTTTTTTTTTTTTTTACAGCTTGTTGCGACTACAGCAAACAGTGCAGTTTTAAATGTGGATTTATATTTTCTGCAAATTATTTTGCCAACACGAAGGTCTTAAGGGTGTTTCAAATCCTTCTCCACACTGAGAAGAGAAATACTGACTGAAATATATGTCAGAGGTGCAAAGGTAGAAATTTGTATGTGCATTTGAATGTCAAAGAGGTTTGGTCAAAAAAATTATGAAACATAAACAGTCCGTTGGGAAAGAGTGGTTAACACATAAAGAAGGGCATAGTTGAAGAGGCTTCAGAAAGCTGGTGGTGTAAAGTTATCATGTATGTTTATATCATAGCTAAATAAATTTCAGCATATACTATCTGCCATTGTCACATACTGTATGTCAAGAAAGAGGTCATAAGGGATTCGGCAACATACACTAATCAGGACTGCATTTCAGTCAAATCAGTCACCTTGAAAATGGACAAAGCCTTTTTATTAAGTTGTTCCCTATAAATGTGTCAAGGAAAACTACACAATATTGCAAAAAGTTAGACTTCTAATTAGACTAAATTGCACACATATATCCCTTAAAAAAAGAAAAACAACACTGCACTGTCACTGCGCTGGAGTATACACAAGATGTTCTTGTACACATACAAAAAGGGAACCATTCTTCAAACACCAAAAAGCAAACAAACAGACTTCCTCAAGCGATGTAGACTGTGAATGCTGCGGGGCAGCATACTGTAGCTTAGAAAAAAACAAAAACAAAAAACATGTTTCACATTTAGCAACAAACTGCTCATCTGAGAAGTTAAACTGGTAAATCATAAGGCATGGGCCTTCAGAGCATGCTCAGCTCAATGAGACGGCCTGCGAACACGCCTAGTGTGCCGATGAGACACATAGCCATGAAGACACACAGCAGAATATGATCCAACACCATGGCCACAAACTTCCACTCTTCAGCAGCCTGGAAAGAACAGAGATAATATGTCACACACAAAAAGCACAACTTATTAAAGAACCATAATAGAGACACTTTCTGTGTGAGACAGTTTACATTGTTGGATTCCTCATCTGATTTCATGGTTTCTGCGATGTACTTGACTCCTTCAATGGCACTTCGGACATCAGGATTCTTGGTGATGGGTGACTGGTAGGGCACAGCAGAAGTCTGGTTGCCAGAGATGTCTGATATGTCAAAATCAGTGCCATAGATGCTTTTATTCTGTTTCTCTTTGCCAGGGCGCTTCATTGTTGAAAAGAACATGATGTTGGGAATGGTTTCAATGAAAACCTGCCATAAAAAGAGAAAGGATAAGCACTGTGTCAAGGAGTATACAACATCAGAGCAGTTACATTAAATCAAAACAAAGATATTCTGTCTCTGTACCACTAGATGGCAATGTATTGCAGGGAAAAAAAGATTAACAATAGTTTTCCAAAGCTTGGAAATGTGATGGATTCATTTCTCGTTGCTCAGCTCCAAGTCATCGTTCTGGTCCTCACCTTGCGGACCCAGTCTGGCATTGTGTGAGTGCTTGGGGAGCGGTGGTGGGTGTTGATGACAATGACAGTGATGATGATGGAGGCAATGACGAAGACCATGGTGAAGAGCATATACTTCCCAATGAGTGGTACAGCGCTGGAGGTAGAAGGGATCAGCTCCACAATGACCAGCAGGAACACAGTCAGAGACAGCAAGACGGAGATGCTGAGAGTCATCTTCTCACCTGGGAGACACAACAAACCATCTTCACTGCTCCTACTGACTTTTTAACTTGTCTAAAAATACGTTCAAAACAAAAACAAAAAACAGTTCTTCAATTGAACTGGTCACAACCTGCTTTTGACACGTCACAGGGCAAAAGAGTTGGAAACTTGTAAATTTAGACTACAACTTCTGACCCACATACTGAATAGCTGATAAGACATTTCTTATCAGTAAAATTCCAGTTAACATTTCCACATACAATAACATACTCTGTGTTTCTTAAAGACACCTGCACTTTAAAGAATGATGTAACCGTGAAAGTGGAGTCAAAAATGCAGAACAGTGTTTAATGTGGCTGTGTTAAACAAAAACAGTTTAACAAAAGTGTGTTAAAGAGTGCTTGCAATACGTTCGACATGCAGTCTTATTACATTGCCACAAGGGGGAGCTGTTTCTATGAGCCTGGTTTCTAGGAGTTGAATTCATGAGCCCTTTCCCAGTCATCCAATAAGGAGTCCATCTCTGGTGTTTACACAGAAACACAATAACTGCGCTGTTCACCCACACAGGCAAATCATATTCAAAGAGTGAGAAGCAGCTTTTTTTTGGCTAAGACCAACAATAGAACAGATTCTGACACCATTTCACACAAGTAAAAAGCAAGACATGTTGTTTTTGTTGCTCAGTAGGAGCGGTTATCCCTGAGAGAGTGTCTTTTGGCACCAGCCTCTCCTTCAGCTTCACACTATCCTGTCAGCAGCCATATCAGAAACAGGGATCAAGTGATGTATTATACATTAAAGTAAAGGCCTGCTCTCAGACATGACAGCACAGAGGGACCCTGGGTAATGAGGCAGACCTACACACTGGGAACACGGCCAGATGTGCACACAAGCAGTGCAGTTCCAGTAGCAGCCAATGTAGGGGCACCTCAGACTGACAAGCAGCATTAAAGACAAGGATTTGTCCAACATGATGTTTGTTAATATCATGACAACATAGATATGAACTCTTTTTGACAATTAGCTCATAAGTTCTTCACTACTTTCTAATACACTTATGCAGTGTGCATCTATATACCTCAGGTGAGTGAAGTTGTACACAAATGTAAAAATGACTATTTACAGTTTTATGGTGGGTTTTGTGCTGGACTAGCTGGGTGCAGTGACCTCCTGGAGTCTTGTCGTCATGGTAAAGTTTCCAGGCAACCAACGGTGATGCAAGTGAGCCAGGTAGTGAGATTTACAGGTGTTTGTAGTGGATTTTGTTACCCTGACCAGTTAAGCAGTTTCCCTGTTTTTTTTTTTGTCTAAGCTAAGCTAACCGCCTGCTGGCTGAGGTAAAATGGACGACGATCTTAATGAACTGGAAAATCGAGAAAACTGTTGCAGTATGGGTAACTGGCTGAGAGAATATGAGATTAACTAGAAATGGCTGCAGCTTAAGGCATACTGCAAAATTATACGGAACAAAACAAATTGTGAGTGCATATAAAGACATACAGGAGTCAACACGGAAAGAGAGCTGTGCTAGCAACAGTCATGTAAAATATATTATTTGATTTAGGAAGGAGGACTACAACCCCACCCCTCCTCCCTGTGTATGTTTTTATTACTATATGTATTATGTATAACTAATGTTTACATCTTTGTCTTTTTGTATACAAGTCAGTTATTGTGTACTCTGCATCTTTTATGTCATAATTTCACTACTGACTGATAAGTGAAAGGACTGAAAGGAAACCATGTTGAATCATTAAGTCTATCTACATACCAGAGTCTGTAGGAAGATAGAAGACAAGGCCAGTCAGGAAGGAGAAGAGCATGCAGGGGATGATGACGTTGACGATGAAGTACAGTGGGAGCCGCAGCATGAGGAAGTGATAGGTGATGTCCAGGTAAGGGGTGTCTGGGCAGCAGGCATAGTAGACCCAGTGCTTCCAGCCACGGAAATCCTTCATCACCCACTCTCCACTTTCCATAAAGTGACTGAGATCAGGGCGGTCACTGTCCTGGTGAAGAGAAGCAGTAAACAGGGTGACTGAAGACTTATTTTTTATTTAAATTCTTTACATGTTTCTATTACGTTTTTGTTATTTCTGTTTTCCATGTGCATTAGCTTCAAATTGTTTCACTCTTTACATTTGTACTGTTTTATTGTCACCTAAAGTAATTTGAATCATGCTGATCTGTATGGAAAATGCTTAAACACAAAGAATATGTAACATGTCAAGTATTGAACTTTTGAGTTGGTGATAGGTGGATTTTTTTTTTTTTTTTTTTTTTTTTTTTTTTGGACAGAGGCAGGCTAGCTCTTTCCACTCTTTATCCTAAGCTAAACTAATGGGCTGCTGTATTTAGCTTCATGTTTAACTTACATGAGAGTGGTATGAGTCTTCTCATCTAACTCTAAGCAAGAATGAGAATATGTGTATTCCCCAAAATGTGGACCTGTTACATTCAAACAATGGAATTACAGGATTGACGACGACCAAGTTTCCATCATAGGTCCAGGTACCCAGCTTCATACTGCAGTTCTGAAGGTCAAAGGGGAAATGCAGCACAATGATTTCACAGTAGCTCTTGAAGATGGCAGGAGGGTTCCATGTGATCATTCCAGTGTACTCCAGCAGCACTTTGGTCTCATGAACGATGGCAAAGTCACCGTCAGCACTGCGGGCATAGACAAACACAGGCTGCATCAACATGGGAGATAAGTTAAATGTTAACGTAGGGGGACATCAGTGCCTGAGGACAGGTTACTGCTGCTGTCGCACAGCCCAGCCAACCAGCGATCAGGCTGGCACAGGTTGTTGAGGCAGTGGAGCTGGTTGTTAGGGAAAAACAGCAGTGTGTAAGATGCAGCATATGGTGTGGGGAAAAATGGGAGGGGGGCTGCAATACAGAGGCCAGATTTAGCCTGATGAAATCTGAGCTTTCACACGCTACTGGAGCATAGGGAAGTGTGATTCAAAACATCACTGACAGGTGTGGTGATTGTTTCTAGAGGTCTGGATGCTTTAGGTCACCTAAATCTGATCGTAATGAAAAATAAAAGACAAAAGATTTTTTTTTTTTTAAAGAAAAGGGAGATGACATAGATCAATTATAGCCTGAAAACATACTTGTTGTAGAGAACGAGATCAGGCCGCCAAATGTCAGTGGAGGGAACTCTGATCTTTTTGATGCCACCATAATCCTCAGGGTTCCACTGCAAGTTCACATCTTTCCATTGCTGAAAAAACAGATCAGGACAACACGAACAATGGAAAGTATGTCAATAATGACAACCATTGTTAATGTTTTATTTACGCAAACATGTAAATATGAGCAGAAAACATCATGCAGACTGTGCTACAACATTTTCAAGGTGGTGACACAATTTTTAGAGATAAATATCTAAAAATGACAGAGTTTCATTCCAAGTTGTTACATGGATTTGACCATACTGTACATTCAGTGTAAAAGCTCATTATTGTGGTCAGTCCAGAGGTTCACTTGTCATGACAAAACAGTGTTTGTTTATATTTCATATATAATTTATAGCTAAAAGCAAAATTACGTATTTTTACTCTTCCCTTTCCAACTGATTTCAATTAGTACATTACTGATGGTCTCTAACACGTGTGTTTTATGATATCACAAAAAAAAAAATTATAATACATTAATCTAATCAAACCTGTTTCAGTCTCACGTTGCTGCTGACAATCTGGTTGACCTCATCCTGTGGAACCAGATAAATCCATTTAGACATTTGATGACAGTGAATCTTAATGAAGGTGGGGTGATAGTGTGTGACATGAGATCTCACCACACTGATGAGCTGGATGAGCTGAAGGCCTACGGTAACAACCACCGGGTCCTTGAAGTGATTGACAGGACGGACAACCTTATTGTAACCGTTGAAGAGAGTTTTAACAAGTTTTGTCTCATCAGAGGAGGCCCAGGCAGCACCTAAAACAAACAAGCCATTATGGATACAGGCTTGTAGTTGTTTCCTTACAGTGAGTCACTTACACGGGAAGCATTCAGACAGTAATATGATTTCGGGTGGGTTGGGGCGTTACGTGTGACTCTCTCTCTTCAAGGTGCCTCTTCAGTCTGTTGGAAAATATTTATGTTGTGCCAAAGTTGGATATTCCTTGAAGAACATTTGACACCTGAGGTGAGTTCATTTAATATGAGCTAAAAATAGATGTGACAACTGTCTACTATAGGTGTAAGATATTTGTGAATATATGTGTGTGTACTTAGGTGTTGCATGGTGTGTGTATAGTATGTTTGTGAGGTGTGTGCCTTTGTGTGTGTGTGTGTGTGTGTGTGTGTGTGTGTGTGTGTGTGTGTGTGTGTGTCTGGTTAACCTCTGAGAATTCTGGGCTCTGAATACATGAATGTTGGTGATTTGTTTAAAAAACATTTATAGTTGCATTTAAAAGATTAAAATATATAAATATATTATATATATATTTTTTTGAAGTTCCTAGGCTATATAGCAGAGATGATAAAACTACATTCAAGCCCATGGTCACGGTCCTGTAGGCCTGTGATGAAAATATATTGTATATATTTGGCAATACTGCATTTAAACATGTGATGGCACCCCTGTAAGGGGGGCGTTAATAGAAATATTCTTATGCTATTTCTGCAGCATATCTGTCACAAGCCAGAGCAGGATCCCCTTTCATTTTTCAGCTGACCTTGAAATGAAGGTCATTTAACAGCAACGTGTTATTTGAATGGTTGAATGATTCTCAAGACATTCAACTCAGTAAACTAAGGAATTGCCTGAACATAATTATGTAGGTGACTTCATGTGGTGACAAACAGACATAAGGTTGGAAAACAAAATGAAAACAGCACAAGTGCCCCTGTCAATCAAGGAGCTGGGTTGCACAAATTTAAATTTGCTCATTAGTTTTGCTGTTTGAATTGGATCAGCTTGCACTGACCTGAGAGCAATTTCATTAAACGTAATTAATGCAGAGAGGGTTTAGAACTTTCTTTTCAGCTTTTTCTAACTTCGGTTTGGTTGAAACACTAAAGTTAATTCAAGAAAAAAGGCATATATTTCCACAAGCAACCAGCACACACTTTCTGAAGTTTTAAAGTAAATTCTTTTTAAAAGTAAGTTCTTACCTGCTAGAATGACTAGATGAAAAATGAAAAATACAGTATTCATTCTTGTCATTAAACCCAGGCATCCAAAAACAAGGTCCAACTTCAACACGCTGCCCGTTGACCACTTGAGAATTAAAAAGGTTTGACCCACCTAAAACATTCTTTCAGCACTGGCAATTGACTTACTATACAACCTCCAGACTCTCCACTGGCAGCCTTGTTGTTATTGTCTGACAGCGGATGTGAGTGACTGGCTGCCAATGCTTGTCATTTGAGAGGGCCACATTCTTTGTCATCTGTTATAAGATCAACATGCCAGAGTAATCCACCACTGAAATATCCCATCGTGAACTTGGCCACCCACAACCTCAGGGTGCAAAGACACAACACATGCTTGCTGCCCTCAGTTTTTCTTATATCAGTGATAAACTATTAATGCAGCCTTGAAACCTGCGTGTCCATGACCAACACGTTCATTTTAATGGACAGTACTTGTCAACAATTCTAGTTTTTCCCAGGACAACATTTTAGACTATTATAACCGTGTTTTACTACACTGTCATTCATTATCTGTTTAAACTGTAAAATGTAATGCAGTTACAGCCTTTTAATGTGAATAGTGAATCTATGTTTATTTGTTTTGAAATTATCCTCACAGTGCTGCTCAAATCCAGTTGCCCACCTAAAACTAAATAATAAAATGATCTTCGATAAATCATATTGTCAACTAGCCTTGTGTTTCCTGGAGGCCAGGTGTTACAGCCATGTCTCCCTTCTTTGCTCTGCTCTACCCCACCCTATCAGGCCTGTGATGGGTCAGGCAACTCAATTTCCTCACATCCCCAATCCGTTCAATCAGCCAGTCACTCAACCACAAGCCTCATTCATCTCACTTAGGGACAAATGACCATTTTGGCAATGTCTGAATTAAGAGAGATTTGTCTCAACCCTCCCCCCTCTCACTCACCAGTCACTCCGGCCACCTGAATTTACACCACGTAAGCACCGCTTCGCCTTTCTCCAAGTCTGTTGTGTCACATGTGACAAACCATCATTGTGTCTGCCTAGTCAAGCTCAACCCAGGCAGACACTTCTGGTGCTCTGTCCAGTGTTCATTACAACTTTGAAGTCTCTCACTGTGATTCCAGCCTCTGGAGGACTTTAAGCTGTTTGTTTGTATCTGCTCTGTAAGTGATTAAATGTTCACTGAATCTGAATGAAAGCGTCTATGTAATATCTTCAGGGGGTGGATGAAAACTGGACAACATGCTGGATGTTTATGCCTCATTGAAGGTTAAGAGGATTAGAGATTTCATAGAGGAGATTATGATGCGTGTTGAATTCTATATTTTACTTGCTGTTCCAACATAAATATCCAAACAATGAACACTGGGAATTATTCCTTGGGTGAGAAAATCTTATGTTTTCATTATTTTAAACTCAATAACTGTGTATGTGGTTTCAGTGTTGCTAAATTAGTATTTTGGAAATATTTCTGCTGGTTTGTTAAAATGTACTGTTCACTGTTAATGTCCAGTACATTTACATTTCATACAAAACTCAAGCAGCGTAACATTCATGATTTATTTTTTAGTATGATTACCTTGGAGCATGTTTCATGTGCATACAAATAAATGATTACTATATCAAACCTTAGCCGGCAATTAAACACAATAAACCTTTCAATTTTTAATACTTCACGAGTGAATTAAATTTTTTTTTTTTAAATCCATATTTCAACATTTGAAAACGTATTCAGGTCAGCTGTTTGCAAGGAGGAAAGCATTACCATCCAGTCAACAGAGAAAGGTCAGTTATCTCATGGATCACAGCCTTTCAAATTTAGTCTCATTACTGTGAATAAGGCACATTTACCACACAATACATTTTGCAGACCGTGCTCCAGCATGGCGTTATCACAGCATCTGACTGAGCGATAGAAAGCTCGATAGCTTTATTGGTATGGTTTACATCCTTTCACAGTGAATACCTAATGTAGATGAAGGTATGATATATTTAAAAATCACTGATAATGGCAGGAGACACTAATCGGTTGGATGAAAATCCAATTTTACCACACAATCACCAGAGACAAGTCTGAATTCATCTTACATTAACTCAGTGTGATGTGGTCACAAAACCCAAGTGATTAAATGTCAAACAGCAATTGCTTCTCAGATGCTCTGTGGGAAAAACTGAGGCACACAAACTTAAATGCAGGGAGTGGCTAAACGTGAAGCTACAGACGACAGGATATATATATATATAAAACAAAAAAACATGGTTTCATCAAAATGTATGTATGTCCATAATAATCCAATCTAAATTCTCATATGTTCACATTGGCTGAAGAAAAATTGGGATTTATCATAAAATGTGGTATACGATAAACATTCTATTCAAACAACAAATTGAGCTTAAACAGTGTGGAACAGAGATCATGTAATCACAATAAGCCATGATGGCTGTGCATGGCTGGTTCTTGGAAATTGCTTGGAAAGACATAACCTTTGGGTAATTAAACCTAAATTGCATAAATTTCTTGTGACATTGTTTGCACATATATCCAGTAATTAACAGTCTCCCCAGTGCAAGAGTGCCGTTGCCTTAGGTGTTGTGGGTTCGGTTTTAATCTCATAGTGAATCAGTGTGACTGATGCGTTGTTAGAGGGGTTTATGTACATGACGTGTGGCTTTTAGGCACAACCTGTCATTCTGAATATGCAGAATGAAGGACTATCAGTCTTGTTGGTCAGGGTCATTTTGCCTATGTTGCTCCTGTCAACTTTCTAAAGCAGTATTAATGATCTTGTAAATTTTTACTTGTTATTTAAAGGATAGGTCTTGTTATTATATTGTGTTATTTTATATTTTCTTATTGCAAACAAATCCCATGTGAAGATCAAAACCAACAATGTGTTTTTATGATTTACAACTTCCCTACCTTGTCTGTATTGCAAAACCACTAGCCCACTGTTCCTATACTGAAGATAGAAATCTTTAAAAATTAGTCACACATATGTGGTTTTATTTTTTAAAGGAAGACACTAATGTCTTGAAACCACTGGGCACTGCAGCAAATGTTAGGAGGAGAGTAAATAGTGCATTTGTTGGGGACTATTTTTAGTGGTGGATTAACACATATTTGGTGCTAGTGAGTGTTTAGGCAGCTGGACAGTGTATGTGGGACTGACTTAAAATAAACTGCAGTGCCCATGTTCTTGATAATGATGGGACATGTCACCCGGTGCATTGAAGAGCTTTAAAAAATGATGGAGCTCAACAGCACAGAGTAATAAACTGTGGCTCTGGCTACACAGTCAATATTTGTTAGTGAGATAAATTTATTATATGCTTTTCGTGTGATCTGTTGACAGTAGGACAAATACAAAATATTGCTAGACTTGTCTTCTAGGGCAAAGAAAAGTAAAGATATTGAGGGGATCACTATCTCTGAACAGAGCCAATGATTATATGACAGTTTACCACTGTGAAATATTTGCTGAACAAAATTATGACATTGAACAAATGACTTGAGAATGTGATTTGTTCACATGGGGCTATTCTTTCCCCTGAGCTAACGGCTGATATAACTAGCAGTTAGCACAAAATAATCAATGGCCTAATTCCTCACATGCTCACACTTATAAAGCCACAGGAACACAAACACACACCTTCAACTTCCCTATTGTTTTAACAGACTTCCCCTGTAAACACAAACTTATAATATTAGGTTAGCCTGTATGACAGGATGTTTGTATGACTGTATGACTGTATGATGAGACTCACCACTGCTGCTGCAGCTGTAATGAGAGCATCAATGGATCAAACTGCTGGACTCAGCTCCAGCAAGTTCAAGAGTTTAGCCTAAACGTAGATCAGTTAAAAAATTAAAAACAGTGTTTATCTACAATGTTCAGCGAGGAAACTTGAAATGTGAAGAATTAAAAACAGTTTGGCATGTTTGTCAAAGTGACACCTCTCTCAGTTCTGGAAGCTGGGGGATCATGAATATACACTGTTCAGCTGTGTGTCAGTTCAGCGGGTGGGACTATGCAGTCAGAGCTCCAGTCAAGCAGTGAACTAATCTTTTTATCAAATCTTTTTAATGAATTGATTCCAGTGATTGGGGAAAAGAATTGCTTTGCACTTTGCTTATAACATCCCTAACACAAAACAGCAGACAGAAAAAATTGGCTACTAAATGGTGAACATGGTGGCACTAAAGAGCCAGACATTTCCATCAGGAGTTGGTGGAGACCAAAAACAGGAGTAAATGAAAATGAATAGTGGACTAATAATTTCCAGGTGGCCAGAAACATGGACTCTAAACTTACAGCTTGTTTCTGCTGCTCCCAAGTGGCTGTAAAAAAAATAGTTAATGTAGGTTTAACAAACAGTTTCATGAAGATTTTTATTATGGCAATTCAGATGACTCAGCATTTTATTTATCAGAGTAAGGTTTAATAAATTAAAGTGATCATGCACAAGTTGTGTACAAAAACATTACAGTAAAAAAAAAAAAAAAATCACAAATAATGCTGCTTTTAACACAACAAAATGTTAAGGTCAGGCAAATGCGTACACATAACTAGGAAAGACTCATTCAACTAAGAACTGCAGGTTACATAAAAACATTTGAGATAAAAAAATACAGCATCATAAAAATTACCCCAGAAAAATCAGTAGCTTATTTTTACATCCAGCTATACAATGTTCCACAGAAATAACTGCGCAGCAGGCAGCTGGAAATGTGGAGTCTAACTTCTACAGAACAGACAAAAGCAAAATCACAGCGCTACACGATCTTTAACACATGCTGGGTTACGACTACAAAGCAACGAAGACCTCGCACCATGCATGCTGGTCTGTCCGCTTCTGAAAATCCCCCGACAAAAATGGGGAGACATAGAGTACGTACAAGTGTAAGGTTCATCGTCCACACCCACTACAGGGGAGGACAGATGTTAGGTCAGCACTAGTCCATACAGAGGGCATTAAAAAAAATGTATCAATAAAGGTGATACAAACAGTCATTCAAGTCTTTACACAAAAGAATGATTAGAGAACTGTTCTATAAAAGTCCTGATCTGTGTTTAGAAGAGCACATCTTCCTTTTTAATGAGCACCTCCACCACCTGTCTCTGGTAGCGGATGTCATTAAGTGCTGTTACAGCGTCCAGGTTTGGTGCACGCATGAGGGTGGGCCCGAAAATGATGGCGAGGTTCTCTGCATTCATCAGGTTGTGTTTTTCATTCTGTGTTACCCTACAAGTATGCATTAGAGTTAGAAACATACACTGATTTTGGAAATTAAACAACATTAGGGACTGTGTGAAAATTATTGGCATAGGGAGCGGGGCTGGACCCTGTATTTTTTATTTATTTATTTAAATAAATCCTAACATGTCAACAGAGTCAGCGTTTTCACACAGTACCTTAGCTTTTGCAGAGTTCAGCTAGGTTGCTCACCTTTTTAAGTGTGCCATTAGGTATTTGAGAGTTTCACTGTGTGATGGCGGCAGCAGAGCAAGAGCCTCTCGGAAAGCTTCCAGCTTCTTTTCTGGGTCTGTGAGCTCTGGGAAACAGAAAGGAGCGTGCTGTTAGATTGGCCAGAATGCTCTCTCTGACCTCAGAGGACACAATCAGAAATCAATGTAGGTAATAAAACCCATTAGTTTCTGAGAGGAAGGCATGTTTGAGGGCATGTTGCTTGATAGAGCAAACGCAAATTAACCCTCTTGAATACCTTTTTTTTTTTTTTTTTTTTTTTTTTTCCAACTTCCCTGCACACTCAGAATTTTGCAGTGCTGAGTTTTGAAAGTCCCTGACTGATTGTGGGAAGTCAGCTATATAAGGTTGTGTCACAC
>JBBMJY010000007.1:11094436-11165031 GCA_037833715.1 Toxotes lorentzi | reverse complement strand
CTCAGAGGACAAAAGCAAAAAGAAATGTGGGGAAGAAAACCCATTAGTTTCTGAGAGGAAGGCATGTTTGGGGGGAGGTTGTTTGAGAGAGCAAACGCAAAGTAACCCTCTTGAAGACCTTTTTTTTTTTTTTTTTTTTTTTTTTTTACAAATTACATGCACAATCAGAATTGTGCAGTGCTGAGTTTTGAAAGTCACTGACTGATTGTGAGAAGTCAGCTATATAAGGTTGTGTCACACTTTCTTTTCACTCGATAACAACCATGAAATCTGCATGACTGAGGCTTTTAATAACAGCAGAGTGCTGTGGCTGCGATGAGTAGCTCTAAGAAGGTAGATACAAAAACAGCAAGACCCAGCAATGTAATGCAGTCCAATACAACAGCACTATAAATTTTAATGACATAGTGTCCTCAGATATAAAACATTAGTATTTGCTGGCGGGTTATTGAGTTCTAATCTATCATAATGTACAGACGTCTCTGTTATTTTGAACCCAGCAAGGCATTGTCTGCAGCAAAGTCCAACTCATTGAACAGAAAAAGAGGTGTGTTCCTGAATAATTTGTCAGGTTGTGACTTACTTGCAGCCTCGATGAACCTGGGGTAAGCATCGTACGAGATGATGGGAACAGGCAAATCCCTGAGGTACAGTTTCAGTGCACCCGTGATGATATTGATGTCTTCATAGGCGTTTACTGAGATGTCTGTCTTCTCGCCATCTGTGAGAATGTGGGATGGAATAAGAAAGATGAGAAGAAGAAAATTGTGACACTGGAAGAATTGCTCACATCAGCACTTTCACATCACAGTGTGAATTGAGGAATAAAGAGATTGTGTTACAGTGGGTGGAAAAAAAAAATCTGCTCTCGCTCCGTATTTTTGCAAAGTAGCTGCTATCACCCGCCTGACCTGTTTTTTTCTGACTTTCCTTCGGTTATGCATGCTTTCCAGAGCAGGCCATGGCCTACTTGTGCTGGCAGACTGAACATCACAGTGCTGTGAGCTGGAATGACACTCTGTCATGGATGATCTGCCACATGCGGATCTGGCTAAGAGTTTAGCCAACTGCTGCAGGGTTTTTCTTAGACTTAAAATTCACACTGCACCGGGCCAAGACAGGCTCATTCTCACTAAGTCTACTACTGAATCCCAACACAGCAGAAGAGTTTTTTTTTTTTTTTTTTTTAAAACTATGTTTATGGCAGCGAGAGTACGTCCATGGTTTGTATCCTCTCACTCTCCCACTGCGTGAGAGTGACATGTCAGGATAGGATCTGCTCTCCCAGATGGACACTAATCCTTCACTGATATGTCACTTTCTCATTAATCTGAAATGCTCTGTGTGTCTTATGCAAACATGTGTAAGCGCGCAATGTCAATGGAAGAAATCTATAAAACACAGACATACCTTTGTCAAATGCCATCTTGACGTCCTCCACTGAATCACTAAATCCAGATATTCTGTAGAGGCCTTCAGACTTCAGTCCTTGAGGAACACACATGAAATAACCAACCTTTCAGACATCGTCAGGGCTGTCATGAGTAATGTAGAAAAATTCACCTGCATCTATCACCTTGGGTAATTTTGGAAATACCATTAAACACTCTCAAATCTGCATAAGAAATTAAGGATGAAATGTCCACAGTGTCACACAGTGGAACAACATGGGCAGATGCAAATAGTTTTCTGCATCACTGGGCAAAATAATAAAGACATAAATCAAACTTAGCTACAGATGTATATTAGAGGGGAGACAATAAGCGAGCAATGAGTTTCCTACATAGCTGAATGATTTAACTGAAACGCAATCAACAAAGGCAGCAGGAAACAGAGTAATGTATTCCTCATTACAGGTTTACAATTACCAGCAGACTCATCAGTCCTCCCAGTCAAAACCCCTCCCCACCCACCCACCCACCCACCCACCCACCCACCCACCCAAAAAAACATTAACTCAGTTAGTAATGCAATCTGATTTTCAACACCTCAACCTACATAGTATGTATTGTAGATCTGTCTCTATAAAATTAAAGGAAAGCTGTTTTACAACAAGCATCATAAATACAGTAAACAAGAGTCATAAACTTGATTTCAAATGGCATTTTAAGGCCTTTTTTGTTTTTCTCTGTAATGTCAGATCAAAATATTAAATATGAATGGTGCTCAAGTAATTAAATTCAAAGGTACTGCATTTTCTGCAAATATTTAGTTTCAGGGTAGCATAAGAGTTACCTGACCTGAGCAGACATGAGCTCAATAGGTTATTACTAAATGTCTTATGGAAGCAAAGAAAGCAGTAATATTATAAATTTAAGTCAGGAAAAAAAAAAAAATCAGGGTGCTCAAATTTGATTGGTTACTTTCAGACACCAAGTTCAAGATGCGAATTTTAAGCTTTACATTCAGACTACAATGGATAAGAAACTGAGCCTTAACCAGCTGGTCAGACCTCTGTCAGGTCATCGGTTTGCGTTCTGTTAATGTTAGTGGAAATTTCAAGTCTTAAAATGTTTGGCAGTTAGAGATAGAAAGCAGCAAAACATTTCAATGCTATAAATTCAGAGCCATTTAAATTTCAACATATAGCAGTGATTACAATTCACAATTACTGTAAGTATTCAGTTGCTTATGAGATTGAATTTGTTATAGCTGTTCTTCGCTTCCATAATTCTCCCTCTTCAGTTTGAAGCATTTCATCCCTCAGTGGAAAACCTCCACTCAGCCAATTACTGTCAGCAAATCAGAGTCTAGTTTCAGAGCTGGTAGGGCTTAAAAGTAATTCAATTATTATTTGAACTAAACAGCATTAATCAAATTTACATCTCAGGGAATACAATTCTCAATTTGAGCAATATATTTGAAACAAACACACACACAACTGGACGCACACACGTCCTGAACTAACCTCTGGACTCAATCTCGCGTATGCACATGTCCACCACCATGGGTCGCGCTGTATTATAAGCTTTCACCAGGGTTGTGAGGTCACAGCTGTAGACTTTACGGATGTGTCTCAGGTCCGGCTTGCAGTTGCTGGGTACCAGAGATGAGCAATTTTTGTGGACGTTCAAACCACAGTCTACAAAGAGATACAGATTAAAAAAAAGAATGGGTGGTAAACAGTAGAGTCCGTATCCACACTCTAACATTTGTCAACCCGAAAGCAAAGTCAGCTGAATGATTTCTCACGGTTCAGTCATTTTATTTCTGAACTGATGTCTATTATGTAAATTCACATTCAGCATCAGGCTAATTTTAGCTCGGTTGAATGGCTTTGTGTGTGTTTCGGCTTGCAGGAGAGTGTTAATTCCCTTGATCAATATTTGCTGCCTAAATGCTGTGAGACCACTGGAGAACTCCTTTCTCTCTACCACACATGGCATTGGAGTCACCTTGAGCACTGGTTGGATCCAAGGTCACCTCTAGAGGGCCATTTATTTATCACAAATGCCAACAATAGTAAAACAAAACAATAATGAAGAAGAAGATAATATGATGATCTTGTTCAGTTTTTAAAAAAATAACAAAAGAATTTAATAATTACTAGGTAACCACGTGAGGAAATTCCAATTTTTGACATTTGTTTCTCCACGATAAAACATTTTCAGACATAAAATTAATCTCTTCGTGTTTTTAAATAGCGCATTAGTCATGATGTCAATGTAAGTATCCCACACTGTGTTTTGTCTTCAGTCACAGTGGAGGGGGCCTGAGGCACAGCTGTTTCAGGGCAGGATTCACCTTGTCGGCAACAGAGGAGCCCGTGGAGAGCAGATGCACAGAAAGACTGCGGCTCTGCTTTGTAGCAGAGATGCATGGAGGGAATTAGAGGAACACTGAAAACGCTGTGGCCTGGAGGAGGGACAGTCAGCGCCGCTGCGCACTCTATTCTTTTCCAGATCCAAGCTCACACACAATGGCTGTGGAAGAAGCAATTGAGGCGCTGAAGGCTACACTAGACCTAGTTTCCCAGACTAAAATGGGGCAGCTCTTCAAGCTTTTAGATCTTTTGAGCTGCCTCCAAATTCTGAATGTTTTTTTTTTTTTTTGACAAATGCTATGTGCTTTTTGATTCAAAAACATTAAAAAAATACCGTCGTGATCCCTCAGAAGAATTGATACTTTTTAATTTTAAGGGAAAATCTCTTTCTGAAAGCCAAGCAATGCCCCCCTGCAGGACCACAGTCCATATTTTGATTAATATGGGTCCCTGGAGAAATTCACGCAGCCTACATTTATATGCATTGATGCAGAAATGTAATTACCTTAAGAGATGATTCTCTTAAGGACATGAGACAGGCAGTATAATAGAGGAGATCCTGTCATCAGACACAAGTCTGCTGAGCTCCTGGTGTCCATGTGAGCAAAATGATGGCCCTGGGTCCCAGGTGGGGCGGGTGAGAGTGAGGCAGGGGCCCAAGGGACACCAGGAGCCAGGAGACAGGGGATGCTGCTTTACTGCACCGTCAGCTCCGTCTGTGTTGCTATGGAGAGGAGGCTGCAGCTCAGTTTTGGCTAAAGGGCTCTGAGAAGAGGTTTGATAGCGGACGGCTGCTAATTTCTAATCAGCACATTATCACCGTGTCTAACCGGCAGAGTTACTAGTTGAAACCGGTCTCTCTCTGACTGGATCTGGAAACAAAAAGCACCACTTGTATTTGTTAGATGTTTTGGTTTTTCTACCAAGCATTTAAGTTAAATAGGGGTTGAGCTGTGTGACCTAGCTCTTTAGTTGAAGCCGCTGAATTTTAATGTGTGTGGAAACAGAGCTCCTTCCCCACGCTCCGAGCTCTGCTCCTCATTAAAGAGACATGCCAGCTTTGTTTTCCTTCATGGGCATGATGGGATGAGGCTGGGGGGCGTACTCTGATGAGGAAATGTGGCACAACAAGCACAAGCAGAGGCTGGCTTTCTGGCACTCGGCCAAAAACATACAAAAGGAAAAGGGGTGGAAGAACATTTTTTGGTATGCAAATCTGAGCATCATGTGAGACTTCGCTGCCCTAGATTCTGGTTGCTGTGGTCGGGTCTGAAGGAATGGTGATATATGAGTCGATAAAGACTCCAAACATATGTGCTTTTACTTCGATTGTTGTAAGCTTTCAAAATCAAGACATTAAAAATTAATATCCGAGCTTCCACAGATTTGTGTGACACACTTTGTTTCATCAATAAAACATCAAAGACACACATCAGACTGTATTATAGCACTATTCTGGGATGGGAAAAAAACTCTAACAACAGCTACAGTGAAACAGAAATCTCATCAGAGTATGTGACAAGCGAAGAGGAAGATATAACAGAACCATTTCCCTTACAGTAACAGGGCTGAGTGTGTGCATGTCAAATCTATCACACAAGGTAAGGAAATATTTATTAAGACTGAAAACTCTTACAGATTCTAGGTGAACATTTGTAAAATGAAAATGTGCTCACATTGTGGAGCTGTATTCACATAATGCATTCATCAAAGTACAGAAAATGGAACTAAAAAAAAAACAGTTTTTTTTAGAGGCATGAGAATGCTGTTAGCTTTCTATTATTTGTGTGTTTTCTAGTTTCTGATGCAGCTGATGTTTACCCATTAAAATCACTGAAGTACACAGCCCTGGTTACTGTATGTGAGGAACTGCCCTGCCATGAGCTGAGAGAAGCTTGTCATTATTTGTGAAAAGAACAAAGAGCTATTTTTAGATTTTTGAAATAATCTGTCTGAGCTCAAAAACCATTCTTCTGTGTGTTTGAAGTGATTACCCCATTCACAAACCAAGTGAAGAAAAAGTAGGTATAAAAAAAAAAAGACTTCAATATCGTGGAACATACCTGTTACATCATAGCTATAGAACCCTCATGTCACTGTTATACAACCCATAATCCACAAACTACTGTTGGGATTTTAGATTAAAACAGAATAATCCACCTCCAGATGCACTAGAAACCAAGTAACCCATATACGGTAATGCTCATTTGTACACCATGAATGTAATGAGAGAGTGCTGTGACCCGATCCAAGCAGTTTATATAAGACTGTGTTAAGAGCCTGAGAACAACATCTACCTGCACATTTGACCCCTTGCGCCATCAGTCCCCACATGAAGCTGGCACAGTGTTCACACCAGTGAGGCCCTCGAAAGGTATGGACCTAGAATAGAGAGGAGAGGTAGACAGTGACCGATGTTAGTGACAGAAAGCAAAGACACAATAGAGGTAGAACGGCAGGTAGCTGCAGCCTTTCGCTCCATAGACACCCCATCCTCTTCCCTAACAAGCCAGAAGCCCCTTAGGTGCTGCCACCTTAAATGAAGCAGAGATGGAGGATTATCTGAGTGTGGAGGAGGACTGTTGTTCAAATAGACCCTCAAACTGACAATATTGCAGTGGGTGCAGAGGTGATTCCAAGCAGGAGATGGTTTGCCATCACGGCACAGGGGGATTTGACACTTCACCAGAGTGAAGGTGCAAGTTGTCAGGGAAATTTGCTGTGGAAACAGTAGAAGGCCGCCATTCTCGTGTGCGAGAGGGAACCCCCCCCCCTCTCCACCAGGTAACAACAGCTGAGCCAATCAGGGAGGCCTCTGGGACCGAGAGCAAGCCACAACTCTCCCTATTCGTTTGCATTAAGTCAGATACAGCCAGGCAAGTAGTGTTGTATAGAATTGCTAGTTTCTGGTGGATGTCATCACCGTGTTACAAAAAATTAAACAATGGTCACCTGAAAAGTTCTTCTGGAATGACATTCAAATGATCATGTAATTGTTTTATTGTTATAGTTAAGAAAAATGTCTAAATGTAGCTGGTCAGTGAATTTACTTGGAGTAATTAATTCAAAAAGCTGGAGTGTGAAAATGTAGGCATCAAATTGAAGCGCTGTTTTAACTAGTATACAATACCAACAGTCCTAAACTAATGATATTTAATTATTAAAACAAGAAAGACAAAACCATTTGGAGCATATTTTTTTTTTGTCTCAAGCATTACCAAACATTGTGGATTCATTCTAAAGATGTTACTGTACTGCATTATATGTTTGGCACATTAATATACACCAAACATATAATACAAATGTTACTCTCCTCCTTGTTAAACTCTTCCTTGGCTGTGGAAGCTTTAAACACAATAACAACACCCTCAAATTGTTGAAATGTAATGTTCAGCAATGCAAGGGAACAAAGCAGTACAGAGAGACCAGTGAGCATCAGCAGTTTGAAAGCCTTGAAGGTAATATTTCACCGCCTGCTCTTCATCCCATTAACCAGCCAAAGTAGGAGAGGGAGCCTGAGCCAAACAGGGAAACACTCCTCCACTGTTTGCCCTCTCCATCGGCCTAATCTGTCCATCTGGTGCTCAAACTAACAGCAGTTGTCCACAGACCACCCAACAGATTTTCTTTTGATAAAAGCTCACTGGACAGAGCAAAACAGCTCTGTTTTTCATCCTCTCTCCCACTCAGTAACACTCCCACCCCCAACCCCCCTTGTTTCCATCTTCCACAAGGGGAGCATGAGAAGCAGCCCTCTGGCCACACATGATGAAATTAAAAGAAACATTTTGGATGCTGACAAGAACTCTTTAGGTTGATTAAGTCTCACCTTGAAGTTGTGGACTTTCTCAGATTTGGGTATGCCGTCGCTCTCCTTCAGCGTGGCTCTGCGTACCAGTGAGGTGAGCTGTGAATAGGCAAATAGTTTAAGTGGCTGCCAGAAAGTGGCTGGAGGTTTCTGTGGCCCCATCCTCATCCCCAGAGCAGCCGCCAGAATATCCTCCTGATTGGCCTCTCGCTTGGCCTTTTGCACCAGGGACTTCTCTTCCTTGTGAACCTCGTAGGACTCTCTAGATGGCATTATGGTGCTGCTGTTTCCCAAACCAGATGAAGGAACAAACCCAGTAGAAAAGTAGAAAAATGAAGGTAAAACTCCCTGATGCTCAGAGCAAGTCTGTATTAAACAATATTACTTGCATTGTCCCAGTTAAACAGACACCTCACAGACAACAACAAATTTAAATTGTTAAAAAGAGTCTGGAAATCATTTGTGAGTCCACAAGAAAAAAAAAACAGTGGTCCTTATTAAATCCTCTCACAGCAGTGACAGTAAACCAAGTGGAGTCTCTGTGATAGGAGTGCCAGGTTTTATACAAAAGAGGTGCAGCCCTGGGTGCTCATGTGGTTCTCTGGGAACGTGTATGCAGATGAGCTGAGTGGTTGCGCTAATCCTCTCCTCCCTGTGCAGAGCTGATATTCTCCCTGGAACAGAGACAGCACAGTGCTGTGTATGGATGCTGTCAGGGCGGTCAGAGCATTGGTGGGGGTGGGGTGGGGGTACAGGGGCGGACCCTGTAACAGTCACAGCAGATTAAATGGATCCCACCAGCCAATCACAGCATGGATACACCGGCTTTATAGTAGCCACTTCCCCGCCCCCACACAACCATCTCCATCAGATATCCAAGCAGGGGAGCCTGGGTAGGATGAAATGAGAGTGGGATGATAATGAGCAATGAATGAGTCATGCATCAGGAGTGGGCTGCAGCCCGCAGAACTTGTGACAGCAGTGGGCCGTTAGAGAGGGGAGCTATTTTCAAAATCATGTTGCCACAGAAACTGGTCATGACTGGGACCACAAAGAGCATGAACACAAAAGCACCAAGCGTGCAACCAATATATGAGATCACTGATATGAACGCACACGTTCATACAGGGTGACGCTCCAGCTTTCACACAGATAAAAGAAATTTCAGATTCAGCAGCATTTGGACTAAAAACCAACAAAAAAAAAAAACAAAACAAAACATGAAAATGATGCAAGAATAAACAGAAACACATCCCAGTGCTCTGCTTGACAAGAAGTAATTTCTGTATTTTATCCTCTTTAATGCTCGATTTTTCATTAGTGCTCTTTTCTTGATTATGTGAAACACTATGAATTACCTTTGTGTATGAAACATGCTTTGTAAATAAATTCACCTTGGCTTACTAATAAATAATTTAAACAATGTCCTAAAGGAATCATAAAAAGCATTTTATATTTAATGTAACAAGATTCACCTCAATGAAATGTCTTCGAAATCAATATTCACCGTCACTGTATTCCCTCCTTTTCCATTATGATAAAATATACAATAAAGAATTTAACAACATATGTCTGTACCAGGCATGTGATCCGGAAGCCGGGAGCTCTTTCTGTCTTTGCAGCCTTTGTCTGTATGTTCATTTCCTTGAGCTTTGCACTGATGCAAGCGCTGTGTTGTGTGTATGCAAATGAAGTATCAAATATAGCATCGCAGTAGTGATGTGGGAGAAAGGATCCGCAACCTGCTTCTGTAATTCACACTGCAAGTCAAATGTGATTATGCTCCCACGTCTCAGAGCCTAATTCAGACTCAGCTGCTAAAGTGCAACGTTCTCACCTTTATGGAAGACAGCTGGAGAGGAAGTGACTGTACAGACCCTCCTTCAGAAATCAATGAGGACTGTCGTCGTTCTTGTTGCCCCAACCTCAGCAGAGAGGTATCACAATGAGAGTAGGAACAGTGGCGGGGAGCCGAAAAAGGGGCTTTGAAGATCAGTGTACTTATGTAGAATGGCATCCCAAACTGTGGCGTCTGACAGGAACGTGAAAGACTTGAAACAGAGGGCTTCCAGTGCAGCTCTCCTCTCTCATACTCGGTGAAAGTCTCTGCTCAGGAGGGTACCTTAGAGTGGTATAGATAAAAGACAGTAAGAGCCTTTTACATGCACCACTTCATCCTCTCAGACCCTGAGCACTTTAGAGGGTTTTGCAGCGTAATTGTGTTGCCTGCTGTTAAGTGCAGAATGAGCGTCTGACTCCCAGGATGTGGTTTACTTTGAACGCAGATCTAATTGACACTGATTGATTTGCTTGTTTCCCAAACATGTCCAGAGACGGGACTCTTTAGGACGGATGTATACGGTGCGGTATCTTTTACATCTCTCTAATGCCCATCTGTTTCCAGCCTGGACATCTGAGCTCATCTGAGTATTTGGATCCTGCCAACACGTGCATGATTGATGGTATAATTCAATCCTGCTAATAAACAATTTGATTCTGACTTGACCCAGAAACCAGCATGATCTGAAACTTTCAAATTCTTTGTTTAAACTTTATTTCCTCACTCCCACCCACTCTCTTTTAAGCCATTAAGCTGCTGGAGATTGTGCTGACTATTTCTGCGGGGTAGGAAGCTCGTTACATAAAGAAATGTTCTTCTAATGCACGGCTGACCCAGCACAGACATTAATCCATTAACAGGGCATCAGAAGTTGCTCCTGTGATCTGGCTGCAAACTCTCAGGGCCATGATTTCAGTCTCAGTCTCTCACATAACATACTTTGTTTAAGTATCATGTGTAACGTCATAACCCAGAACTATAATTCACAGGTCACAGCTGAAGCAAACACCACCACTGCAACGCACAGCTGAAGTGACGTACAACATTAAAAGGCTTTGAATTAATGCAAAACGCCTCTGGTCCACCTACCTCATCCTTCATCAAAGCTGCAAATCATAAGGTTACATAATGTTATGTAAGTGGAAACTACAGCATGATGACGAGAGCGAGAGCCAGGAGGTCAAGAATATAGAGGATTGATGTCAGCGACGGGTATGCCCACACACTGAAAGCATTCAGCAGAGATACCATTAAACTATCATTGTACTACTTTTACATTCTCTATCCATTTAAAAAGCATCATATAAACACACATTCATTATGCAGTCATTCGATGAAGGACTGGGAGGGAAGAGCACAATGCGAACCAAAGATACAGAAAGGCGACACATGGTCTGAATCACCACTGGCAGGAAATACCACACATGCATAAGATGCAGTGCAGATTGCTGCTGTTTTGCTGCGTTTGCAAGAAACCTGTAAGAAATTACACCATGGTTACTGGGACCAATAGATTACCTGGATGTGGCTGGAACAGTCTGTGCTTTGACAGTGATGTATGGTGGGCTGCTATTAGGGTTTTCTTTTCACGCAGAAAGGTCAGAGCATGCGTAGGACACACTCTTTACGATGCATGGTGTGAGGTTATAGTCACAGCTGCATTTTAAACTGTGGATTTATCCTGGTCTGTATTTTCACTCTTGAGGAATAAAAAAATACCTGTTTTTAAAAATCTGTTTAAGTAGAAGAATATTTGGTCACTGGACCAGATCTGGTAGATACATGGTATAACTGTAGCAGTAACAGCTACAGCTAAAAAAAAAAATTAGATACACCCTGCTGAACATAACAGTGACTCAGTGCTTCAATGACGTGGAAGTGAATCAGTGATGACTTTACCGCTGTCACTCTTAACGGCACAACTTTGACAGAAAGCCTTTTTTAAAATGTGTATTCAATGTGTACACTTTTTTTTTTTTGGAAATGTACTACTGGTGGAAAGAAATAAAGTACATTTAAATGAATCCCCCACTGCACCTGCAGTACTGGAGATTTAAGTATTTACGTATCCTTATCATGAATTAGTGGTGGACCAACAACCAAACCTGAGCTCACATCTAGAGACAGCCAAGCACAAAAACTACCATTAATCCAATCTTGAGAAACAGTTTGGTTACCACAAAACCATCTACTTGGGAATCACCTACTTTTATAAAGGAGTGGGTATTATGTGGAATGACAAATGATTGTGAAGAATAATTAAAAGGCTTGAGTGGTCATTTATCTCTATGTGATTCTGTGGAGAGCAGTTTCCCCTAACAACAGTTTGAATACCAGTGTTTAGTGCTTGATGAATGACTCATTGTGCATCAGCTATTTTGGCAACAGGGTGATGATAACAGGATAGGATGATTTGGTTAATGCCTGAAATATTTAGTGAGTCCTGAGGTGTTTTAACAGAACAGCATCTGGAAAACCAGATCTGTAGAGAATAAAGAGCTTGCGTTTATTTTACATGCAGCAACAAAGGATTTCTCACATATTCTTAAAGGATTAATCCAACATTTGGGGTAATTTGTTTCCACTTCTTTCCAAGGTTGAAATGAGTGAATCCATATCAATCTCATGTGTTCACATATTATGGGAAAGATGGTGGAGATAGGAAAGATTCCTGTGTTTACATCACATTATTGGCCAATTCAACATAGCTGTATAATTAAAGAGTTTACAGTAAAGTGGTTTGAGGGTTAAAAACACTGTGCACCAACAATATAACACTACATCCTTTAAATCTAGGCATAATTACCTTGAATAACTAACGTTGAGCCTCAGTGTTTGGTTTTCAGGCACTTCTCTATTATTAAGTGTCAGATTGAATATCTATCCAAACTCTCAGAGTTTTCCAGTTGTAATTATGATTTTAATGTTGAAATCGCTAACCTGTAATCACAGTAAAGCCAGTAAGACATAAATGCAGCGAATAATATATTGTTTGTATTTTTGCCTCCGTGCAATAGTGAGCCAGGCTAGCTGTTTCCCCCACATGCTGGTTCCAGCTCTGTACAGACATGATATTTATATCAGAAGAGTGATTAACTATTCCTTTCAAGTCTCCTACTATTCCCCTGAAACTTCCTGGCTTCAGATACAGCTTGTTAAATGTCACCACCCCTGACTTTCCCTAAATTTATCTGGTGGCATAATTTTTTTTCAGATTTATTGAAAACAACTATCAATTTGAAAAACTCATTAGACATTAACATATAATTTGCTACTTCACATTAGAATTAAATCATGACATGTGCAAGCACGCCTGTGAAAGTGTACTAATGCTTTACATATATATGAATAGCTCTATGTGTGCGTGTTCACGGTGGGAATATCTGAGTTCAGAACATCACATGCTCTTCATAATCATAGATGGCACTCTTATGTAACTGTCTTACTTCTCCGCATCCTAGGAGAGACAAAGGTCAGTCCCTGCAGCTTCCTGAAGGACAGAGAGGTTTCATGATCCACTCTTACACAATCTGCTCTGGTCTGATCAATGACAGGCACCAGGTCAGGGGTCCTTCCTGTTCCTCATCACATAGGAATCATAAGACTGACAAAAAAAAAAAAAAAAAGATGCACAAAGGAACATTTACAAAAACCATCTAGGTTAGCAGCTGGGTGAGCAGCAGGGATTGGACCCCGAGATGAAAGAAATCCATGAAAACAATCTGAACTTTCATTTCATACCCGTTACATTTTGTCTTCCAGTCATGTCCTGGAGCACCTTAGTTATAATAAAGGCACTTTGATACCCTTTGCTTGGATTATGGTGGACTCTGAAAAAACCCTGCAACCAGATTAAAAGATTTCAACATATAGTTCAAATTTATGAAAATGAAGCAGTGATTATATGGCCAAAAGTATGTGGACAGTCTCTTTCACATACATATTTTTGGTTTATTGTTCCCCTGGGAGGTTTCCTCAATTAAAAAAACAAAACAAAAACACATTCAATATATTAATTTGATTAGCAAAAGTCCAAGGCCAGCCTAAATCATGACATGACATCAACGTATGTGAAGGATTAAGTTTCCAATAATAAATCAAAGATGAATAATTATTGGCTTGTCTTTAAATGGAGCAGTTCTTTCAAGAAGTCACCAGCTGTTTTTAAACTCAAGTCTTCATCCTCTCTTCTTCCCTCCAGTATCAAATTACACAGGTCTTTCCAGGAAACTATGAATGTCCATGATGTCTATGAGATTGTTAGAATATTACCAACATATTACTTTATGTCGAAGATATAAGACAATGTATAAATACAAAAAGAAAGTGCATGTGCTTGTTACAGTTCACAGAAAATGGAGAAATATATGTTCCAGTATAAAAATGTGATAGTCCTGTAGCTCCATTTCTCAGTGTTTGTGGACAGGTGGCCCAGAGTCATGTCTCGGCGGCAGGGCTTGACTTTCTGATCAGTAATCTGCTCAGCGTCTCCTCTGGCTGAAGAGGACACATACCTGTGGAGTGTTGACCATATTGTATCTTATTATGTTTCACTCGCTGTGGAAGAGCAACATCTGTTTAAAGCGAGAACAATGTTTCTGAGCCAGTAGACTTACTTTATACACCGCTGGTTCTCTTACCAGCTCAAATTAGCTGACTAGTCCCTGGAGGAGATGATGTTAATAGATGTTTTAGAGGTGCTGATGTACGAATAATTTGATTAGTACACTTGCTACACTCTGAAAACATTTTGCTTTCTGAGTGCGTTGTGCTAAAAGAAATATATGTTAAAATACATCTCACATTTATTTGTAATTTGTGAGTAAGGAGAGAATGAAAATCATCACTGAAAGAACAAAATGAGAGAAAATAAGTTATATAATGCTGCAGCACAGAGCTCTCGAAAATCTGTGGCAAAGTAGCCTGCAGCTCTAATCATCCCTGAAAATATTCTAGGCTCAGCTCATTAAAATGCCTGACGGTTTTATAAACACCAGTGTGAACACTTCTGTGAATGACATAGTAGGTTAAGGAAGGAGATAGAGTCTCTGTTCTCTTTGTACAATACATGACTCATCCCCTGTCTGTCTGAGAGGTGTTAAAATTTGGTAGTTTTGTCTCACATATGGAGCCGTGAAAGTAAGCAGCGTGAACACTTTTCAAACCACTCCTGCAGCAAAGCCTGTTCTTCTCTATTCTCAGTCGGTTACACAATAGTCACTGAAAACATCAGCAATCATTTTGCATGAAAAGGACCAAATTAAAAATTTCGCTTGAGTCAGGTCATGACCATTGTCATTAGGATAAATCACTTAGGAACCACAAATATTCGAAACAGTCCTGTACAACTGAGTCTACAGCTGAGCTCAGGACAGTTTCATAGCTCCTCATGACAAGCAGACAAGTACTATGTGTTCACACATAAGATTGAGCTCATAACAGTCACCTTCTAGTTTCTTCCCTTTAATCATCTGTAAATTGAAGCCTGTGTGTGTGATTCTCATTATCCTTTGTCAGTTTCTGTTTTTCACACCCCACAAATAAGTGCAGACAGGAAAAGTTGTGAAAATCATTTAATTTAAGGATTTTTCTTTATGGCAAATCTCTATCGAACCAACATGTGGCTTCTCACATACAGAGACTTACAGTTGAGACGTACAGCTTGATTACTCACTGGATGTCATAAACTGTACTGAACTGTAAAATAGGGGAAATCCGATTGGTCCCTTGCCTTAATTTGAGTGCAGCTTTTAATTAAAAAAGAAAAAAAGAGTCAGAGATCACTCTTTAAAGGATGTGGCATAATAACAGTTAATTGTTTTCTTTTTGTTTTTTGTATTTATGCAAACCTGCAGATTTGCCAAAGTAAAATACGAAATTATTACCCACTTGTTTGTGTTAAAACTCCATCAGAGTTTACAGACGCTTCGCTGGTTCTACTGTGTCCCACTGTACTTGTCTCAGTTTTGTGCACACAGTTTTCTATGCAATGAAGAATCATTGCTGACACTCTGGGTGACTTTGATTTTGGTTTTACATCCAAAGTGGTTTAGATAATCTGGCTAAACTGGTGGCCCATTTAAAACATGTCTCACTGCCTGACTGCCTCATTTTCTTTCCCTGTTGGGCTTTTTATCGTTGCTGATTTATTGCTGGACATTTTAATACTGTTGCTGTGTTTCCAGATCTCAGCAATTAACTTAGAGAGCACAATGTTTTCGTATCAAAATAAGACCCAATTTGTAATTACCTGGAATCATCTTAGTAGTTAACAGTGCAACCAAAGTCAAACTGGCTGTATTGCTTGTACTTCAGTATTGTGGCAACTGGCAAAGGCAAAATGATTGACACTGATTGCTGCATAAAAAACAAGTCAGCAGATAGAAATGTATTTGGATTTATATTTGTTCAAAACAAGTAACTTGGCTCGAGGCAGTTTTCAAATCAGCGGGCCATGAATATCAAATCATTCAAAATTACGCAGAGCACTGGTGGACATCTGGTCAACCGGTGTCTGTGCATGATACTCTCCCCATGCTGTCTGCTTGTTAGCATATCAAAGACATAAATATGTTTCTCAGACTGAAAGAGAAAAGAGAACAGCTTGTACAGGAGAGACTGAAAAAACAGAAACTGTTTGAAATGAAAAGAAATATATAATTTTGTCATAGAAAAAACACCTTTAATTTACATAATATCCAGAACAAGACATTACACAAGCAGTGGGCTAATGAGTGTAATCTGCCAGGATTTTCAGACAGAGTTGCTCTTTGTTTTTAACTGCTGAGGTTGAACTTCCTCCCCCTCAGTCAATCCCACTATTATTCAACCTTGTTTATGAGTTCCCTGCACTGTGAGAATACATAGTACACACTGCAGGAAAAAAAAAGTTTGCTGCAGAGGTAATTCAGCTGCAAGGATCGCACTGAACTATTCTTCAGTCTGTGCATTTATTCCAAAGCGATGTGAAATTGTCACTTCCTACGTCATCTCTTCCTGCACTGTTACGCAAAGACAATCTCGCTCATTGTGGACGCGCTGCCTCGCTTGCCTCTGGCTGGTTGACTGTTTTCAGAGGACTGCATTTTCCTCCAGAGGCCTGTCTCTCTCAGAGTCAGAGCTCCGTTACCATTCTTTGTTTCCATCAGATGAGTGAACAACTTGCGCTCAAACTCATGATGGATCAGTGTTTGATATAAATAAAGTTTGATATAAATAAGCAAAGGTCTTACTTGTCTACAAATAAATGAAGGAGTTTGACCCCCAGCTATTTGGAACATCAGATTTCCTTACAATGCCTCGTTCAATTGGATTCATGATGCCCTGCTGCAGTTATTCTAGTCTGAACATTAACTTATGGTGGCTAATACTGAGGTTCAAACTATTCTTGACCTTGGACACAGCATTTGATGATGAGAATCCGATGATATGACCAAAAGCAGCACAGCTACTAAATGGCTCTTGTGTTTAGATTCAGCTGTTTCCAAGGTCAAGACTGATCATTGAATCTTAACCATAACTAGTTATTCTTTGTATAAAAAAAGATGCTAAGGGCAAGTAAACACAGCAAACCACATTTAAAAGCATGTTTTTCTTTCTTTTGTGTCATGTGAACTGATACATCAGTGGATATATGGATATATACTTGGAAGCACTCATGTGGTAACCATTTTTTATTTTGATTATCAGGGCCTCCTTCGTCTGATTATTAAGTCAAGCTTCTCGTCGTGATGAGCAGAACGGATTGCCACTGATCGCAATCTGAATATTTACCAACCAGCCAATAGGAAAGCTCTGGATCTGAACTGATTCTAAATGGATCAAATGAATATTACAGGGATACAAAAGAAATTTTTTAAAAAAAGCAATTGTTTTGAATGTAAAATGAAGACGCTTTATTTTCCTTTTCCTTGAGCATTTCCATGCTGCTGTGTGCTCTGTTTAGACCATATTCCACCATGCAAGAGCAGAGAGAGCCGTGGCAAACAATGCACAGTTCACTGAGCAGGCTGGCAGTCTTTACAAGGCGAGGCTTATGAGGTGGACAGAATGATTGTGGTTAAAGTCGCCCTAATTCCCCATTATTGCTTTCCTGACCAGGGAATAGTGGAGAACTGCAATTTTAGGTTTGACACACTGTAGAAAGGCATTAGGTGTGTTTGCACTGAGACATAAATGTAATGAAAGGGTGAAAATATCACCACGTCTAGACCGATCAGTTTCTGTCATGGATTACATGTACCAGAGCTGCCTGTTTACACAAAGACAGTCCAGAGTGTGTCAGGATAACAGGAGCAGTCGCTCACAGGAAATAAGAATACCACAGATGCTATAACAGTTTTGTCAAAAAATCCTAATATGGCAATTTTTGTTATATTTGCTGACCATTAAAGTACAAATAATTTGACTGTTGAAAGAGCAATATTGTGTAGTGACTAATTTCTTTTTTAGAAAAAAATAAAACTTAACAGTCACCCTTAAATATGTTTCAAGTTAAACTTCTACTATCATATGATGACCATCAGATAGAGGGTAAGTAATTAAACTTCAAGTGTTTACCAGTTGTTTAATAGGTCACTTTAATGACAGCATTTTTAACAAACAAACAAAGAAAAGAAAAGAAAGACAGTTTTATAGGCAGTGTAGCCTTGGTGGAAACAATGTCCTGTTGAAATTAAAGGTTGATTCCCAACCTCGGAAACAGCAGCTCATAAGAGTCAGTCAAGAGTCAGTCCAAGAATCTGGAGCTTTCACTCATATCATGCACTCTTCCTCAGAAGATCGAGTAGAATTGTAGACATTAAGATTTCTTGTACGCATAATGTGTGTATTGGCTCAAAAGTTGAGACTGAAAGTTCCCTCTTCAGTGTCCTATGGAACAATTCATAGACCTCACTGTGGACAGTTTTCAGTGGCTCTGTTTCCTAATGAAGAAAGAGCTTTCATTAAAGGCTGTTCACAATATGTTTGGTGGATTGTGCAGAGTAAAGGGATCACTGTTTCTGGAAGTTGAATTACTTAAATGTAATAATCTCAATTACGTTGCACTGGAAGCATAAAACTCAGAGACAGGGTCTCAAAACCTGGACAAGCAAAAGTGAAGCTGTTGGTACCACTGGTGCTAAATGTGGAAAATAGAGTCTGAAAATGTATCTGTGAACATAAACAGAAAAAAAAACTGATACCATCAGTGTAAGGTTAGAATAAGATATCTTTTACAAGTCAATCAGAGATGATATTTGACTTCAAAGCAATTTAAAAATTCCTGAAAGCCTGTCTTAAAGCACAAACAGTAATTATCCATCACTTCATTTAATGGGGGAATGTTAAAACAGTGATTAGCTTGTCTTTGTTGTCTTGATTAATTCATTCACTGGCGTGAAAGCAAGCAGCTGCAAGTCTGTTAATCAGTGGCGACAATCATCACTACGCCGCAATCTTCATGACTGTCTGGTGTGAGGGAAAGATACTATAGCGCACAAGACGATCGATCCAAATCTGACTGTGTACTTCTTGGAGACATGAAAAAGGTTTACATGACAGAGTTCTTTGTAACGGGTTAGAGGACCTACTCTTTTTACAGGTTTGGGGACAATCTGAGGCTCGTATCTGTTGAGTATCTGTGATTCTGTGACAAAATGTTATTTGTAAACATCAGTAAATTCTGCATGTCCACTGGTTTGTTAGTGTCTTTTTCCTCTTTATACTGAACAATCTAATTAACAAAGCTGAAACAATAAACTCTCTTCAGCATGACAATATTGTGACAGTGGCTCGGTGAAGGGGATCACCATGTGTCCAAATTTAAAATCCATATACGATTAATCTGACACCCAGCACCATGAATATTTATCTAAATAAATAAAACCGAATGAACAAATCATTCAAAAATCACATCATAAAGCTGCTGTTCATAAAACAAGTCTCACATCTACATACAACAGACCTTTCGTGTCACAGCAGATACTTTAACAATCACGGGTGTAACTAACAATTTCAATAACGGCTGCAGTCACCACTTTCCTGCCTCTTCAGCCATCGTTGTCACTTGATACTATAAGGTTACTTTACCAATATCAAGCACTAACAATAGTGACCATGATCTATGTGATGACAAGAACTGTATGTCGACAGAATTCTGGTAGCCTAAGTGCTAATTAATAAAATATTTAAAATAATTTTCTTGAAAGAAGTGGCTGGCAGTATCACAAATCCATCTGTATTAGTTCAGATCTCTGTACTTCTCAGCACCATTTCTTCTTGCTAAAGATGTAAATCTTTGAAAACTGGTGACAAATATTTGGTCTCAGTGGTAAACAATGTACTTGGGGCCCGTTTTGAGCTGCAGATAAATACACATTCAGTTTGCTCCTGAGAATTTACGGCAGCAGGACAGTACATGTGGGACTGACTCAGGGGACAATGTACAAGACATTGTCATCATCATCATCAGAAAAAAGTAAGATTTATTTATTTTTGGTTTTATTCTTTTCATGGGATGTGCTGAAAAAAAAAGCAAAAATGTAGAAATTCATCCGACTTTTCCTTTTAAATTACTGGTTATGTAAAAAATGGATGTTTGTCCAAAAGACAATACATCTCCTGACATCACGTTCGTCACTCAGCTCAGTGTTTTTGCTTCACATCTTTGTCAACAGCTGGCACGGCCGAGCTGAGGAGTTTATTTAGTCTCGGTAGGCCTGTCAGAGAGATCCGATCCTTGTTTCACCTCAATGATACAGTTTATGAGCAAGAGAGGAATAAGACAGACTTTAATGCCACCAATAAAAGCGGTGACCTCACAGTCACCTGGCGTCATCTGATAAACCGCAGTAATCACGCTCCCCCTTCATGTGCGATGATGAAGAAGTGCCCTCATTAGCTCGGCACTGCTCTTGCACATTTGATAGTTAAATCCTGGGTTAGAAGCCTCTTCTGTAATCCCATTAACTTCATCAAGCTTAACTGTTGGAGAAAATGTGTGTGAGACCACGCAGGACCTCGCTGAGACAGAGCTAATTCTGTCAAACTGTGTGCATCTTGAACACGTTTTTAAAGTCCACACAAGGATTTCTGAAACCCACATGAGAACGAGGCTGTTTTTAAACCCATTTAGTAGATTTATGGAAATCCCATTAAAGGGTGACTGACTTGAGTCAGTGCTGTAGAAATTGGAAGATACAGCTGTTGTGACAAAAATGGACTTGCACTGATCATCTTTCATGGCTCTTGGTGAATGTAAAAATACAGCAGTACTGTACAGATAGATGCCTGTTCATTAAACTCATAATGGTTACTGATGAAAAGAACAAGATTTATGAACTTCATAAAAAAAATAAATAAATTGAGTGGAAAATAAAACAGCAGAGAGTGTCTTGATTGATATGACTCACAGCGACAGTAGCAAATGGGCACTTAGTGCGCTGTATTCCTCTGATTCACACGTGAGATTCTCACCTAGATCCCTCAAGGTCATTTCAGTGGAGCTTCACCCTTCAAGCATGACGGTGAGTCAAACCTGAGACGACTGCTTCATACATTTAGGGGCAACGGAGCCAAGCCTCATTTAGAAGTCAATTAGTTTCTTTTAGATAACTGCAATAAATCATTTTTTTTTTTTTTTTTTACTGAAACCTGCAAAGCAGAGGGGGGAAAACAGTTTGTCCATTTTACAAGAATGTGTGATCTTGCGTGCAACCTTGAATTTGTCGTGAAATGTGCTGTTGCTATGATGACGAATGATGAAATGAATAGAGCATCAGCAGCAGGCACAAATATTTTAAAAGCTGCTTACTTTGTTCGTCACATCAAATTAGAAATTAAAACCTTCCCCTACTCCACGTGATCCCCAAACCATTAGTAGAATACAGGATTTACTGAACACTTCTTGAGGTAGTTGGATGGCTCTGTTAAGTGGCTCAGTAGATTCATCACAAAGAACAAAACTGTGATTGAAAGAAGGCTTCAGATTCTGAATTTAATATTTGATAAATGCTCACAAAGATGATGCAAGCTTGTTGATATTTAGCAGGTATTATGTTCACCATGTGTATGTTCTTAGTTTAGCATGTTGGCACGCTAGTATTTTGCTAAATAGCACTAAACAACTGAGGCTGATGGCAATGTTTTTAGATTTGCAGGTATTTGGTTATAAAATGCTGGACAAAATGAAAGATCACAGGATCAAAGTTATAAGAATTCATTCTATGAGGACCACAAATGTTTGCACCAAAATTCAAAGAAATCCATCTGATAGTTGTTGAGCTATTTAAATTTTTAAAAAATGTAAACCTCATGGTAACACTAGAGGAAAAGTCAGGGATTCACCAAAGTGAAGTTAATGGGATTCATCCTCCAGAAACCATGAATATCCATAAAATTTTCATGAAAATGACGCTCATAGTTGGTTGTCAGGCTACATATTCCAGCAGTATGAAAATATTCAATTTCATGTACACCAAACACCAATAGTAACCTAACTATAAAGTGCACTCAAACGACTTGAGGAAAGAAGGAAGTTGAAATCACAAGTGAAACACAAAAAATACACTTCAGCAGAATTTGCATTTGAGGAAACAGAACTGGCCGTGGAGCCAGCAAAGGTATGAGGTGAAGGTGAAGTGTCTTGTTTCTGCAGATAGTTGTATCAGCAACAGTCGGCAGCAATTGGGCAATTGGGTTTTGTGTTGTGTTGTGTTTCAGTGTAAACTACACAACATCTTTGGGCTTTGGACTGATGACATTTAAAGATGTCTCCTTGAGTTTATGAAATTGTGATGGATATTTTTCACTAGTTCTAAAATTTTCTAGGCCAAATAATTAACTATAAATTTATATCGTATATTTATATACTTTATTTATATTTATATTATATATAAATAACTGGCAGAGCCAATTGAAGACGAGAATAATCATTTGCAGCTCTAATCAGCAAAAACAAAGTGTGTGAAGGGCGTATCTCGTAATGTAAAACATAACAGTTAAAAAGTGTGACTGAAATCTGATCTTTAACCGAACTAAGAGAAATAAATCTCCTCACATGAGGAAAATCTTCTTGTGCAGTTTTTACTCATTTTTGACAACAAAAGAGGACAGAAACTGAAGATCAAATGTGAGAAAATAAGGAATCTATCACAATAACCACCGACCACAAGAATGTGCTCAGAGCCCGCTCAATAAAACTCAGTACAATGTGCACAATATGGCCCACCGTGAAATGATCGACGGCGTAATGAAGGAGCTAATGAGGGGGATCAAGATCGCTACAGAGCCAATAAATCAACACAACTGTGCCTACAATGATACGGGAGCAATCAGTAACACTGGTCAGTGCACAGGGAGCAGAGGGGGGGTGGGGGGGCTGAAGCCGGGGGGAGGGGTAACAGACATGGGGGTCGACACTGTAATTCAAGTCAATGTCAAGAGCACACTGATGATGTTTTATGGCTTTTGAAAAAGCACAGCTACATTTTCTTACTTTTTCTAAAGCACAATCATGAAACAGTTCAATAAATAACTTCAAGATGAACACGTGAATATGGTGATTCCTGCAATTAGATACTAAGAATTCCTGTTGACGCCTCTTTGGATAAAATCAATCCTCAGATTCCCGCTGAAGTGCCTGACAATCAATAAGGCTTTGCACTGATCAGCAGTTAGTGAAGACGATTCCCTCGTGTAAGCATGTTGAAGCAAAAGGTCAGCCGACACTTCAGTGAAGAGACACCTCAGGAGGTACCTTGACAGCACGTTTTGAAATCATTTAAAAATAAACTGTCCTCACGCTGAGATCAGAAGACAGTTCCACTGCTGTTGTCATCTGTGAATCAATATTTATGAATTATGAATCAGAAACAAACATCAAGACAGTTACGCCTTCAAATTCTGTCATGAGCAAAGAAAGAAAGAAAGAGAGATGCCAGTGGAGAAGACAGCAGCTTTTGTTTCTCCTCCTGAACAAAGGAACAGGAACAAAAGCAGAGAGTATGTGAATAGTTTAATTTTAAGTAAGGTCAGCATCAACAAGTCCCATGAAAAGATGAAAACCGAGACTTTTAATGTCTTAAAAGAGCTGGGGACTGTAATTTTTTTGAGCAAACATTCCTCAAACTGTAGGAAATGGTGCATTTGTTGGGGGCTATTTTCAGCCATGGATTAACTCACATTTGGTGCTGTCATGGAGAGGGGGTCAGCACCCTCATTTCTATTTAATTTGTTTTTAAAACTATTACTTCCAGACTTTTTTCCCCCCTAAAATTTCTGCCCCTTTCTTGTATAATGCTGTATGGTTTAACCAACTTTAACTTCAACTTAAACTCCTCGATTCAACTGCTCACAGTTCATTAAGTAAGAAGCCTTTGCATCATATCAGGGGTTATAAATGAGTATTTGCAGCAGCAGGATAGTGCATGTAGCACTGGCTCTAAATGAACTACAGCGCCCATGATCATGGTAATGAAGGAACATGTCACCCTGTGAAACTTCATGGTTCACTGATGTGTTTTTAATGTGTTGTTTCTGGGGTCGACAGCACAGAGGAATAACGCACATCAGCTGATAATGTATCTGAGTAAAATTTTGAATGCAGAATTAAAGGAAGGGTAAATGGATATACTGTAGTTTTGCTGCTTTTACTTAATAAAGGATCTGAACACCTTTTTTTCCAGTAAACAGTAAATCACAGCAGGACTACTGCCAGCACACCTGACTGGTTTTACCAGGATATGCAGCCTTGTATCATCAGCACAGTGTGAGTGGAAGGACCATCATGAAATATTGATAACAAAATAAGCAAATTCTCATGGGAACCAGGATTGAGAAATAGACTGAGACCCACACGTACAGTAATAGATAAAGCACAGAGCTTCATACATACTAATGTCAGCAGAGACTAATGGAGGAGACTTCCTGGAGCCTCCAGACTCACCCAAGATGCCTGGTGCCCAGGGGGCCCAGGGGAGGGACTGGCAGAGTCGTGCTCGCTCGACGCATGTGCACATGCCCACTGGGGATTTGCCTGCACTCATGCGCTTGGCGATAGCTGAGCTAATACACCCCTATAATGGCATTAAATAGATGCACATCCATGGTGGCAGAGTCAGATGCCATGCACAATCACCCTCCAATCAAGAGCTAAAGCAAACAGAGTCAGTATGATAGTACGTGGAGGTTGCCAACTGAAAATAATGAGCAGTTATCAATATTTGCAGAAAGAACATATTAAAACTCATCAAGAGTTCAATTAAATACCCAGGCCGTGTATGAAAGAAATATTTTATTCCTTAAATTTAAATAACAATAGAGGCCATCTTTGCTGGGTGCTGCAGGCACATGTCCCGTGTTTGGTTTGGGACACAACCAGTGTATTTACATAATCTGAATTAAATGTAAATCAAGCTGTTTCATCTCTGTCTCCCTGGATTTGAGGGGTTAAAACGTGCGCTCAAAAACAGCCCCCCTCAGCAGGGGGAGAGGGTCTTCATTGTTGGGAAATCTGGAGAGAAAGGCCTGGAGCATCTTCTTTTCAGCAAACCTCTGCGTTTTTCAGATTTAGCCCTGATGCCCCCTGAAGGAAAGAGGGTAGCCGGTTTGTATTTATGACACAATTCACGTAAATGAGGCTGTTTGGCCTTAATCCTTGCCTAATTAAGTGCCAGTCTGCTGAGGCAGACTGCTAAGGGCCAAAGCGTAATACCTGTCGAATTATGGGAACAGCTGGAGCAGCCTGCCTGTCAGCAGATCAGCTCCACATTATTATCCTGCTCATTTATTGAGAGGCTAAAACAAGGCTCCTAAATACTGTAGGATGTTGGCCATCTTTTCTTCTGTTGCCATTCTTTCCCAATTAGGCTCTGCCGTATGCGATGGCTCCATGTGTGTGGCTCATAATTTTGAGAAATATGGAGTCTGCTGCTGGGAAAAGAACAAATTCATGGATAATGCTTTTTCATTTCACAAAACAGAGTGGGTGGATCGTGTTCAACACCAACACTCGGCCGTCTGCTTGAGAGCTTCTCTTTCCTGCTGCTTGCACTTGCCACAAAATGGAGATGAGTTTAAACGCTATGCATTCATTAATGAAAACCTCATGAAATTAACATTAAAATCATTATGGAATGAATAATAAATTGCACAGAGCTGTTTGCCAAGGGGAATTCAATTAATCAAACAATCAAAATGAATAACCTGCATGCGGAGGTGAGAAAGAATGAAAAATATCACTGTGATGCTGATCCTCTCTTTTTTTCCTCCCTCTTTTGAATTAACTTCAAAGATGCGGAGCCGTACTGTAAGATCGTTCGGTTCCAGCTTTGTAAACACGTAGCATCAAGCCAAAAGTGTTGTTATTCATGAACACTGTGACCTACATAGTAACATTTACCATTCTCCCCTCTGTGATCATCAGCTAATCAAGGCTGCCCTAGTTTGGCACTGTTAGGGAGCGTCGGTGTGTTGTCAGGGAGAAATTTGTCTCTGTAAGATGAAAAACACACAACTGAATCACAGAAGCATATTAGTCCCACATTGTCTTTGACTCTCCGTAGTGATGACACAATGCAGACATTTTGTCTCAAATTGAAATCATACAAGTTGAATTAGTGAAGAAATGTCCATTCGGTGGTGTTTATGAGTAAATCTGTAATGTAAAAAAAACCTAAAGTGCTAAATCTATGTGATTCCTTTACATTCTTCAGCAATTTGAACTGTGTTACAATAAAAAAACGGATCCATTGAGTCAGTGACTTCCACCTGAGGCTTAGGTTTGAATGTGACGCCACCTGCTGGAATTTCAAAGCTGGTGCCGTTGGATTAATCTGAGAAACGTTCAGCTGTGAGTGAAGTGAGTTATGTTTTCTATTTGTTCACATACCGTCTGAGTAACCTGAGTTTTCACAGTCAATGCTATCATACAGTATTCACATTACATGTTGTAGTATATGCTGGGTACAAATGCCAGGTTGATGTGATGGTTTATCCTCAACCTGTTTGAAATTGAAGTTGCATTTATTTTGTTATTGACTATGGTTTTGGAGCAGCATATCCTTCTGACTAAAATTTGTGTTATTATTATTACAGTACATTTTTTATGCCATCTTATTCTTGTATAGCTGATGTGATAATAATCCATGTTAACTCAGTTCTGGTGACATTTTACAACATGACATACAATAGAGCCAGAATTACAAAAAACTGCTGGAAAACTAAAATGGAAAAAAAACTAAGGGTTGTAGTCAAAGTTGTAATTCAGTGGGGCATTTGGAAGCAGGCTCCAGCTTTTCAATTCAAATCAGTCAGTTTGAATGAATCCACACAGGACTGTAACCTGAGGCATGTGCAAGTGTCAACAAGTAAAGTCATTGCAGGTCAGTGCATTTTAATCAATAGCTGTGTTTCACAGCTATTGATTGGCAATGACAGCAGTTAACTGACAAATAAGTAAAAGACACAGGTGCATCTGAAACATCATCATCATCATCACATATCACATTTTGGGATCATAACAACGATCATTCTATCCACCAGGTCCCTTTGTACAATACCTTCCAAGAAATGAATTCAAACTGCTTTACATAAGACATAAAAAGGAATTATGACAAGATTTAAAAGATACACATGGCAATATCAAAAACCACAACTGAAAAATAAGATTTTAAGAAAGTATAAGATAAAGATGAGCTAATATTGAATAAAATAAAAACAAAACTGGAGAATAAAAAAGAAATACATTGCCATTATAAATCAGTGCAAGACATGCATAAATAATTACAATTTTAATTTAATGAATGAAGGGGAAAAAAGTTTTAAGCTTTGATTTAAAAGAACTGAGAGTTGGTGAAGACATCAGTAGTTAGCTGTGTTTCTGTAACAATGCTTCATAATTTGTCGACTGATGATATATTTTTTTATCTTGTATGATGTAGTGAAGTAGAAGTATTTATTCAAGTGTTTACTCAAGTATTGTGGACAATACAAGTACAATTATGAGTTACTTCAGATTTCTACACCACTACATTTATTATACAGTTACATTTACTTTGCAGATCAAGATTTGACACACAAAAATACAATCAACAAATAAAATATGCTGCAGTATTATTATTAATTAAAACAGGAGCACAGAGCAGTAGGACATGAAGGAGCTGAGTACTTTTACATTTTGGTGGTTTAACTGAAGGATAAAAAAAAAAAAAATCACCATTAGACAAAGGATAAGAATATGGCACAAGGGAGGCCAGATATCTGGGTTCTCAAGATAATGAAGGTTCACTGAAAAATATGTGAGAAAGTGTTAGAAAGTATAATTAAGCACAAAAACAGTCCGTACCACCAGTTGTCAGAGATCTGGTCATCTTCAGATTTTCCACAAGGTGGCAGAACACACTACAAAAAGAAAAATGCTATATAAAGAAAAAATTCACCCACCACGTTTGGTTTCTTTAGTCACAGCAATGAGTTTTCAGCGCCTCGGTTCTTATTAACAAACAGTGGTTTAATGTAAAGGTTACAATCAATCAGTGTCCTGTTAGAACTATTGTGAAAGCAAGTGGTGAGGCCCGGACTTATCCATCAGTGGCATTATATTTAAAGAAATGTAATGACATGTTGGCACCATTTTTATTATTTTCTCTTTTTACGTAAAACATTCACTCGTTTCATTCGATCTGTAGTTAATACAAATAAACTCAGCCTGGAGAATTAAATGGAAGCAAAGCTGTATTTTAAAGAGATATTAAAAGGTTTATTACAACAACTTATCGATTCAAATTTTTATACAGAACTTTCACAAGTTACAAGTACACTTTCAACACAGTATCACACCCCTTTTTAGCAGTTAAGACAAGGTAAAACAAAAACAAAAACAGAAACAAAGCTTTCATAAACTTAGAGCCACAACTCAAGTTGAAATAACTTGTTTAATGATATTGATCTGACTGAGACATTATCGAACAGACAGTTAAATTCTCGCAGAGAATTATTATCTCATGCAGATAGCACATAACAGTAAAATTTAAAAAAATAACATACTTTAAGAAAACCACGTGTTAGCTTCTCATAAAACTACACAGTAGTAAGCCAGTACAGACTAAGAGAAAAGGCAAATTGACTTCATGGTGTGATTTTCTTCTTATGATTATTTCAATGATGAAACGCTCACAATTGTTACAAAGCAGTAGTAGTGTTACTCTAATATACATGATGTGATTCCCGTTCACATCTGAATGCTTTTATTTTATTTTTTTTACATGACAACATTACTGAGTCGGGGAGAGGTCTATCCTAATGATTCAAAGACTTCAAAGGTCAGTTTTTAACTGCTAACAGAGTTTATGTGATCAACAGAGCTCAGCTACTGAATCCAGACTATCCTATTTAAAAAAAAACAAAAAAAAAAACAAAAAACTAAGTAACACCTGGAAAGATCACGAACAATGCATCATTGATGTTATTTACAATGTTTTTCTAAAAAGTGTCATCTAGAATTGCAATCAAGAAAACAGCATAATGTCTTTAAGCGTTCTGCATTAGACACTATAGCCATAAAACAGTCACTTATAAAGCTAAGACAGTATACAAAGCAAGATTTCTCCTCTACTGAGCAATTATGTTCATGAGACCCATAATCTGAGAGAACTGCATTCAACTTAAGATAATCTGCATTAAAAAAGGTGCGGAAGTAATTTGTACAAAAACATTAATGGCACTGAATGAAGTCAACATCACCATGATTGAGTAATGGAAAAGGTACTGCAATCCTACAATCACTGCTTCAGGAACAATCAGACAACAAGATGGAATGTCAATGAAATAGCAAACGTTTCTAACCAACTCACCCCCTTAAGACTATTTTACAAGCAAAGGTGAGCTCAGACATTCAAACTGCACAATGTGACTACAGCTGATCTCACTCACAGAAAAGGTGGCAAATTTAAAATTCAGCCTTCATTTTTACATCGGTGTATTGTGACAGTATTCAAACCTACTTCTAAAAAGCTGCCGGTACCTAACGTGTGGACTGTCGAACTCTAAAAAGGTAAACCCGTCATCTCTCAAAATGTGCAAAATGGAAAAAGCAATTTAAAAAAAAACAAAAAAAAATAAAATAAAAGTGATCACTATTACTATAACTATATTATAAAGATAGTGCTTATAACAGTCAAACAAGCAAACCAATTACAAATGAGCCACAACACACTTTGGTAAGGTCTCTAACAATTCACTGATCAACCGTTCAAGCCGATCGTTTATAAATAAAAAAATATATAAGATTAATAAATAAGTCACAGAAATACAAAAACATTTTAGAACCACATGTTTTACATCTTACACCTAAAGTGCCTGTTCTTTTGTCTTCATCAATTCCAGAGAAAACATTGCATTTTCCAAAGCATTGTCTATGGAGGACGAAATGTACCAAATGTAAAACAAACCAATCAAGAATAAATTAAAAACAGTACGGTCCGAACTGAAGCTGAGAGAGAATCGCTTTCCTCTGTTTGTCAGACAGAAGAAGATAGAAGAGGCAACGGCGCTCCAGTGTTGACGCTCAGGCACAGTTTGGGACAATCAACTCCCTGAAGGCTGAGACTGGCTGGCGCCCCTCTGTGGCTGGCTCTCCTCTGTGCTCTGGTTTGATGTGATGGCGGCGGCGCCGGACGGGCCGGAGACGGCCGGGGTCGTGGAGGAAGAGCTGACCCCGTTGGAGGTGCTGACGGAGCTGTGCTGGATGGCCTCGTTCTGGGGGCTGCCGGGGACGGACATGTCCTCGCAGCTCTCGTCTTTGTCCGAGACTGCAAAGATCACACAGAAAAATCACAGTTTGGGCCAATAATATGTCTTGATAAAGTTTGGATTTTCTTACATGGCGGTTTCCTGCTGTTTTAATTGACAGCACTGACACTGATACAATCCAGAAAGCCTCAGGAAAACTTTGACATGTAGGCCTAATCAGATGTAAAAGAGCTATTTGCATGTGGTGTGTGGAAACCATTTCATTAATCCCCATAATGCTACTTCTGCACCCCTTCCTTTAATTAAAGCTCCAATGTCAATTTAAACCCACATCATAAGGGTGCATTACATTCTGGGGCATGTGGCAGTGTTTCCCATCCCTAACTGCATTCTCATTTGTTTTTTTGTTACCTTGCCAACTACTGCAGCGACAGATGATTACAGCACCTGATTTTAATGATGCTCACACTGGAGAGTAGGGAAGACTTGGAGTTGAAATGCCACCAGCTGTTAGGCAGTTGCATTGAATTAATTGGATCCGGATGGAAAAAAAAAAAAGAAAGAAAAAAAAAAAAAAGACTCTACTCTCATGCTCTGTTTCGTAAAGGAATAAGGAGCACAATGATAATTAATATTGCTAATGATATGAAGTCACTTGTTATGGCACTTTGTAATTAATGACTGGGACTCGTATTTGGGACCGTAAAATACAGCTTCCATAGCAAGAGGAAGCAATTAAGGTGCAACACAAATGTCTTCACATTAGAAGCTTCATCTGCCCTCTTGACTAGACTTTGACCGCGTGATTTAGTGCAAGTGAATGTCAAAGCGCGATAAACCCCCTTGCTGTTTTACCATGTAGAAGGTCAACCTCCGAATAAATCAGACTGGTGGTTTTGTTCCATGTTCAAGTGAGCATTATTACTCCTAAAGACATTAAGGGCTGTCTGGCTGATATATAATAATACTCGGAAATTCTGATTCCCTGGGCAGCCGGAGCTTCTTTCTGCTCTCTTGGTTTCTGAAGTGGGGTTTGCTGTAAGCAGATGGACAGCTTGGTGTGCCAACTGAAAGCATGTCCGGGGCTTGTTTGTGGGGGCAGTCTGGGTAATTTCCTCCCACCTGCCATGGTTACGCCTGGTCAGAACGATGAAGGGTATTACCGGGTCTGGAGGCCAGTGTAGCCTTATGGGATGTGTAACTCTCGGAGAACAGAGAGCTTGATGAGGTCTTTATATGAGTGAGAGCCACGGATCAGTCAGAATTAAATAATGTGTTTTACTAATTAGTGAGATTGATTATTTCAGTGATTCTCAACCAGGGTCACTTGTACCCCAAGGGGTACTTCTACAGTTGACAAGGGGTTAAATGGAATGATTGTGGGGTAGCTCCAGTAATCTGAAAAAAACAAAAAATATATTTGATTTGAAAAACACATCTACACATCGAGTCCGTCGTAAAACCTCTACATTAAATGTTGTGACTGCAAACTATTGTAATAATATCTACTCTTTCCTAATCAATAATGCTACATCCGGTTTAAAATCAATTCAAATGAACACATTTGGAACATGATGGGTAGAGTACTGATGAAGGGGTATTTAAGCTCATCTGGTAGGGCTGTGTGGCTACGTCAGGCAAAGAAGGTTAGGAACCACTGGATTATTTCATTCTTCCTAGCAGACATTTATTTTCACTCCCACATCATTTGGCTTTCCTCCTTAGCTTGTCTAAAATCTACCCCACCTGTCATCATGAACCAAACTGATGAACCGGGGTATTTGGATGGGGGGTCATATTTTTCCAAACTGCATAAAAAGTGCTCCAAATCTCATCCTTCACAAAGGTCTAGAAAAACACAGGACAGACATCCTCAGCAAACACATGAGAAAGACGACCCACTTCGTCTGCGGATCCTGCTAAAAACTATCCAGACGACACTAAATGAGACCTGGCTCTGACAACCCACTCCAGCCTGGAAACCATCAGTCCCATAATACACATGACGTGTGTCAGTGGAATGGTTAGCAATAAGGAATGCATAATGAACAGCCAAGCTTGGTGGACATCCCGCAACGAGAATGCTCTGCAGTCTTGTCAGGCTTGCTGCTTTAATGGACTCATTTCAGAGGCAATCATTGTCAATACAAGTCAGCGGAGGTGTTTAGAGCACAGTGGAGAAGTGGCACGGAGCGCTCCTGTTTCTCGTCGCATGCTGGCTCATCTGTGAGGGAAGGTGAGTTATGACCAGAAAATGAGAATGACAGAAGCCCAGTCTCGGGAAACGAAGAAATATAGGTGATATAATTCTAAATGAGACCATGTGAAGAGACTGTACAGTACAGGCTGACAACAGGAAATTTAAATGAAGAGGCTGTCAATGGCTGAATCTTCTCGTATATTCGAGTATTCGTAAAGATGATCAAAGTGTGTAAGCTGAAATTATTAAAAGTTACATTTTAACTACCATATGTGGGTGTTACATGTTTTCATATACATTCACCTCATCTGAAAATATTTAGCCTCATCTGAAAAATGCTTATTTAGGTGAGCAGAAAAGAAGTGCTTTCTTGTAGTTACCACCTGTGGCCTCTGACAATGCCAACGGTAAGGATTTGTGTCAAACAACATTACCCATTAATATCTAAACTCTGCAAAGTTTAAAAAAAAAAAAACAAAACAAAAAAAGGAAGGGCCTTAATATGTCAAGAGCTCTTTCCATTTGGCCATAAGTAAGACGTGTCCTTCATGTGGTTAGCTGGAGCTCATTTTAGAAGCGTTTCACTGGAAGCCTCGGGCCGGGAATAATGGAGCATTACTCACTGTGATAGCCAGATTTCTTCTGCATGGCGGTTACAGGGCAATCTTTATGAGCCAGAAGAAGCTGCTTCAGCTGAGCCACTTCGTTTCTCAGCAGGGTGACTTCATTCTTTGGGAGAGAGGAGACACACAACAGTACTCAATAAAACGGTCACACACGGAGCAAACACCATGTCAGATTAAAACATGAAGACAAACAGACGACATGTGCACATAGTTCAAATCCTCCAAAATGCTTTTTACCACACTAAGACTGAACTCTGCTTCAAACAAAAGGTCTGAAGTTGAGTTTGACCAGCACTTGATTTTTGAGGCCAACAGTTAAAATGATATTTGAGATATTTTACAAAAATATATAGATATATTTTTTACATAATTTCATAACATTGAGTACATAAACAAGTTAGTAAATTGTTTTTTAAAAGAACAAAGAAACAGTGTGTACTGAGTGGAACATTTTATACTTTAATAACAAATCTGTCAGTGCTCTTTACCTCATCTGAAACATATGCTTAGCATTTCTGTATTGCTCTTGTTTCTGGCCAACATTTTAAGCTGATACTGATACATCTGCAAAAAGAGGATGTAGGTAAATGTGTCAACACACCTGATTTATCCGTCTAATTCTAGTGTGAACCCATAATAGGAAGCTATATAAAGACTTAAGTCTGAACAAGATCTGAAAGCACAGAAATAATCCAAAAACCTGCATGTATACGGTAAACGCTCAGTACAGTATATACATTATATCACAGCCTGAATGTGGGGTATGTCCTCTATAGATGAATAGCTGAATCTTTTAGCTAATGCGAATAATTAATGGGATCACAGGGTTAAATGCTCAGGACCTCCTCTGTACAGTAAACACACGTGACCACAACATTACTGCAGATAAACCCAAAGAGCAAACACAGTGAAAGGTAACCCCACAATGAACGAGTTCAGAATAAAGTGTGATGTACTTCTTCATTTATGTTTTTCCTACACAATAATTATGGGCCGTCACTGGCGACCGACCAGCACATTTTTCAGAAGCGAGCTGTTCGGATTGTCAGTGCAACTTTGTAGATGCTGCTTAGATTTACACTCTCGTGTCGTTACAGCTCCCGGGGGAACAGAGGATTTCTGCATGTCGTAAAAGAGAGCCACATTACGCTGAAGGTGACTTTAACTGGATTTAGAGCGGCCAGGGGCCCGCAGAACGCCCAATGGCAGATTTAAGCTCCTTCTCTTCTCCTTTAAAAGGACTATGGGCAGCTTAATCTATTAGTCTAAAAGCAGCCAATTTATTTGATTCCATCTGTTTAGGCTTCGTGGTGCTGGCAAGGCTGAGTTATTGTAAGACAGATTTAAACACAGCTGGAAGGAGTGTATGTATCACATGTTGCCAACGCCATATTCACTGTGCTTCCACCATGACTGCTGCCATTTACTGCAGTTATATAAACACAGGGCATTCCTTTCTACTCTCTCTCCATCTTAATTAAGATAAGCAAACTCCATGCAGATAGATGCAGACATTTACACCTTCATTTACTTATAAGGTGAAGTGAAAACCATGACAGTAACACTGCCACTGACGCTCCAAATACAGTAACAACAAACTGCATCTTGCAGGGAATGTTAATCCCGACTAAGCTGGACTTTTGAGAGTTCAACTTGTTTCTAACTTTGTGAATTAATCAAAATTGAGCAAATGGGCCTTGGGTAATGCTGGGAGCACTGTGAGCTGCCTGGTCTGACACCTCATTAAAAAGCCAGTTAAGGATGATGTTAAAATAATTGTGCATCATTAGAGGCAGTTTCACTGATCAGCTGGGCCATGTCAGCATGGGGGTTTTTACAAAAACTGCTCTGCTGATTAATGCCTTCATGTAAAGCGCCCTTTTATTCTCTGCCACATGTTGTTCCCTTCTTTGTAGTTAACAGCGATGCTCTTGCGGTTTATAACCCCATTCACTCACCTCTCCTTCCCCTTTCATCTACCTATATTTATGTAAATTCTCAGCTAGTGCACCCGTGACAAGTGGTGATAACTTGTTTTGTGAACCAGACATTAACAACATGAACCCATTTCTTTTCCATTGCTGTCTGTCTCCTCCTCCACCTTCCACATCTTACTCTGCTTTCATAGAAAAATAAGACAGTGAGCAAATAAACACCACATCTCATTTAATTGTCTGGAACACCGATGTGCTGCACCCCCGGCTCACACTTATCAACAGAGACAGCAGATACATGAACTGTTTCGAACTTGTCAGCATCAGATCCTAATTGCTTCCAGCGAAATGAAGGTTCAAAAAGACACCTTTCCCTAGGAGATTTTTGAGGCCATTCAGTAAACTGCTGAGACAGAAGCGAAGACACGCTTGTGTGCAGCTGACATCTGGAGGATACATCTTTATTGACAGGGACATATCGATGTAAAGGGCTGCTGTCACACGACAGCTCTTTTTAATCGGTTTTAATGACTTCATCACCACAGAAGGGAAGAGTCTGTGTACAGAGCAGATGATGATAAACAGATATGGGCATGCATACATACATAAACTGTGAGTAGATGCTGTTACATGCAATGAGTGAAGGTTAGAGGTAAAGAGCACCTGTAGTTGTCCGTTCATGGAGCTGAGGTCCTCGGCCTTCTTCTCTAGAGACTGGACCCACACTTTCCTTTTCTGCCTACAGCGAGAAGCGGCCGCCCTGTTACGCTCCAGGAACTTACGGCGTTTCTCATCAGGGTCTTCGCTTGTGGTTCTGCGCCGTCGACCCCCTGTGCTTGGAGGGTTTTGCGGAGGGGGCGCCGGGGAAGCCTGTACAATAACAAGAATGATAATATAAAACAATAACTATCAGAGCAAAAATCACTGTCGCACCTGTAAAGCACTGCTGACATCACTGTGTAGTACTCAATATTACACACTGAGTAACTGAACCGGCGTGGCTACACACACAGAATACTGGCATTTCTGTTACTAATCACATTAAATACTCATGTCAGTATATACACACAAAGATTTTTACATAATAAAATCCAGTTTTATGTTACCGGTATATTCACATCTTCTTAAAACAACTGCTTACAAGAGGCTTCATTGCAACAATATTCTCAGAGGGAACACTGTGGTTGTGAATACTTACAGGTGTCTCTGTGGTGGAGGTGGCTGGCTGTTGAAGGGAATGGGAAGAAGGTTCCTCAGTTGTGGGCAGGTGAGGAGCTGGAGCGGGAGTTAGGACTGCGGTCGGGGCTGGAGTTGGGGTCGGGGGCGGGGCAGGAGAAGCGGGAGCAGCAGTGTGTGTAACAGCGCTGCTCTGAACTTCACTACCATCTCCATTGGTTACCTGAGGAAGCTGCTGGCTTAACGTGGCTTTCAGTTTCTGGGAAGAGAGTTCATCACAGAGAAGACGGTCATTAATCGTTCAAGCAAAGAAATGGTTCTTACAAGACGAAAAAGATATTCAATTATACAAGTGTGGTACAAAGGAGGTCGTGCTGCAAGTAGATCGTTTTGCTGTTTTATCATTCAATATATATAAAGGGAACATTTTTGAAGTATTAGTGTTTATTTTCACTGGCTGTTAAGGCATGTGTTTACTCTACATAAATATGATTTTCACTTGTGAATGCCTTCTTCTGAGCAATACATTAGCAATTAACCTAGTTGTGACAGAAAAACAAGGTTATTACAAGTAACATAGAGCAAATGTACATTTGAGATTGTGGGCCTGCGCAATTGAATTACAAAGGAACGAGGCCTGTGGGATTATTTTCACTACAAAACACGAAGTAAAAGAAGCGCTTAGTGTCTTTTGAAGAACTACAAATGAAACTTGAAACCCGATACATTTCAAAACACTCTCCACAATTAAGGAAAGAAATTACAAAAGATGAATAACAACACCTGACATAGCACCAGTCTTCAGAAGCTGGTGAACTGTCTTAACATTTGCTTCAATGAAGCTACTGAGTTGAAAGCAGTCAGCAGAGATGAAGAGGAGACATGTTTCACTGCTGACTTTATTAACAAGGACGGTTACTTGATTATACAAAATATTGTCCTTCTACAACGACTTTAGTGTTCCATTTCCCTTCAAAATAAAAATAACACTGCAAAGAAAAAAAGACAAAAAAAAAGGAAAGAACAGTTGGACGTACGCATGTAAAACACTCCTCGCGTTCATCTGGTTTCAAAAGGTGAGGGACATCCACAGCACATAACGTGACCCAAACTATCACACAATGTACTTTTTAGAACATCGACTGCATGTGACTCACACATACAAAGACACAGTCCATTCACAGAAACTATTTCTCTGCAGATTGGTGTCCATGATTCACAGGCCAATTCCTCCAGCATCAAACACTGAGCAAACAAGGTGAAAGTGAATGAGCCTTTCAAAGCAATAACAAAGTGAGAGGGAATACATTTACATGGGAAAACAGAGGACCACATTATTCTAACAACTACCTTTGCCAGAGCAATCTATCTACCAAATTAGTTTATCGTGTAATACCCTTCCAGAAGCTCTTCTGGCAGAAACAAGATATTATTCTCTTGGAATGGCCCATAGAAAGAGGGAAAAGCCAGTCAGATTCATATTTCATCTCTGCCATGGAAACCTCATCAGTGTAATAACCCTCCATCTCATGGGTGTTATTCAACCATCTGCTACTATATTACTTATCTTTATTTTGCAACTAATTAACAGCATAATCTTCTAAATTCAGCAAGTTAATTATCATTATTGTGGTCTTTGCAGCATCATCAGTCCTTGTAAAGTGCCGTCTCCACGCCCCCTGAGAGCCAGGTGGGGGCGGGGAGCGGGCAGGTTGAGTGGGGGTCTGTTTTCTTGACTCGGGCTCATTAGGTGTTTGCTGATGAGCTGAGTGCGGTGGGAGGCGCCGGGAGTAAGAGGGGGGATGCAGGTCAGGCACGATTCTGCTGAACAAAAGGTTCCATGCAGGGTGAGGCCGACTTAATGTGCCTCGCTGAGCGTGTGCCAGGATGCCCCCAGCTGGCTTTCGCTGGTAGCCCCCCTCCGGTTGGCCACAATGACGGCGTGCTGAGCACAACGCTGTCTACGCGTTTGTCATCGCTGTACCCCATGATCCCCGACACCCCCCACCCCCACCCGCCCTTGCTTCCCTCCTTCTCCTCCTCGGTAGTCAGGATCAATCCTTCCTTCCCAACACACACACACCTCCTCTCCATAGTTTATCTGTTAATTTCCACAGGCGGAGCATGCTGTGAACACTTACAGGTTCTGTGATCCGTGCTTCATCACATTGCCACTGATCTTGCTCACAACACTTCATATCCCGGCCCTTCAACTACCACATTTTAAACAGGAAGACTTAGTTACAAGACTGCTGTGACCGTCTTCTCTCCACAGAGAAATAGTTGAAATATGTCTGTCTCCTGCTTTTTGTTTTTAGTAGCTGGATTATTCTAAGTCTTTATTTTGATTAGGGATTAATATGTGATTATTATTATTCTCAGAGAAATTGATTAATAATTTTGTCCATAAAATGTCAGAAAATAGTGAGATATGCCTTCACGTCTTATGCTGTCAGACCAGTGGTCTAAAGGCCAAATATATGCAGTTTATTATCATGTACGACAAAGAAAAGATGCAGTTCTCACAGTTGGTTATACTGGTATTGTTTTTAATGTGTTATTGTGTTGTAATGTTAACATCACTGTTAATATTTTATTTATTGTTGCTAATTTTCATTTCTGTGACCTAACACTGTTTTTAATCCTGTTCTGCCCTTTAGGCTGAGTAAGAAGTATTCAATTTTCAAACAAATATGATGGTAAAATCCAGTTGCACAGTTCATTTTTGGAAAGAGGTTAACATTGTTAACAGCAACCGTTTTCTTATCTTCGAGCTTTCTCATTACTTTGGTTGTTATTATCTCTCTCAGATAGGGAAATAACAGATTCTACATGGAAATAATATTTGATATAAAACAGGAGATAATAAATACCAGCTTTGCTTCTGATTGGGCGGGCTGTGGCTGTGGCTGTGCCTGTGGCTGTGGCTGTGGCGAGGGGGGTCCTGGGATCCCGGGGACGTTAGGCACTACGGTGACAGGTCTGACAAGCTGACAGCAGAGACACAGACACAGATCAGCACAGAGAAAATTAGTCTTCTGCAGTAAAAAGGCAAGCGGCGCTCCCCCACAACACAAACACACACACACACACGGCAGGCTCTCAGAGTTTCCTCATATCTCAGCCTCATTAGGTTGGATGGCCTGTTATTTTGTGGAGGCAGCGCCACATGGAGATGCAGTGTGCACGCTAATGAACCTCTGCCTGCCTGCGTCAGAGCATATGGACAGGGAAACTGAAGAGAGGATGGAGAGACACGAGTCGGAAGGGCAGAGCCAGGCCTCCTCTCACAGCCGCTGACAATGAAACAGAGGGAGGTGGGGAGAGCTGGAGAGGGAGAGAAAGAAGAGGGGGGAGGAGATGATCGAGTGAAAGGGAGGCCCACTAGTGGCTCGTTCTCCATCTACTTTTGCCCTCCTTTGCTTGTCAACGGCTTTCCCAGTCCCCACAGACTGGGAAGATACAGGTTTTTTCCCTGCTGTGCCGCTATCAGGAGATAATCATCTGCTGCTCAGTGTTCCACACAGACAATCAGGACTACAGTGAACAACAAGACAAGCTTACACATGGGGGAGCTAACAAAAAAAAAAACACAAGACCTTCATTTACAACATATCTCCTGTATGAGACATTGTCATGGGTTGCAGTTATAATTGGTTTGCAAAACACATTAGTGGTATCATGTATTTGCTTTGCCAGAAATCAAAAGCGTTGATTCTAATTGTACAAGGACAAATAGTAGTGAAGTGTCCTGGACTGGAGCCTGCTGTGGCTCAGCCAATTCCTGTGTCTTTGTCACAGTGACACACAGTTATACTCTGAAGTGCATTATTTCACTCAACTTCTATAGCTTTGAACCGACTGCCAAATCTGAGCTGCCAAAGTTGTAAATAGTCCCACTGTCCAAACAGAGAAAAGGAGGTATGAGGTATTAATGTATCACTACAGCGTAAATGCATTTTGAATGTCACCTGAGAAGGACTCCAGTTTTTCTAATGGAAATAATTGCCTGTGCACAAATTTAAAACGTGAGCAACAAACAGAAGTAGTGTTATTCCCACGGAACTGATATTTTATGTTAAATCTCTTAGATGCACAAAGGCAACATTTCAAAAGGAAACTTGTGTCCAGCAAAGCGTGTTGTTTGACACAGTCCAGTGATTTTTTAGTCTAACCACTGGACTACAATAGTAATGTAGAGTTACGTGGCTTGAGAAAACAAATGCTTTCGTCCATTAGTTTGTCCCTGGGAAAAAAAACAGCAGAAAGAAAACAATCTCACCTCTAGGTGCATTTAGTTGATGTTCTGGAGCTTTGCAATATGATCGAAAGCTCAAGAATGCTACCAAATGGACTCCATTTGGACTCTATGGCCCTATGACCAAAAGTTACTGCATGCATTCTTATTTCTATGATCAGTAAAAATGAGCAATGGCAAAAGCAAAAGGCTCATTTCAAATTTCAAAGTGGACTAAAATTCTGTTTAAACCACACACTGTAACACAATATTAACTTAATATAACCAGTAGAACACTCACAGGGATTGCAGTTGGAATATGTACACTTGAGTTTGTAATAGACGCAGGTATAGCAACTGGCATGGTCTGGCCATTAGGCAGCTGTAAGAGCACAGGGAAGGTGCCAGACACTGGGCTGAAGGAGGAGAGAGAGAGATCCCAGTGAGGAAAACAACAAACAACTTTGTGATTAACACATCAAACAGAATCTGTCACAAATTCAAGACAAGATTGGCTACTAATACACTGACATAAAGTCATATTCAGGCAACCACTGATGAAAATAAAATGGAGCCAAAGACAGAACCCAACTCAAACAAGACTTAAAGTAAATACACCTGCAGCATAACAGAGTTAAGCAATATTATTAAAAGATCACATTTTATTGCCACATTAGATCCAGTAAGTAACATCAGTCCTGTCCATATATGGACTTCTGGTGCCAAAGCAGTTTCTCTTAAAATACCTGGGGTTTTCACCAAATCATCTGTGTCAGGCTTTTAAAAGAATCATTCTTTTTTTTTTCTTACAAAAAAAACATACCGGTTTATAATTTCTGTGTGTCACTGCATACATGATTGTTCACACAAGTCTTGAACAATCTCACTGTACCTCAGCTTTAACCTATGAAACTGACTGTAGGTGTGATGAGCACTTACTTTAACAAAGCAATGATAAATGTAATGGGTATTTTGAGTGTGTACACATTAATCTGAGCTTGCTCTGACTTACTCCACCACACACCTGCCCACAATCTATGGAGCTAATTTCCTGCCAAAACGCCAAACAAATGCCCTACGATTCACAAACAAACACAGTGCGGTTTGCATATACAAAACACCACTGACGACTGAATGGATTTTGTTTTTCAAATACAAAATATACCTGACAAACAAACACACAACATATTTCTAATACATCGTGCTTCAGACACAGCTTAACACAGCATGTCTTACAAGTACAAATAATATCTCAATCTTTCTGCCTTGATTGTGTTGAGGATTTTCTCACAAACAAACTGAGTAATTCCCCCTCCCCAACAGCAGGTGGCGCTACGAGTCCATATAAATGCGCTGGGAGGTTGAGCAGAGACATTCACTCCGGGTCCAGTGGGATCTTCTTATGAAGTTTCACATTGTGTTTGCAGTAAAAGGACAGTTAGCTCACCTCCCAGCCCTCTTGCTCAACCACTAGGGGTTGACTTAAGGAACTAATACCCTTTATAATGTACTACTGTACCATAGCACAATATTAAAGGGCTGTGCCTTCAATGGGCCATGTAGCCCTACACTTCAGAACAGACTGTGAACCATTGGGTCACGTGACGTGACATGTTGGCAGGAAATTAGCTCCATAACAACATTTTTTCTTCAAGTTGTCTTTTTGAAAATCTGACACACAGAATCCAATTTTCTGTCCTTCATTCTAAGTTAGATTGGTGTCTACTGACCCACATGCTGGTAAAATATATAATAATACATTTAATTAGTATTTTACAACTACATTATTTAATTATACTTAAATGATACTAAAACAATTAACAGAGGATACTGGGGCTCAATAGAGTGTGCAAGTAAAAACGTACAAGTTCCAAAAACTGCTCTGAACACAGAGCGTGACGGTGATGATTATGTGAAAACCCCGTTCATTTTCTTCTCCACCACTCAGAAATTCAACTGAGGGTGTACGTCTATATTTGAGCAACACTGATGCTGTTTTTGAAGACGGGACTGATGAGGTCTACGGCCAAAAATAAACATTCCTGCGGAGTGCAAATAAATCAAAAACAAACAAGCACATGCCTCATGAAATATGAGCTCACCAAGACAAAACTGCACAAACATAATTTTAAAAAGGAAAGGATGACTTAATAAAAACTATGATTTTTAAAAATTGACATTTCGAGTTACTTACACTATAGGCCTATTAGTGGATGGGACTTGGGTAATAACAGAGCTAGATGTTGGCGATGGGAGAGCTTGCTGTATTACAACATTAGCCTCTGAGGTTGCTAGAAGTACATTGGGAACTTGGAGGGATGCAGGATGGACTATAGTGGATGTTGGCAGTGAGGCTGGCTGCAAAGATAAGTCCTGGAAACATCATACAACACCTTAGCTGCAGAAAGTGTTTAATGAAAACCAGATAATTTAATTACTTCCAATTATATGATCCTGATATTTTACCTTTTCCTCAACATTAGAATAAAAACGTAAAGATTAAGTATAAAATAAAACTTATTTGTTCAAATTCACCTAATATCTACCATTATGTTTAGAATACGAAACATCTTTTGTGCCGCACTGTTAGTATTATTTCTGTCAAGTTAAAGTCAGATTAAAATTACCAAAAGGTGCAAACACTTATTAGATGAATATTCATACAAGTGGATGTGCAAATTCCATAGTAAATTAACTAATCACAGAACCAGGAGAACAACCTTCATGACAGTCTCGTAAACTCTGTGTGATTAGCACAAACACCTAATTTAAAGCCTTTACCTTGTCATCACTTGTTGTAGATTCGGGGTGAGGCAGAGGGCTATCTCGATGTGCCTCCATTGCTGTGGGTTCCTCGACTTTGTTGCGTATGATAGGCGTCGCAAGGGGTGACAAATCCAGTGGTAACTGCAAAGCAGTGAGAAGAACATGTCAGTAACAACGGAATAAATAATGGAAGAAACAAGTGTCAGATAATCTGATGACAAGCTTATCGAGAACAACCTTTTTAATGTCATCTTCAGCGGCTTTTTTGAAGTCATGGTCGAACGGACTTGCAAGTTCATTGAAGAGCCCGACCTCCTCGCAGTTCTTCAAAAAGCGGGTAGGCGTAGGTGTTTGGTCTGCAGTGGAAGACAAACTTCAGTGCACTGGGTAAAAGTATCAGTTACATTAAAATATATCGACTTCAAGAGCACTCACCAGCAATGATGACACTGTCATTCCTTGCAGGGCCAAACTTCAGGGTCATCTCATGTTTGTGTTTGTGGACAGCCAAGTGGTCTTCATTTGTAAACCTCTATGTAAGGTCAAAACAAGAAAACAGGCAGGATAATGAGACATGACCCACAAGGACAGGGTGTGGAGCAAAGTTACTGTTAAAGTTTGTAATAGTGTACATTAACTAACATTGAAACAAGACAGCGAGGACCACGATATTGAATCAACGCCCGGAAAACTGTTTCAACAAAATTTCAGCTTTACCAGACTGCTAAAAAACAACATAATACAGGCTGATTGGCGATATGAAAGAATGATGAATACAAGAGACAGGAACACAGGAAAAAAATGAAGTTATTACATATATTGCAACACATTTAAGATTCTCAACCTTTTCCCTTTCATTTGATGCTTTTTAGTGAAAAAAATTATAAAATGCATAAATTAATAAATACCATAATTTCCCACTCAAATCTGTACCCTAGCAGAGAAACCCTAGGACATACAAATGATTCAAAATGGATAAAAGAATTTAAGTAAAAATATAATATAGCAGTTAAACTACTTAAACATACAAAAATATAAAAGTGAACACACTTTTGTTTCCACAACTCTTTCATATCTCTTAAAAATAACATTGGAGGATTGAGGGGTGGCTGCTTATGACCTCAGGACACAAGGTATGCGGTTATGTGGTATTTGTCTTAACCATCAGGCCACCGGATGCTCCACATTGTGCATTTCTCAAACAAAGTTGAGGTATATCCATTCAATAATTACAATGAACTAACTGACAAACAGAGAACATTGTGCCCGGTAGTTATCCAGTATAAGCAGTTTCAGTTTCTGTGTACACAATACAGTGAAGCTACCAACTACACTGTGTCATGCACAGTGTACTTGAAGGGATCTTGGAGACAGAAGGGGCCCAACAGCAAATTTTACCTGACAAAAGTTAATCAAGCCAAAGGCCAGTTTACATAGAGTAATTTGACTTACCTGTCCACACCCAGGAGCAGTACATTGGAAAGGTTTATCATCACTCATATTAAGGAATTCCTGTTATGTCACCCTGGAATAAAAAAAAAGGATAAAACAAAAACTGGAGTTACTGTAAATATCAGACCTAAAGATGTGAGTCACAAATAAGGCTTTGGCTTCAACCTGTCAAGTAAACGTTGTAGCTCAAATTAATTTCAGCAAATGCACAGACCTGATATCGGGTTTTGTGTGACTGACGGAGGGTTGGAGCAGCACTGTAAAGGTGAAAGTCCTCAGAAATTAGGACAAAGCATGTCAATGAAGGGCGGCTGCTTTGGTTGTTTACACCTAAGTGTCACCATAAAAGACGCTAAATTCTCTGTCCATTAATTTTGGTTTTAAAAAAAAAACGCGTCGGATGAGGACATGCTGAGCCACCTGTACCGTCCCCCGTATGACAAATATGATGAGAAGAAATCACACATTAATCCTGTAACGTTATGTTATAACAAGAGGGAGCTATCATCTGTTCCAGTCGCTTCCATGAAATAGCCTTAGCCCTGCGTTAACATACAACCGTCGCCATGTTTGAACCTAAATACCACTGTAAACAGACGACATGTCAGCATTTATTTCGAGGCCGCTTCGTTGTACCGGAGCACAAGTCCCTCACAGTGCCAGAAATTAAGTCTTTTACAGCAGTTTTGTGCTCGGCTGCTGTCAGTTTCTGTGGTCACTTACCCTCAGCCACAACCCTCGACTTCCAAAATCCCACGTTCGTACTAAAGTATCGCGAGAGAAGCGTGGGCTTTTCCGTAAACGTCACACGAATGGGTTCTGCGGTTGTTTCATTATGACAGACCCTCATTAAGCACTCACTAAGTATTACTTTTCCTTTAACTTTACACTGGAATTAATTCAGAATAAAACTAGTCATTCTGTTGCAGCTGTGGGGAAAGACGACACTACATTTAAATGTAACATTAACATTTAAAAGTAACAAACTTTGTGCTTTACTGTAAATCTGTTATTTATAAGCGGTAAATTTCAGTTTTCCCCAAATATAAATGACTTTTTGACAGAAATTATGACTAATGAGAAAAAAATACATAACTTTATTTTGACATCCTCTTGGTGGATAATGGTTTATTTTCCATTTTACTATTTTTTGTGTGTTTTTGTTTTTTTCTCATAGAATTACACTTATATACATGTTTGCACAAAAATGAATCTTTTTTTGTAGCTAAAAAGTGAATGCTTGATATTATTTAAATATAAAAAGATTCTCACTTTGATAATTTGGTGATAGCACCCTAAAGCTTCTTAGTATGTTTAAACGTTTTTCACTATGGTAACCTGTGTTAACTTTTAATATTAGCTTCCTTTGTTCCAGGTAATTTACGAACAACTATTGGTGATACAAATATGGAATATAGGTTTTTATCTGTTATGTTTTCATAATCATGCAGGGCAACAAAAATATACCAGCACATACATGTTTGCTTTCAATTCTGAATTCTCATCCAAAACTTTCCTTAAGTAACAAATTATCAGTTACACAGATTTCTTTTGTATGGCATTTATCAATAATGTAATATGTCTTTAATTACCAGGTTTAGGGCCACATCTGATTATTCTCATCAACAGTAGTGAACGCATCTTGCTTTTTTTTTTTTCTTTTACTGAATAAAAAAACATAAAATGCCCATCACTGGTTCTCAAATAACTCAGTGACATCTAAAGAGCTTCAACAAAGATATTCAATTTATAATTGTACAAGAAGTGGAAAAGTTGGAATGAGAAAATATTAGGCTTTTTTTTTTTTTTGCATGACCTGAATAATAACCCATTACTAAAACTGATATTTCAAAGTCTATTGAGTCAACTGTTTCAGCTTCCAATCAGCCTAAATTACAATTTGTGAGTTTTTTTTTAAACAACTGAGCAAAGACTTTCATTCATGACATTCAAAAAAGTCAAAAACCATTATTTAACTTAATTAAATTGTCTAAGATTTATTCAATGCCATTTACAAAAGTAAGCACTCACTTGCTGCCTAATTACATTACTAGTTCACTGCAGCTGAACCAAGAACTCATTAAGGTGGACCCCAAAAAGCTTGAATATGATGCTCTGAAAAACAAGGCTGACGCATGGCAAGTCTAAGAGCTGCTTCACAGAAAAGATGACATTCATGTGCTGACCGCTCTGTTGTGCTAGCATGATTCTCCAGACATAAAAGTTACTACCATTGTTAAATAGTCAAATACATGTATTTTAATCACGTAATTTCTTACATTTGTACAATACATGTTTTGCTTATTTCGACAGTGTCTGAAAGACTTGAAAATGTACATTTCCATGACACCAACATGGAACAATTTTGGTAGCCACAATAAAATATGTAGTCACATCTGTAATGAAAGTGTCATATGACAGCAGATTTTTACATAGCAAACAGGATAAGGAAAGCGACCATCAAACAGAACAGTCCCATAGCTTCAGACAGGGCAAATCCCAGGATGGCATATGAGAACAGCTGCTGCTTCAGAGATGGGTTCCTGCAAACAAGATCATACTGTCAATGCATCTATGAAAAACCAAAGCATGCACCAGAAATGAATCCATTTTACATTTTTAAAAGGATATTTTCAGGTATCGTGGCAAAATTGAAACAAACCTAGCATAGCCGATGATGAGACTGCCGAACACTGTCCCAATACCAGCACCGGATCCAGCTACTCCAACTGTGGCAGCACCAGCTCCAATAAACTTGGCAGCGGTGTCAATGTCCCTGCTGACAGCACTGGTCTGGAAGCCCCTCAGTGTGACCTGGGTGAGTGGGCTCTGTGGCATCACAGCAACACTGCTCTGGAGCAAGAGAAGTCAAAAATGGTCAACTTTCACCTTTAAAGCCAATGCTATGAGATATGAAAAGCAATTAGTTGACAAAATGGAGCTAAAACAGTTTTACTGATAGGAGCAACAGATTAAACTACAACTACATTCCAGTTTTCGTGATTATGTGATATGACAATTTTGTCGAGTGCCAAAAATCCAGAAATGTTTATGTTAACATTTATAATGCAAAATCGTTTGACGCGTTTCTTCATTTTCTAACTAAAAACTAATTCTGTACTCTCAAAAGCCAGTAAGTGGACAATTTGGATTTTTTTTGTACTTGGTTCTAGAGCTCTTGAGCTTTGGGGATGCTGATCAGACTAATTGCAAACCACAGATCTAAACGTTTCCAAGTATAATTTCTGACATTTTGTACGGTGAAAGACTAAAATCAAATAGTTGATATTAGTTATAAATAACCAAGCAACTAAGTGTTCAAAGGACAGTCACAGTCGGGATAGAAAGGCTTCTTACCTCTGATTTCATCTCAGGCCTGGACAGCACAGAGGCAGACAGGGGTCTGTAAAGAGCCCGGGAACCAGCACGGACCTGCAGCAACGGCACAGATACAAAAGCAGTTCAGGTTTAGTAACAACACACACATATGATCAGTAAGACATGGAACATATTATAGGGACTATTCCCAAGCACACAAGCAGATGGAAGGCACCTTGAATGTCCCTTTGTCAAACACATTGTAATTCACTGCAGCTCACAGCTTGTGTGACCTGTGGCATTACAGGGATTTGCAAGTACAGACCATGCTGTCACTCATTTTAAAGACTTATATTAATATATGGTGCTGACAAACTACAGTAGACCTTAAGAAAACTTACTAGCAAATAGACCTATTGTACTTTCCGCTAGTTAGCTAGCTGGGGCTACTACAAATGGAAATATGACCTTGGAAAATAACTAAAACCCCAGGATACACCTATTTGGAGCTTATAACGACCAAATGAACGAGGTGAACATTTGTGCATCAAATGCACGGGGCAGTGTGTGCGTTTTCAGAAGGACTCTCCACTAAACTCGGCTAACACAGGCTTATAATGACCTTAGCTGACGGCCATCATTGAAGATGTCCGCTACGAGCTAAGGCGGAGGCAAGGCGGCAGAATAATGAAGATGACTCACATGCACCGTGTTCATGAACATCAGAGCTATACGGTCAACGTATTAAATATCTGGGTCGTTCGGTGCTTTAGCATTAGCCCACTAGCCTGCCGGCCTAGTCTGCAGATACCCTTGCCACAGTCAGCTGCAGTCAAGTTCAACCGGAGGCCCACCCGGATTTAACGGAGACATTGAAAACAGCGGAACTCACATTCACAGCACGGAGACAAACCGGAGGAAGAAAACTCACCAGCGCCGGCGTGGAGACGAACTTTGCACAGGCGTACATTTTCTACTTTAGGTCGTTTTAACCGGTTCGGTCAAATCTGGTTGAAGCCCGGGTCTCTCTGAGGAGGGAAGACCGGAGAGAAGTAAGGTCAAACGGGTGTATAAACGCTCCACAGAGGAAATAAACACATTAATATTAACATTCGCATTCAATCTGCACGATATCCTCACTTGTGCGCTACAATGTGAACTACGGAGAGAGGATGAAAAGGGATTTGTTACAGATTACCTCCTCATTCAAACAACCGTCACACACTTACCGACTGCAGAGGTCGAACCACAGTGGAAGAGTGCGCAGGCGCGACGTGAAGTATATAGAGACCCGGATGATGGCAATGGAAGGTCATTTCACAGAAACTTTATTTAACAGGAGCACAGCGGCAACGCTCATTCACAAAACCACTTGGTCTTTATTTACACACTCAGATGCACCGTACATGTGTGAATACAGTTACGAACGATGATAAAAGCTTATAGAGTCATATTGATGAAAATTGGCAGCTTGTATGAGTGGTGCATACCTGAGTATATTTTAAATTAAAGAGACAGTGGGTGAAGAAGCTAAGGATATGAGGATATTTTATTCAATCTTTATTCAATCAGGTAGTCTCATTGTGACTGAGGTCTCTTTTTCAAGAGAGACCCAAGAACAAGAAACACATTCAGAATCACAAACATGCAATCATCAAACAGAAATAACACAACAAAGACACATCCAATAAAAACAATTACAAGATTCATAAAAAAAATTAGATAATAAAGTTTTAAAATCTCCAAGAAGGACTCTAGTTTAAGGGCAGTTTGCAGTTCATCCCATTTAAAAGGGTACATACAGAATATCTAAGGTAAGACAGTTGCTGGATCATGTCATGTAGTAAAAAGATTTGTTAAAAGTAATGTGAGGTAGTTTGGACGCTTTAACAGTAGAGTGTTTGTAAATTAATATCATGAGATGATTATTTCTTCTCTGAGTAGGAAATTGGTCATTAGTGGTAAAGTGTCAAGACTTCTGCAGAAGATTGCAAGAGTTCATTTGCATTTTCTTCTTTATGTATGGCTGAGAGTTAATAATAAAAATCATATAACCTACTTATAAAATGCAAATTTAAACAAGTCCAATTATTACGGTAGGCTTCAAAACCTTTTTCATAATAATTTTGGAAGAAAAATGTGATAAAAGCAATTAGCAAACTTTGATGATCATTAACATTAACATACCCACTCTTAAATGCCACGCTAGACCTCGGCTCAACTGTGGGAACAAGTTCCAAGGCTGGTTTGATTCCTGTGGGTCACATCAAACCAGGAAACGGCAATCTAGATGAAATCAGCCTGATACTTGCTCGTTTTTGGAAGACCATGTACTTCCCTTTCCTGTATATTTGGTTACACGGACGGTCAGGACCACAGTGATACAGTTTTCATTGGAATACATCAACAAATTTAGCCGGAAAAAGAAGAACTTCCTGTTTCAAGTGTTCTGTCATGTCTGATACAATAACATAGATTTTTAGATTCTGGCTAATACAGACAGCACAGAGAGAGTACAACATCTGCATCAGACCTCTTTTTTTTTGTCAAACTGTCTACATCCTGTGGCTGCAGGTACAGCAGAGGCAGAATTCAACTAGTATTTCAGCATTAGTTTTTCTCTCAAAACAAAACCTGCCCGCCGCTGTCCGCTACTATCACCTGTTGTGTGAATTTAACACTCTGCCCAGAGGGAGTCATGGCTTGGGGCCCTGTCTGTGCATCTCACAGGCTGATGGTGGAGCTGTAGGCTACCAACACCGGGCGGATTTGTAATTGTGATGAATGACTCCACAGCAGCTGGTCTGTGATGGAAAGGTAATGAGCACGGGGAGTCTGCCTTTGCGACATGCTTTCTTTAAGGGAGGAATGTCCCAGTGGCTCCTTAGGTATGATCTTTTCAGTTTTACAGCGAACATGAAGCCACAGATTCCTGACCTCCTGGGCACTGAGAGGAAATAGTCAGTAGATCATATATGTACCAAGAAATGCTGAAAAAGACAATGAAGGATCTTATGCATTCACAAAGCACAGGACAACCAGCCGCATCCTTATTCTAGATAATTTTATTCAGTTCTACAACAAAAGGGAATAGTGCAGACTTTTCTGTTCTATTCTACTCGATAATGTTCCATTCTATTATGTTTTATTATAAACTATTCTAATCTTTCATTTTCTACTTTGTCCCATTCCATTCTTTTGCTGTTGTATTCTGCGCTAATCAATTCTGTTCTGTTCTCACACAATATGTTCCATATTTTCATTTCGAGCTCCTTCACGCAGGTAGTTCCTTTTCAAAGGGCAAATCATCACGTGTCATAACCTGCTTCTCGTGACCATTTGTTATCATTAAGTCAAGAAACTGTTATTGCACCATTACACAAAACTGTAGGGCCTGAGAAGCTTGAACATAACTTGTAGCAACCATGAACTAGGTCATTCCTATAAAGGTCCAGCAGAGGGTGCAATAGGGTCTAATGTGCTTATAGCCTTTGTTGCTGGGGTCATGGTAACTGCACAAAAGTGAGGAGAAAAAGACTTTGTGTTTCAGCACTGTCCTAAAATTCATGATGGATTAATCAGGACAGAGCATATTCTGTTGTTGAATTACACCTAATTAACTATCCGATGGATAAAATAGCTTATCCCATTTTTGTGATTCTGTACCAAACGTCTTAATCTTCCTAATGATTCTGAATTTGCAAGAGAGAGAGAGAGCTTTGAAAATACAATTACTATATGACATATCTTTAATTTCACACTGCTGATTTGTATTTTTATTAATGCAAATGTAAAATGTGAGAATGTATTGTAGGCCTCAGTGCAATGGAGCCACTTATAGGTCGGAGCTAACCGTACGATAAAACATGAAGATTTACAATATATTAATTGCAAGACAGCACATATCAAAGTGGCCGTTAACTACCTGAGGTCAATGTCATACTGTCTAATTAACCGGGCAGCGGCTGTGTGGTCCTACATGGCTGTGGAAGGTGGAGAGAGCAGCCGATCTCACGCACGCCCCGCTCCCCCCACCCCACCGCCCTTTACCCACCTTTTACTTCCTCCCATTCAGAGGCACGCACGCACTCGTTGTCTGAGTTCTTGCACAGAACACTCTGAGACATTCCATTTGCATGCCCGCCCCATCAAGCTGGATGCACTCAGACTGGTAATAAAAGGCATTGACCCCCTTAACCTTTATGAATTACAATTTGTGCCTGCAGCACGTCCTGTCAGAGGCCTCAGAAAAGCAGGCACCTCAGCCGGGGTGTGTGCGTGTTGTTTTGCAGTTGTTAAGGAGAGGGGAAAAGGTTTTTACAGCTCCTCGTCGGAGCTCCTGACAAGCAGGGAGGAGGCGTTCTGACAGCAGAAGCAGGGTAGGGAGGGACTGCAGCGCTGCTGATGGCTCCATGCTAATCTCCATCTCTGGATGCCGCACGAAACTACTGAGGCTTCTTTCTTTGTCAAGGCCAAGGATACACAGCCTGTAGGGCTACAGTTTATCTGTGTTCCACTTTTCATTTCTTACTCTCCCGAACAACTGAGGCAGTTTATTCTTATTTTGAACTAAACCCAGGAACGGATTAAACCAGATAGCGTCTTATGGAAACATCTGGGTTGGATTTCATTGCAAGTTGTCAGTATTAAGCACAAAAAGCCATTCAAACCTTGCGAAATCTGTTTTTGGGAACAAAGTGAAAAAACAAAAACTAACTAACTTGTTGTTGACTGGTTGAGATCATTTAAATGACAAGGACTGAGCTACAGAAGATTACTGTGGAATTTTAAATCCCCCAGTGGAATGAGTATGTCTAACTTCAGTTTGCTTTGCAGTTAAAGTAGTGAAGTGCACAAAACTGGAAACCAGTCTTTCCCAGTTCAGAAAGTTCATTCATATATATGACTGATCAGCACATGACGTTCCCTTCATCAAAAGAACTAGAGGTGGTTCACATACATGAAATTCATGATAGGGGTTAAAAGTTTGAGTCGCAACAATGATAAATATCATGGTAGAATCAGAAGTAATCAGGAGAATGTAGACTCTACAGGTACTCTGCTGTATAGTGAAAGTACTTTGAGTTCCTTTTTCTGATGATAAAGGTCCTAAAACTTAATGGAAGGCCTAAGACTCAGAAACCTGTGGATATCATGTGAATCCCTTTCTTACATGGTATAAAGGCTCCATCAGTCAAAGAGTTTCAAAGTTTAGTCTTTAGGGTATGAAAGGAACTCTGTTTTCAGTTTTTGCTGATGTATATAATAAGTCATGCTATTGAGTGAAGTGTTTTCAGAGGCTCAGAGGCATCATGAAAGTAGCCAGTTAGCAAACATGTAGCAGGAATAGTAGATTTGGTTTACGTGATAAATAATCACAGGGAAGCTTTTCTAAATAGCCAGTGAAGCTTTTAACATATGATGGTGCCATTTCTCCAATTGATAATTACAACACTGGTGATCACACACCATGATAACACTTTTTCAGTTTTATTCCCTGAGCAAACTGGAGAACAGGTGGAAATTCAGGTGGAAACTGAATCCAGGTCACATGTTTGAAAGACCTCCATTAAAACCACAGCTCTGTAAAATCTCAACTGGTGATTTTTTCTTTTTTTTTTTTTTTAAATAAAAACAAGACTCTTTAACCAGTGTAGGTCACACGGAGAACCTGAGAACCCTTTTCATTGAGGGTGTAGACAGCCTTCAAGTAGCTGGTCCAATAATCCACAGTAGAGCAGTACATGGGCTGATACTCTGATACTGCTGGAAATCATCCCACAGAAATGCACCGGGTGCTCTTCATCTCTGAAAGATTTAAAGGACATTAGCATTCAAAAAATTGATTTTTCAACAAATCCATAATAACGCTGATCTTTGTGCAGCTGGTGAGCAGAGGAGTTGGAAGAGGTGTAAGAAATGCTGAGGCTTGCAGTATCATTAGTCTTTATCCTGACTTTTTTTTTTAGCTAACTCTGTAACACCTCTATATCCACTGCATGTCCTATGCTTAGGAGTGTTCAACTACAACAGTGATTTTACTATACTATCACGCCAATATTGGCTGGATTTTAAATAAAATTTAAACCTGACATTCTGTTCTCACAAACACTAGAGTGAACCGAGCTTTATTCCTTCCTCTGTTTAACATCAGGAAATCCAGGCAGTGACTGTGTGAACAGGAGCGTGGCTGACAGGGGCAGCCGTGCGATGATTGGTTTACGGATCTGCGCTTTCTCTAGTGACTTCAAGGTCACTAAGATTTACAATCAAATGGCTTATGACACTTTAGTAAAAGCCACCCACAGCTGATGACAGGAAAAGAAAACGAGTCGGCCCCTTTAGAGGAATCTGCTTGACCTCATGCTGTGGTCCATTACTGGGATGTACTTCTGTCTGTTTTTATTACAACACCTAACAAAGACATGCATGTTAGTTTTTGCAGACAGAAGGTTGTTAAGGACGGCATATGGAGAATGGATTTGATAGACAGACAGTATATGGTGCACACAGTATAGTAGATTAGAAGAATGGTGCGTTTCAAGCTCCAGTCAAACTGCAGTTACAGTCTACTACACAAAAGAGCAATTAAATATGATTTAAAGGCCAATCTGTAATGGCAGTGTGCTGCCCCCTATTGAAATATTATTGCCCTACTACTTACTGTTTTAGATGGTGATTTAGTGTGGTGTCCTGTCTTGTTTAGTTTATTTTAGTCGTCACTGAAATTTAATGGCTGAGTTATGATTTAGAGACTATGTAACTGCTAAATGTGTGCATGCCTGAAAATGGAGACTGTCAAAGCTTTGTGCTTTGGTTAAACAAAACAAATGTATATTTACATTTTAAAATAATGATGGGCTCGTAATCTTCAACCTCTAAGCTTATTTACCAGCAACTTGTCACCTTTTAACTAATGGATCCTCAAAAACAGCCATATAAGCAAATGCAGGCTTTGTTTCAATCATTAACAAAATTACATTACTAACACTGGATATGAGACTTGTTACACATATTCAAGGCATGTTTACTTAGCACTCATATGGAACGCTGTTGATTTTTATGGGACGCATATGGCTGCATTTTATTGTGCTCAATTAAATCGCTTTAAACCAGGATTAACTTTTTGGAGCGCCAATCAATTATATAACGTTTCCTTACTAAGAGCTGTTCACTGCGCGGCTGCTCCAAATGCCTCCTAAGCGCTGCTCACAGACCAGGGTGTCAAATGTGAGGCTGTCACAACAATATTTAGTGAAAAAGCCCTTCCTGCTTTTAATGGCCTGACCTACATCCCAGTTCAGAGAGCTAATAAAGGCAGTCTGGTGTAGGTCCTGGAGCTGCACAATGTCGCTCACAGATGCCCAACTCAGCAAGATCCGGAATGCTCAATTAGTTGCTTTTATAGGCCCCATTAATATGCATTAACTCTCTTTCCAATGTACGCGCACAGACTAAAAGTCGCTGCGGCCGACCTATCAGCCAGGTAACACTGTTTTTGTTTTTAAGCCCTTTCCAGAACATGGACAAGAATTTTGGCATCATAAAAGCATATTGTAGAAATTAAAAAGGAGCAAAACTTAAAGACAACTATACTTATGTCAGAATACAGCGGTGGAATGTAACTAAGTACATTTAGGTTCTTGTACTCAAGTATTTCTATTTCATGCTACTTTATATTTCTGCTCCTCATTAACAGAAAGTCAAATCATTGTTTTACTCATTTAAAAACTTGGGGGGTTTAGGATTTTTGGTTGGATAAAACAACACGCTCAACTTTGCGATGGGCATTTCTCACTTTTATTTCTCTTTTGAGATTTTATAGATAAATAATAAATTAATCAAGAAAATAAGCAGCAGATTAATCATTTAAAAAACACTTACTTGTCAACTATAGTAACTGGTGACATTGCAGGTTAAGGCTTTACATACAAAACATGATGACCATACAAAATATGATAAATATGAGCATATAGATTAAACCACCTCACAGCATAGAAAACTAGCTCTACCTCAATCAACTACAACAGTAAAATGCCACTTATACATTAGTGCCTCAATAATAGTGATCCGATAATGTGATATTTGACACTATAACACTCACAGGGGACACGTTTCTGCATTGAGTACTTTCACTTTTGATTTTGGAAATGTGTTAATAGTGTGTTAATAATACTTAATCCTAGGTAATTTTGCATGAGTTGCATTTTCAATAGAGGATTTTTGCTTTTAACAGAATAATGTAACAGTACTCTTACTTTTATAAGGTGTATTTAAAGGTGTATTTTCTCCACCACTATAATAATATGGGTTTTAATATATAAGGGCTTATATAGACGTATAGATCTGGTGAAAAAAACAATACAAAAACAAACAAACAAACAAACAAAAAAACCCACACAAAACAACACAACAGAACAGCCAGATCATAACATCTACACTGAATCATTCCCTCAGTCTCAGCTCCAGTCTTGAACCAAGACAACAGATAGCTCACCACAGAAACCTACACAATCTGGTACCACTCCTCCCACACAATAAACCGATCTGGCACACAGCAAGCCGAATCAATCATGGCACTTTATTATCCTGTCACTAGTCTGCTTCCTGCAAGTGTGTTTACCCTGTCCATGGCCCTGTGATTGTGGCTGTTCAGTGTACATTAAGACAGACATAATTGAGATTGTGGGCGGCCGAAAATGCAGGGCTCAACCTGTTGTCGTTAATCTGTCATATTGTCGAGAGTCACAGCAGCGCTGACCCATAGGAGGCTCCACCTTGGAGGCACGGCTGATGGAGCTTTGTTGTTCATGGCAGAGGGCCTCACCTATTTTAAGTTTATTGGTTTGCCACCAGCGGAGAACTCAAAGAAAGTGTGATCTATTGCCCAACCTCTGACTTCAATTTCTCTGTTCTGGTCCTAATCCATGTTAGGTACTTTATGATTAGGAGTGATTCTCTTAAAACTCATCACCTCTACATTACACTCTAGTAGTAATGATTTGAGTGATTAAGCATCAGACTGCTTTTTTTATTTTGAAGTGTTATGATGAAAAATAAGCTGAAAAACTCAAAGGAGTGAACAGTCATGCACAGCATAATGAAAGCTTAATACTGTTCTTTGTAATATGCTAAATTATACAAGGAATCAATCTGAATTAATTGGTAACCCTTCAGATAGCAGCAGTCTCTCTTTAAATTAGATTACTGATGGTTGTGCTGAAAATTCGCCTTCACTTTGTACAAATTAAAGCTCTGGAAAAGCATTTACAAAATAACAAGATATAAATGAATGCAATCGTACTGTTGGAAAAGGTGCTTTTTACAATCACGCAACATATTAGAAATAATAGCTAAATCTTGCCTCAGCGGCCTATTATTAATTACCTGGCAAATAGGACCTGTCTGTTTTGAAACTGAGTTATAGTGGTGGCGAGAGATCACCAAAGAAAATTAAACAGCAATCAAAGTACATTTCTATCATCATAATTCTGATTGTCAGGATCACCTTTCCCAAGATGGCTCATAACAGCACAACAAATCCTAGTTTTTATTAAGTGGCTCAATTTGCTGCTGTTCATATTTCACGTTTATGCTGTATTACAACAGCGTCATACATGTATTCCGCATTCTTGTTATTTCTGGTATTCAACGTGATTTATTAGACATGGAAATATGAGAATTCTGCCATGAAGCTGAGTTTAATTGATAGAGAAGACGTAGCTCCTAAAGAGTAATCTGTGGCATCCTCTGCGCAGAGCAGCACGATATGTTTACGCCACACTAACACCGAAACTGCAGCAATAACACGGAGCCCCTGGAAGGTTTTCATCGCATCATGCACGCCTTTTATCCAGCCTTGATTTTAGACTACAAAAATTCACAAAGCAATCACTTAAATCTCCAAGAGGATGTAAGTATCTGGCTCTGTGTCTTCAGAATGTGGCTTCTTTTATAGCAGGGGGTTATATCAGCCTGGAGACCCATAAGTTATGAAATGTCAGGATCCTATGCATTCTAATTGAGTGTGGAACAGTTAATGGCTGTGGAAATTCAGCCGCTTGACGTCTTATTCCCCTGTGTGCTGTTTCACAGCCAAGCCCATGAGCCTCAATTAAATGACAAAATGGGCCCATTCTTGAAAATAACAACAATAAAAACACAAGCCTATATGGCAATAATATCAGGTCTCACCTTGAATCAACAATGGTCACAGCTTGCAAATGACTAAACAGAGACACTGCGATAAGAGCAGAAGCAGTAGGGCTTATGTGAGATGTTTTTAGCAGCTTGATACGGGAATATACTGCAGCAGGTCTGCAACTAACAATCATTTTCATTATCAGTTACTGTAGTGATTATTTTTGTCAGTTAATCAATTAATAATCTGGTGTGTAAAACTATAGAAAATAGTATGAAAAATGCCCATCAAGATTTCCCAAACAGAAATTTTGTTTTCTTAGTCTGTTCTGATACTTTGGTATCATAGCAGACAAAGAAAACACACAGATATTCATAATAAAATATCTGTGAATTAAATCAAAAACCGATTAATTAATCATCAAAATAGTTTCTCATCAATTTTCTGTCAATAAACCAATTGATTAATCGACTAGTCGTTTCAGCTCCATGCTGCACACATGGCATATGTAAACAATGTGTTAAGATGTTTTAAAAAAGGAATGGGAAAAGGATTTAATTACTTACACTTCAAACTGACATACAGCAGGTAAAACTCAGCCTGTCCACTGTACCCACAGGACTAGGAGAAGTTTTTTTTTCAGACTCAGGCCTACTTTTTCTAACAAACTAGATCATGTCCCAAAATATATCCCCCCCAAAACTTAAAGTTACCTATGTGTTACTGAGGAAAACTTTTAAAATCCAGAATCAATACCGCCTAAACCTAAGCCCATTTTCAGGAGATGTCTGCAATCTATAAATACACATGGACCATGTCCTATTAAATCCTGTGATATGGAGAGGGGCTGAATATTGACCCAATCCTGATTGGAGGAGATTTTTTTCACACCCTTGCTTATTGTTTTTATGACTCTTTGACTTTAACCCCTTTACTGCTTCACTGATTTCATGCAACAAACAATAGCTTTTCAATAATTCAATTTATAGCTCGCCATAAATGGAATTCAAAGGACAATGCTGTTGCAAATGAACACAGACGATGCTTTTGGCTCCGGCATCTTCCTGGTTGCCAGAGGAAAGACAGAATATTTATTTTACGGTTGCCTCACATTCCCATTAAAACGAGGAAGCTACATTTCCAAGCACGTGGTGTAAATGTAATATACAGAGTTGAAAGAGACAGATGGTAGAGTGAAAGTCTCATGTGGCAACACTGTGCGATGGTACCACTGCTGCCAGTGCCAAAGAAGAAATCCTCCCAACACCATCCGAGGCCAGATTAGATCTATTAATACGCGTTCATGTGCATCTATCACGTGCCCGTTCACATCCATGTTCATGTGAGCCAGTCGGATCCTGAAACACACGTGGCCACATCTTGTTCATCATTTATTGTTAACGCCAAAACACTGAGAACTTGTATGTGGGAGAGGATCAAACACAGAAATGAATTACCATCCTATTTATTTATCCAGGCCTTTCTGTCAATCACAGCAATAATCAGAAGTAACTCATTCAAATTTTGAGAAAATGAAGGATGCATTCCCTCCAATTTTCAATTTGGAAGTGGCAACTATGGCCATGATGAATGTCTGAAGAGTCCATCTTCTTCCTCTCATTTCTCCTAACCTTTCCTGACAGCTTAGATATTGCCTACCTGGTAATTTGCTCTACAATAATTGTTACTGTGAGATTTCCCCCATCCTTTAACAAGGATTCTTAACACCCTCTGTAGGTGACAAAATGCAATTACAAACACAAGTGCCCCATCGTGACTGGTCATCAGCAGCTGCCACCTCCATTTCCCAGCCCCAACTGGTTCCATTAATGAAAAAAAAAAAAACAAAACAAAAACAAAAGACGTGCAGACAGATTTGGCAAACATTTGCTGCGAATAAAACTTTAATTAAAAGATATGAAGCTGTTTTATTGATTAACAACATCAGTGATTAAAGTGTACGGCTGACATTTTTTTCCAGGCTTGCTGTTTTGTTCCCTCTCAGAGATCATTTACTGTTGCGCGGCCCTGTTTATTGATAAGTGTGTTTGATGAATGCAGATGTGGCTGTTTGGAAAGCGGGCTTGCTGATGGAGCGATCATATTGTGCGAAACACCAGGCTCGGGCAAGAACAGCTGTTGCGGCTCCGTCCACTGGGACGCCATGTTTCACCACCACCCCGAGTGCACATGCAGGCGCGCTGCTGTAAAGCTGCAATCAACATATTCACAACGCCCTAACAACTCTATGAATTTTATGACACATCACCAGAGCGCTCTCATCTCTGTCCGGCACTAAAACCTTAATTATTGAACTAATTGCTATGTCTATATTCATTTCTCTGGTAATCCTTTGGTGATTACATTTTGTGTTCAATACCAGGCTTATCCTTTAATTAAAAGGATTATTAACCTTTAAAACTGAGCCATGAGGGATTAAACCCTTGAATGTTAGTGTCAAAAGCATTTTTCTTTTCCAAAACAAGTTGAGAATGAGGTACATTGTTTCAGTCATAATCAGGAGACCATCAGGCTGGTCAGATGCCTCATAGCTAACATGTTAGCTTTTATACAGAGCTGACTTACAACAGCAATAAGCCGTCATTAACATCTCTTTCCAATTAAAGTCTACAGAATGCTGACACATTATACCTGGTGGGATAACAATCAGTGCATATACATGGATAATGATACAGTCCTGACCAGGGGGAATCTAAACATGGTGCGAGCAAGGTGAAAGGGTGAATGAGTCAATGGTAAAAAACTAATTATAATACAGACAGTGAGATCTTCGCCATGGCAAACCTCCAAGGCCTTTCACCTCCGGAGCAGGTGAGTTCAAACTTCAAAGTCAGTGGAGTGTGATTGAAAATCATTGAAGATGCTGAAAACTAAGAGTTCAAAGAACATAGAGTGCGTATGGGGGTGGGGGGTCGGTGCAGCCGGGGTTTGATGACACCCCATCGATCTACGTGACGGTGCGTCATGTACACCTGTGTGCGAAACGGAACACACGCTCTGATCAGTACATGAATACATGAATGCTAAAATGGTACCATCAGTGTCACGGCTGCTGCGCTGTTGTCAGCCAATGTAGCATCATTTTGTCTGATCAATACCTGCTCTCATCAATAGTGCAACAGAACTATTTGGCACCAATGAGCCGTGAGCAAGAGACCATGACGCTGAACCACCCCCCCACCCCTCAGCTGAGTCAAGCAGTTAGACTCAAGAGCTGTTTGCCCATGCCAAAGCCACGCTGCATTATCCAGAGCAAGTCTTCATTTGAATGTCCTAATTAGTTAATTAGTTGGTGGTTAAGGATGATATGAGCATCTCATCAATCTCTCTATCGCTAAAAATAAACACCCTGGGACGGCGGTGGTGAGTCATTAGAATACTGATGACTGTGGGAAGTGTCTGTGAGGATGAGAGGTCTGCTTGTGACACTCCATATTTCCACAAAGCACCCGGCTCCATAAAGAAGACTAAAGAGCAATAGCTGTGAGCACTGTATGGATGACAAGCCAAGCATGACGTAATGAGTTTACAGAAAGTCTGAGGAGCTCTATTAATGTTTTTTCATGCGTGGCTTTTGGGATTCATTTGCTTGTTTATCATTGATGGAGGGAAAATGAGAATTAGACATGAGAATGGAAAGCTGTTTTCATACTCACAAATCATCAAAACAGGTTCATTTAAAGGTCCCATAATTTATACCTTTTTAATTTTGATGTTCATAAGAAGATATATTTGTGGTTTTAATTTCCAAAAAACTATCTGAATATAGTTTTTTCATCTCCTCTCTCATGCTTCTCTCTGGAGCTCTAACAAGAACAGGGCATTTTGTATCGGTCTCTGAGCCTCTATTCTAATTGGCTGACAATTTCTGAGTGACACATGGCCAGGCCAACCAAAAATAAACTTTAGCCACCAGTCCCTAATATTACTATCCTTGGGACAGCTGTGCAATGATATATTGGCTTCCAGATATGCAACAGTTGTGTACCTTGACATTTTCCTGTCTTGTAGCTTGCAAGCTAAGCGACCGAACGACCGTGTTGTGTTATCAAAGTTAAAACAACAACAACAACAAAAATCTGAAAAGTGAGTGTGGGTGGGCTGTACTGGGGGCATGTCTGAGGGCAGCAACTGTATACTTGTGGCATTACAAAGTCCAGTTTCTCTGTGGACTGAGTATTTTGATGCTTTCAGTCTTTACATAGTACCTAGACCTCCTGCTTAAGAAGACATGGAAATCTCACTTTCTACAATATGTGCTCTTTAAACAAGATTATTAAGATTTTTTTTTATTTTAATTGGGCTTTCGGTAAAAGTGACTGTTTTCAACCCACCGACCTCCTTAGATGTCGTGTTTCTTTTAACAATTGCTTTGTCCAAAGTAGCAGCAACAAGGACAGGGAGTTTATTTTTCGTTTCTGCAGTGGAATTTATGAAGGAAAGAGCAGAAAAGAGGGGAGAAGAAGAGGAAAGAATAGGTTAAAAATAGTTAGCATATGGCAGCATATGATTGAGTTTCCAGGGCTCTGAAAATTCACTCTAATTATTCAATGGTATCCCTCTGTCATCCTTCCCTATATGCATTCCTTTGCGTGGAAGTACAAGTGACTCCAACTAATATACATAATTCTGCTACTTAATTGGCACGGATCGGGTGAAAGTGGGCTAGGAAAACTCCTTGGAGACTAATAGGGGCACATATCATTGGCTCCATCAGAACAGTAGTCCCATAGGTGATAGAAGTCAGCAAATATTTCATGAGCTGTACTATCAAAGTACCTCACCTCTGGAGTCCTGTGCACTATCCTGCGAAGAACACTTCTGAAACAGTTCTGCTGTCAGGTGTATTTATAGCAGGCGGGCCGATGACTGATGCTAATGCCACGGAAATTATGCAGTGCACTATTGCTGTCATAACAATATGTTAGACTTAAACAGGAAGGTTAACTAAACTAGTCATTTAAGTTATAAGTGGGCCACTGGCGTATGTCTGCGTCCACAGATATGGATTAAGCTTCGTGCTGCAGTAACTGCAGTTGGTTTTCATAGACATGGTCCTAGATTTAGCCTAGTGTTGATTTTAATAATATGGTGCTAGATGGAAAGATATGCCCCATGGGGGATTCAATTAAATCACCACTGAGGAATAGTTAAAGGTTACCCCTGTGAGGAAGTTGGACAAAATAATCGAAATTGCCCATATCAAAAAGGAGAAAAGGATTTATCTCAGAAGTAAAATGTGTTATAAAAACACAAACTGCATGAACAATGACGGGAGGTCCAAATCACAGCTCACTGACAGGGATGTGTAACCAATTTATTAGGGTGCTTATTTAACACCACAAAGCTACAACCTCAAAAATTTCTGTGACACCCCTGCAACAAAATCTATGCACTGCATGTGAAGAAGATGTGTAAACTGAATGTGTTAAAAGATGAATGCATTACAGTGCATAAACTGCTGTAAGAAGCTAAAAACCATGACGACTGTCTGATGGACTGTTACCCTTTTTCCTAAAGGCAGTCAGGCTGACAGAAAACCGAAAGCTGTAAACACATGGCGGTGAATCTGTGATGGTGAGAGCAGCTATTCTGCAGGAGTCATCAGTGCTGATAATTAGCTCTGTATGGTTTCAAAACAGATAGGGAATATGAGGGTATTTTGCAAGGCTAGGTGCGCCCTGGGGTGTTGGCAATGTTCACTTGAGATGCTTCCATTTAATTGTAATTACAAAATGAAAATGCCACCATACATGCTCAGAAACAAAAGCTACGAACAAATTCATGTTTCTACACAGCCTGGTTGAACAATCCAGTTGTGCAGTTCCGGCTGTGCATGACAACATACTGTCAGTTTGGTACATAAAAAGTTGGTGTTTTTAATTATATGACCAGCAGATTTATCAGTAGTCAGATAGTCAAGAATGCTAATGCTACCATTTTAAGAGAGTGTATTCAGTAATTTTAAGCCGTACACAATGTTCCATAAAATAAAATTAATAGGTCTATAGAAAAATGGGTCATTTAATGCTGTACTCTGTACACTGCTGTGCACTGCATGCAAAAAGCTCCATTTTAACAAGTCATTTAATTTGAATTTATTCTGCTCTAAAAATCTAAAAAGTGGTAAAAAATCTGCCAAAGGGGGTGAGATTATCAGATTATCGTTACAGCTTGTTTCAAAGATTTTCTAAAACCCTACATCATTTTTAAATTCATGAAAAACAAAAACAAATATGTATTGGGAAGAAGCAAATTAATCTCCCTCCACTAACATTTTTTTTACTTGCAGGAAAATTAAGACTGTGAAAAAAACACTTTATCTGCCAGACCTGTCACATACAGTATAACTTTGAAATACTTACAGGAGTATTTAACCTTCAGGCTGCAATTTGAGGTAATGCTAATGACTACCACTCAACACAATGTATGCTAAAGTGCTATCAGGACACATAAGAATACATGGAAAGTAAGTGTATTCCTACAGGACAAGGCCCTTTGACCTTTCTAAAATGAAAAATGATTGGTAACTTCCTCCTGTCCGGTTGCACATGCTAATCAGTGAAGTCAGCAGCTGTTTGGTTGAAACCAAAACCTGCTGAAGAACCGCAATGCAGTTCGCACTTTATCAAAACAAATTGTGGCCACTGAAGGAATCAATTTTTAACATTTCACCTCTATCTATGGGGAGTTCAGTGACCCTGGCTTTTAAATTTACAGCTCCGTACAGCCTCAATCAAAGTGTTTGTCAGCAACGCATTTTGTCGAAAGTTTTAGTGTAACACATTGCAGATCATGACATGTATGGATTTAATGGGCCCTTGAGCCACTCTTATATATCTCATGTCATTCACGCAGGATAAATATCTTGGTGTAATAACACGGGAGGAGATTTGTGGATGAGACCTCCATTTCTAATCTTAGATCTATTAAAGTGCTTCTGAATGAATCATCAAAGCTATTGATGTCACTGTGGGCTTGTTAGCTGGATCCTGGAGTCAATAACAATTTCTGATGGGCTCTGCAGGAATGGTCACAAACACTGACTTTTTATAAACAATTGTAATATTGTCTATTGAAAAGTATATATAAAGTCAGCATATATTATTTGTATTTACATTTCGCTTCTCAAAGATTAGGAAACGTGATGTTTTAAGTTGTGTAGGATAGTAAGACTATGAAAAGGGAAAGGTTCGTTTTTTTTCCTGTTTTGTTTTTGTAGAATTGGGCACTTCATAGCACAGAGTTTAAAAGGCATGTCAGCAGTCAGGAAAGAGATAAGATACCAGCAAAGAGGAAAACAGGAAACATAATCCCAAATCTTTCTTTTTGCAGGAGCAAACACAACCCACTGGCCAGGTTTCTTTTGAGAATCACGGAGAAGAGAACTACTCAAGCTGAGGATTCCCTCTAAGCAGCAGAGATGACTTTCTCCATCGCGGTGAGAGGCTGTTCGGTTAGCCCGGGGAGAGGGATCATGAGTACAATATTGACTTTAAATTACAGCAATAGCTGCTGCTCATGCTGTCTCAGGACCATGCTGCGGATCAAACACAAAGATCAGGCCAGGATTAGGAGAAAGCCACTGACAAGCGCCGAGCCGCCTCTCTGCTGCTACAGCACACACTTTCAAACAGCACCTCCCAAATCTCACACTAAGCTCTCCCCCGCCTCTCCACATGTAACACACAGACCTTACAGTCATCTCATTTGGATTTCAAAGACAAAATTGATTACAAAGTAAATCATCTAAACACAAGGGGTAAAGGCGGCTCGTTGTGCGTGTGCAGACTTTGTCAGGACAGATCTATTCTGAGGACTGGAGGATGGCAACATTTCCTCCCTGAAGGTGAAGACTCTCACGTTTGCTTACAGGATACAGCCGTGTTCTTGCAACGCCTTGTAACTGGGCTTTTATTTTCCTTTTCCTGGCAGATAAACACAAATAACAGCATGGATGATGTGTTGGGATTCATTGTCTGTGTTCAGGGAGGAGTGCAGGATATGACTGGTGTGATAAATGATCATGTCTGGTGTCTGGCGTGACAAAGGAACTGCGGCACAATCTGCATGTGCTCCATCCTTTCGCCATCATTAGGTGTAATTGGGACTCATGGCGAGGTGTGTTCTTTTTCCGCTGTGGAAGTATCAGGGAATGAAGCTGCTACTCCGAATAGGACGTGCTACAGAAGTGAGACACGTCCAGGCCACTGCTACAGCACTAAAACTATGTCCTAATATCACATCGCTGGCCTCAAATGGAAGCTCAACAGATATGTGCTTGAGTCAAAACCTAAACTCTAATGTCAAACCAACTCTGTTGTCACATAAAACTACCCTTTTTGATGTTGACCTTCCTCTGTCTGAGAAAGCTGGAACATGTTCCTTCAGTCTAAACAATGTATTATGCAAAAAAAACAAACAAAAAAACACCCAGTCAGGCACTGATTACAGTGCTGCTCATTAGCTATAATGGGGATGCATGCGGAATTTACAGCGTTGTGTAACGAGGTTAAAAGCAGACTCATGAATTCTAGTATTCATGCAACCTTTTTTTCCTGCAGCACTATTATTCATCATTAAGACAAGAATATCCAAACAACACAGCTGAGTATTTGCAGTAAGCTGAGACTTAACTGGCAGAGTAATAACAAATGTGGAGGGGTAACTGTGCGCGCAAGCTGCCCCCTGTTTGTCAGCAAAATACCCCTAACCCTCTTTAAATGCAGTGGAGTAAGTTCTAGCAGGAGCAGAAGCACAAAGTCTTTGTCTCATGACCTCAGTCTGTGTATCCTTTCCCCTCCTTTGAATCAAAGCCCCCACACCATCTTTAGCATTTGGAATTAATTGCACAGTTATCCTCAAATTAATTCCTAACTGTTTTACAACACACAGAGAGAAAAGGGCAAACCAATTATTATTCTGTTTTCACCTTACAGAGGGGGATATTATGCAAATGATCTTCTCTACATGAGAAGGAAAAGGGGCTTTATTTTCCTCAGCAGATGCTGCCTAGACAGTCTAGCGTTCTGTGGGGGACAGGAAGTGGGGATGCTGTGAAGATCTGATCGCTCCACCTGGCTTCCTACTGACTCCATATCCAAGCAATAATAGAAAACACACTGATTAATTATTTATTTCAAAGAGTCATTTTTTTTTCTATATCTCATGCTGGACAACTAAGGTTAAAAGGAATGTTCCAAGTGCTGTCTGGAAGTATTTTACAACTTCTGCACTTACGAGCTAGAGGTGTTTCTTGATGGAAGACAAAGTCCCTTGGCTAGGCAGACCTGCAAAATATTTTATTTGCTACTTTCCCAGGAAGAGAATACATACTAAGACCAAGCAGCGAGCCTGTGAGCCAGACATCAAGATGTGGCTGACAGGATGGCAATGCTGGGTTTCAGAGAAGACAGGGGGCATCTCACCTCCCTCGGCTGCTCTGCACTTCTGACCACAGCGAGTGTTTATTAATCTGAGACCTTGAGACCTCGGAGAAGTTGCTGAATGAAAACTAAAACACAGACGCGGAGCCTCTCCAACTTCTTAACAGTCAAGAGCCATAATGCTTTGCAACGAGCTGATTTAAAACCCAGCTTCTTCTTCCAAGGTGGAACAAACAAAAGCTTTAATGAGCTGTAATGATGAGTTAAGGTCAAAGCACTTATCATCTTTACAAATCAGGAGAAGATGTGCTCATGGAAATAAGCTCCCATGAGTATCCATCATCACCTCAAAAAACTGCATGCAGCGGCACAGCTCCAGGTGCTCGAGCAAATTGGGCTTTCGAAGCGGAATGGATCAAACGCTGGCTCAATATTCATTATTCTCTCTGACTGTGATCTGCTGCGGTTCTGCGAGTGGGTGAGGGTAATTGTGTACCTCATTGTGCACGTGTTTGGACCAAACTTAATCATGATGTCAGGCTGTTAATAAAAGGTTATTAAAGGAACAAAGATCCAGGTTTTACATATGTTAGGCAGGGGAGGTCTTGGGAACTCCTGTCTCTGAGGTAAACAAGGGCCTTCATGACAAATGATGCTCATGCTGAGATCAGATAGTTAACAAGAGATCCCCTTATTAACCAGGTCTGCATAGATAATTGGCACTTGAGCCTCTCATTTTGAATCTGGCCTGAGCACTGTCATTTATCAAGAACCCGAGCATGCTGTCAGGTCTCCATAATAAGCTGCAGTAACTGATGAATCAAGATTAAGCAGATAGATTGAGCAAGAAGGTGGAGAAAATGGGCCACAGACACTCTGCAGGGGGCTTAGCTTGATATTCATAACATTAAAGTGGTGTTATTCCTTACAGGGAGGGATCTACGCTGCATTAGAAGCGATAGCTGTAAAACAGCTCCAGCTCGACAGCATTGTGATGAAGAGTAGATTAAAACACTTTTCTCTAATCTGCATGTGCCACAGCTCTTTGACCTGGAGATGGGAGATTTGTAAATAGTTGGTTTATTAGTCCCCTTCAGATATTTTCTCTGAGAATTCTTTAGAATTGAGATGTCAATTATATGAAACAGCTCTAAAAAAAAAAAAAAAAAAAAAAAAAAAATCAGCAACAAATTTGATTTGAATCAAATGTTAGTAATAGTAAGATTCAATAGTAAAATAAACTTTTTATTTTTAACAAAACTATTTGCCAAAACAAAATCAAGAAAGTCATAGTCCGATTAAATGATACAAAAAATAATCATTAGTGACAGAAAAACTCATTATCCCTATTACTGTTTACAGGTATACAACTAAAAACAATAATAGCAGATATCACTTCCTCATCAGAGTAACATGAGTAGGACTATTCATTATCGACTCACTGGAAAACAGTTTCTACTGGCTGGTCACGTCTGTTTTCACAGCACTTAAATGTAATTATAAACGTATGTGTGTATGTATATATGTGTGTGAGTGTGTGTATATATATGTGTGTGTGTCCACTATCCCTCCTTTTATCTCACTGGTATATAAGTGTAGATAATTACAGATGATGGGCCAGTGATCAGCTGCAGGTATGGGAGCCACCTCAGGCCTCACCCAGCCTTGCACCTCCAGCACACCCCTGCTCTGTCAGGCATGTTTGGCAGCGTCTCCTTTCCCTAAGTCTCCAGCTGTCCAGTGGGGTGCGCCAAGTCACAGCAGGAGTGCCTGCCTCTCCATCTATGGCCCATCTCTTTCTAAGAGTGTAAGATGTGTGTGTGTGTGTGTGTGTGTGTGTGTTTGGGTGGTGGGGGTGGAGGGGGTCGTCTCTGTACTCGCATTACTCACTAGCAGACGGAACACGCTGCCAGCACCCAGCATGTCCGCCCACACGCCCCTGCCCTGCCGGTTAGACCTCACGGTTGGAGGAGATGATGGAGAGAATCTGGGATCCAGGAGGGGGGTGGATCCAGAGGAATCTGTGAGACAGAGAAAGACAGACAGAAGCCCAGAAGCTTACCTCCATCCCACAGGCCGACCCTCGGACAGCCCGACCTGATATGGTAGTCTGAAGTCTCCTTGTTGGGGTTCTTTGCGGGGGAGAAGCAGGAGGGGGTGTTTCTGTGAAATGACAGCTAAATGATTTGTTTGCTTTTGTGTTATCACTTCCCCTTATTACTGTACTATGAATTCTACAGGCATCTTTCTTAGCACAGTAGCTTTATGTTGATTTTGAAGTTGACATTGCATTATCATTTAAAATTCCACTGAAGGATTTATATTTGACAGTCTGACTGACTTTACAAGAGTAATTAATAGAGTGTATTTACAAAAGCAGCAAAAGAATTTGGTCATTTAAAAAAAAATGTCAGAGAGTGATTGCAGAAAGTTTAAGTAGCACCATCCTGTGCTTGATGTCTGCTCAGAGCACATGTATTTGCAGCATTAGCAGAATAAAAAGAAAAAAACAAGATTACATTTATAATCCATCTTTTAAATGTAGCAGTTTGTCATATGTTAAAATGCAGATTGATGCTAAATTGTAGCAGTAAATTCTTGAAAACTGCTCAGAAACAATAAAAAAACAAACAAACAACAGAAATCAGATAATGTTCATCATCATCATTGGAACAAATTCTCAACAACAAATCCTCATCCAAATATAAATAACTACAGAGGGGTTCATTACTAGCAGCCAGCATTACTTTCATGTGCCCACAGGGGGCTCTAGTGTACCACAGATTTTACTGCCCTGAGTCTGTTAGCTGCTGCTCAGAGACCAGGGAGCTGATTGTGTTCAGGGTAGACCTTTTGAACTGCTGTGCTGTACAATTGATATAAACATTAACCAAGCTTATACGCAAATCAGAATGTAAGCATGCTGTAATAGTGCAAATTAAATGCAAAACAGGGTAAAAGTAGTTAAAAGGAAACAGAAATGTACTCACAATGTGGTGTAGCACTGCATCAGAGTGGTACAAAGTAGCAGTAAAAAGCTGAAAGCCTGAGTGGATACACACCTTATCTCGATCCTGATATTTCTGACTATATGTATGTATGTGTGCGTGTGTGTGTGTATGTGTATGTGTATGTGTGTGTGTGTGTGTGTGTGTGTGTGTGTGTGTGTGTGTGTGTGTGTGTGTGTGTGTGTGTGT
>JBBMJY010000007.1:11077756-11094336 GCA_037833715.1 Toxotes lorentzi | reverse complement strand
GTGTGTGTGTGTGTGTGTGTGTGTGTGTGTGTGTGTGTGTGTGTGTGTGTGTGTGTGTGTGTGTGTGTGTCTGTATGAAATTCCAGGGTGGTGAACAGTACTTGATGAGCTAGCTCTGGAGACCTCTGAATTTTAATGATGTTGGAGATGATATTGTGTGTCCTTCAGCTTGTTATACTGACACAAGCACTCCATAAATCATCATACCTAGCTATCGTAAAATCAATACCAAACTGCTACCTCAGCGCTAACCCGTAATAAGTTTTTCAGCCATCTAACAGCTTAAACTTTGCTGTAATGCCGTTCGACCTATAGGTTAAGATCAGAGCATGCTTAATTTGTTTTGTAATAGAGAGTTTCTAATCCTTAATGAAGCACCTATTAGGGAGGCTTTTGTTGGCACATTGGTGATCAGTTGGTGGAACAGCCACTGCAATTAAGTTTGAATCTTTGTCCTGGAGCAAAAAAAGGAAAAAGAAAATAAAAAAGGAGGTGGGAAAAAAAAGGAAAGCTTGAACGGTCAATAAATGTTAATCCAGTCAGAACTCGTCTGTGCCTTTGAACAGGACTCACGCTGGGTTTTTTTCACATGTACTTGCTTCATCCTTCCCTAAGAGAGGCCATCCCTTAAGGATACTGCCACTGATCCTGAGACCAGACTTCCACTCACTAATAAGAGCCCATGTGTAAGCAATATTGCCCACATTAAACACATTATTACCAGGCTTTGTGTAAAACATAAGCCATAAATACATTCACAGAAACTGCTCTTGGGGAAAAAAAACGGAAAACCGTGTTTTTTCCACAAGAATGGAGAAATAGTGAAACTGCTATTAGGTTAATGGTGATAAAGTTAAAATAAATCAAAGGCATCCGTGCAATTACTTTGTTTTATGGCTCGGCAGATGTAAGAATTCACTGCCACATTTATTTTTGCCTTCCTTTTGCACTGAAATTATCCCTGCCTGCTTTATACAAAGACCAAACAAGATGCAAATAACAAAGGAAAACTGAAAATGACAATCCTCATGTAACCTTGTGGAGGTGGTGTTTTTTTTTTTTTTTTTTTAGGATGATAGCTATAACTGGGGCAGTATTTCTGAGACACACAACATATGTAAAAGCCTTTGCACAAGAGAGAAGCCATTGCCACAATTTCTGAAGCGTAAACAGCTTATGAAAGTCAAATGGATATGTGGCATAATCTGACACGGCGAGTCGCTGCTTCAAAAACATCCTTAACAAACCACGATGCCCGACAACAGCGACAATAGTTGCATGTTTTTAAACGCTCCACAGGTGATGGTGCTATAATATCAGCCAGCCGCAAGTCCACAAATAAAATTAACCAGGTATTATACAAGAGAAAATCATTTGTTTTGTTTAGCTTTCAGTCAAATGTGCTAATGAATAGGAACATAGGTATATTTCATGACCGCCAGCTTTCAGTTTACACTTCAGTGGATGTAGTATTTACAAAAAAAAAAACAAAAAAACAAACAAAAGCTGACACAGGTCACAACCCCAAAATTTCAGGTTCCGAAGATTAAGCATTAAAGTGACATGGCACTGCTATCAGCTTGCAACTCATGTTTTTTTGGCAAGGGGAACACCCACATACCCATGGTTTTTTGGGCTGCTGACGTTGGCTGTGATTTACACGCAGTAAGAGGTGGTGACCAATTGTCAGAGGTCTTGCTGGCTGACCCCGAAACATCTGTGTTTAGGGTCTGTTGCTGATTACACAGCAGACAAGGCAGCTAAGAGGACGATATAAGCCTGGCATTAGAGCAGCCTGGAAAATACAGAATGGCGGCAACAAATAATTTGATTTTTAATGTAATGTTTAACAAAGCAGGCAAAGATTTGCAAGGATTTATAATAATAATAATAATAATAATAATAATAATAATAATAATAATAATAATAATAATAAAAGAACGTACACAAAAGAATTTCTGGGAGTTATATTGTGCTCTCTGTTATCTCATGCTGGATCTGTATTCTGTCTTGTCAAAAATTGCTTTTCAAAAGAGAATCATTACTGATAGATCTTTAAGCCTGAAGGTGAACTTCCGTGATGTTGTTTTTTAATACCAATGGAAAGATTTAAATCACTCAGCCAACAATATCAGAGATGGTTTCCTGACCTAAGGGAGAAACTCACCTTAAAACAGACTTCTGTGTAACATTTAAACATTTTTTTTTTGTTAGTTAAATGTGGACTTGTGGGTGAGTATCTCCCACATTTTAATTGAAGTGATACAAACATCATTTCCCAATTGATAACTGGCTCAGCTTTAGAATTAAGTCATAGTTATTAATTAATCAAAATCAGTCTAATAATGTTAGGAAAATGGCTATTTGTCCATTATCTTTCTCACTGTGTAAATATGAAGCTGTATTTTATAATGAAAATATATAATGCTGTTTTCAGAGTTCAGTGTAAGTGGCAGTCTTCACATAAAGATGCAGTTTCCACATGAACCCACTTTTCCCATAAGTTTAAATTGCACAAGATGCTCCCACCTTCCTTATCAGTCAAAATTAGATACACACTGTCAAATTTTCTAAATATGTTCATTTATTTTGTTTCCTAAAATAATACTAAATTATTTCATTATTTCTTTAAAAAGTGCTGAACTGTCTAACACTGTTTCTGATAAAACACAAAACTACTTGTAGTTCGAGTGTGGCTGTGACAAAGTTAGATTTTTTTTTTTTTTATCTTTAAGGAAACTAAACCAAGGTGTTTATGTTGACTAATAATACAAATGATGGATGAGTGTAAACCTAGGTTGTTTCAAAAGATTATGGCTGGTGTTTGTTATTATAGCAGCAGTGTTTGCTTTGTATTTCTTTTTTTTTTTCATGGTTTTAATTTGGTGGTGACATTTGTTCATGTTCACACATCTAAGATAAACTGTACAAGATCAAAGGAAGAACAGCTGTACATAATTTCTATGTTGAGCATTTCCTGTTCAATAAAGGGGAGTGTTGTTTCTGCTTACAGAGCATATAGAGCATACGTTGCACTGATATAACCTCAATATCTGTTTTTTAATAAGGAATCAATGCCGCAGTAGGACAATACGCATCTTTAGGTGCAATTTAAGTTGTGCAACATCGTCATTGTTGTGTTTGCTCATGGCAATGGCAACAGTCATGAACTTACAAAAGACGTTGACACAGTGACTTTGCAGAGAAGTCTTTTATTTAAATACAGGGCTAAATTGGAGCAGCCTGGTATCTTGCATGTCTGTCACAGGCCTCCCGTGTGGCTCTGATAGGGCTGTTAGGGACTGGTGAGGCCAAACCGGGGCAGGGATGGAGGGGGAGGGGAGGATTTACACAAGGCCAGAGCTGGGTGTGGGCGGGTCGGGTCGTCTTCAGTGTGACCTGCCACCTCTGATGGAGCTCTGAAAAGTGCAGTCTGACCCTAATGCTGAGCAGTCGTCTCTCACTGTCACAAGCCTGCGTCATCTGAATGGAGACTGCTTACTGTAGTGTAATACTGCTCTGTTTATGCTGTCTATTTGTGCAATCTGTAAACGATAATCTCAACAATATCTATTTGAGTTTATAGGACATCAAAGCTAAACACTGACACAAAGACAACAGATAACAGATGAAATTTTAAGCACACAATTCTAATTTAAAAATGCAGCAAAAGAAAACCATTCCCTTGTCTGCATGAAAAACACAGCAATGCCTCTCAATTAAACCCACCGAGCAGCAGCCACCACTTTAGAAGACACAGATGTAGTTTTTCACAATTGTATGATCTGCCAAAAAGTCCAGTCTCGCCCTTTGTTGAGCATCTACAGAGGAAGAAACACAGATAATAAAGGTCTCTTTATGATGAGGCTCCTGCACACAGAGGCACAAAAAAACTTAAGAAAAAAGATCTATCAAGAGGTGGGAATTACATTGCCCTGTGCTGGGGTGGGAAAAATGAAGCAGGCATTTCTGAGCTAGCTGGCAACATAACCTTCAGAAACATCCTATTTTTCATTAGAGTTGTGTCAGACAGCTATGCCTTTAATAACATTCATCCCCGAACCAAGGAGAGGATAACTCAAGCTTTAGGCACATAATGAATGGGAGAATAGGCCCTGGTGCTGTTAAGAACAGGACAGCCAAACAGGCAGAGCTGCACTGCTGCACTCATGGCAAGCCTATCACAGCACGGCATCCTCCTGTATTAACGCCATGTAAATGAACAGTCGGATGCTTCCTGAGGTGGCTCTCTAATGTGGCCCTGTTAATTACTGTCATTAGAGCCGGGGCTAGGAGAGAGGGCTAACGAGCCACCGTCCTCATGATCTTTGCATTTGAAAGTCATCTTCGGCGATAAATACATGTCAGAACCCCAGTAAGAAAATTGCAAATCGCCAAATTTGCTGACAGAGTGGAAAATTTTCTGCTGACTCCGAGCAGCCTGTCGGTGATGGATGCATTCTTGACACAGTCTTGGTGTTTAGACTTAAAAAATAATGAGTATCAATGTCCCAACCATGGAATATGCAAAGATGAAAGAGCGCTGTGTGGGTTTAATTAAGGGAAGCCGAGGCAGGAGCTGCTTTCAAACAGAGTGACCCAACATGATCAGGTTCTTATTGCTGTCATTTTTGTTCTGAAATATGGCCGGTAAGGTACAGGCAGTGCCTTAATAAGACCGACGTAATGTCACAGCAAGTGAGCACGAGGCTGCTAATGCACTGTAGATGAAGCCCAGATCTATTTTTGCACAGTATGCCTTGGTTTCACAGGTTAACATTGTTCAAATAAGGCCAGAGTGAGGCTCTCTGAATCAGGGCACTTTTGTTTTAAGAACAGTTGAATTGGTTTTCACTGCATCATTACAACCACGGGGGGTGTGGGCGCTCATTGTTTCCACAGTCAAGTAAAGTATTTTGTTTTACAAATGCCCTCCGGCAGTTCACACTCCCTACATCCGGGGAGGCGGTGGGGGGCAAACCAAAATATCCCCTATTATGTCTGTGATGCATCAAATCCCTGGTGTGGCCTTGAATTTAGTTTCTCCCCAAAACTGGAGGGTGACATGGTCAATATATTCAACACACGAGGCCACGTCCAGGCTAATATAGAAGACTTCTCGTCCCTCTTCTCTTCTCTCTGTTTCACTTTTTTGCTCTCCTTCCCTTCTCTGTTTTTCAAACGTCTGTGCTGTTGAGGACAAATCAAAGGCCCTATTTTACTAATGTAACACTGAGCAGACTGTGAGGTGGCTGTGGGGATAATGAGGGACTGCAGAGATGTGAAACAGACAGGCTGAAATGGATAATTAGGACAGAAAGTTTCTGTGATGCCAATGACACTCTACAGGAAATAGGATCATTAAGTTCTATATAAAATCTCTCCGTGTTCAGTGTATCTATATAACATTGCTCATCCTCTTCATCCTTTTCATTATAACTGAGCTGTGTTTAATTTAAGGTGCAGCCCTTACTTCTGTTTTAGAGAAATGTCAGAATGTAGCCACTTTAACTATCTTTATAACTACCTGTGAATATATTTAGCATAATTACCGCTTTGACCTGCCGGAGAAATACATGAATACTTCCTGTACGTTCACATTACTGCCCACTTTTAGTTATTCTACAAGTCCAACAGTCTTGTTATGAAATGTGGGTATCTGAGATTAAAGTTGTGGTGTTTGATTGTTAGGACAAGATGTGAATGAAAAGGACAGGCTCACAGGTCTGCAGTGCTCAGGCGTATTTCATATTGTATCGGAGGGTCTGGCGCAGGCAAACTGGATAATGAGCCGCAATAGCTGTTAAAAGGCGTTTGAGGGAGATATCATGCTATGTTGCTCTATTATGATTAGATTTCTCCTTGACAATATGAAAAGATCAAATCAATATCTACTGAGATTTTGATGATCCACCCCCCCCCCCCCCACACCCACCCACCCCCAGGCTCTATTGAGAGAGCATGATCTGACATCACCACAGTAACATCAGGCTTCTCTCTGCTACTGTGAAAATGTGTAACTTCGATTAGTGAAACGCTGAACAAAATGACCTGTGTTTTGGATTCGCTCCCAAATGTTGCTGTTTGGGTACTGATGACAGGACCTATTGTGTTTCACTTTAAAGCAATTCAATTAGGAGTCATTAGTCCTCTGAGTGATTACCAGTGGCCTATCGATAGAGAGGAAGGACACACTAATTAAAGGGCATTTAAATGTTTCTCAGCGCAGAGTAATGGGGAGAAACACAGCATTTAAAATGCAGTTTGGAGGAAAATATCCTTGCACAGCAAATGACCGACATAACATGTTCACTTTGCTCCTGCAAATTCCCTTTATAGACGCATATACGGGAATGGATCCCAGCGGAATACTAAAATGTGGTCATACAACAGTCACCAAGAAGCTAACAGCCCTGCTAAAACGCAGGTAAATATTCAGGTGTTATGGGTTTTCACTTTAGAATTAAAAAAACAAAAACCAAAAAAAAAAAACAGATAAATAGCAAAACTGATGTAAAATCATGGCAGGTATTTATAGTGCACGTGAAATTGAATATAAGGATTCCACTAAAAGCAAGGAGCAGATTATCTTTCATTCTTAATTGACTGTCAGTGCATCTTTGAATTCACTGTATCGGAGATGAATAGGTACTTTCACTGTCTATCATGAAGTTAATTTCATTCTTAGATGAATGGCAGTGATTATGTAGAAGGAAGGTGACTTACTCTAAACCTGCTTCCCTTTTCTATAATAGGCTGCTGTTTTTTTTTTTTTAAAGCAGTCACACTATATACTGTGTAAATCATCAGAGGTGATATTAAAGACATTCAGTGCATCAACAGGATGGATATAGAAAAGGCTTAGTGTTTAAATACATACTAAAAACTAGCTCATCTTGATCTGACAAAAAAAAAAAAAAAATCACGAATTAAATAATACAGCATTTGCACAGGTCACAAGATTGTATTTCACTTTCATGTGTATTTCTAGAGACTTGTCAGCCATAGCACAAGGACACTACACCTCTACAGTGTTGTGAGAGGACTGCTTTGTGTTAACATAGAGAGAGAGATATTGATTAAAGTATGATAAGAAGAAGCTCCACTCCCAAGGCAGAGCCTCTACAGCTATGATTAAATACACTGCACCGAGTTAGGACCTATATCTCACAGAGAAGCAAACCTTGTGCATCTGTATACAGCAAATTATCTTCCCCACTAATACAGAATCAAAGGGTATAAAAGCTCTGAAATCCTAATTATAGCTCTTTTGATATCAAAGGAGATACAGCCCATGACTGCACCCTACTTTTGAGAATAACTGTTTGTCCTCAATATTTCACACATAATCACAGGTTTTGGATCACAGAACTACAACTGTCATGGCTTTTTATTATTTGGTCAAAACATGCCAAAGGCACAAGATGACCCCTGAAATGATGCAAAGCATCAAAAGGGATTTCACAAATACAGTAGATAATATATAGTGATATATATATATAGTGGTAAGGAACATCTTTATAATGGCTAGTAATGGATGAGAAATTGCTGATTAAATATGTTTTGAGCTCGGCTGGTAATTGTAACAATGAACTGTAATAGAAAGATGCTACAGTTAAAATAGGCTATAGAAATGAATTTCAGGAATTTATAAATTTAATCCAAGAAGACTTTACTATGTAAACTCTAATTTTCAGATAAAGAAGCTCTATTGTGACAACCACTTCAACATTGATATTTTTACTCCACAAAAGTTGTTTACAGATAAAATATAAAATGTCAAGGTGCTCTGAAGGATCCAATATAAAAACATCTAAAATCATTTTACGCAGTGAAACATCAGTAGAGGTTTGTGAAGTTCACAACAGTATAGTTCAGCATAAAAGTGGCCATAATGAATTATATATATATGAAATTACACTGATAATTCTTTTTATTTCTTTATCCGCAAAGCCAAATTTTGTAGCATCACCAGAGAGGTTGTAGGAGACAGTACCACAGCTCCAGGTATGGAAACTAACAATGTCAGTAATGATCCACCTGCACTAGCAGACACATCGGGTACAAACATGGCTGGATCAGGACTGACATACACTTGGATGGTACCACTTTATGAAGCTTTAAGAGGAGAAATGTGTATACATGACACACAAGCCCTTTGAACCTCTTCACTGTTTTTTCTATAATCACAGTTAAGTGTTATTGTTGGACATAAGTGTCATTTTACTAAAAATCTTACAATCTACTAGAATCTAATTACAGAAACTGTTTTCAACTGTCAGTAGGTAAGTCAGTGAGAGCAAGTAGCAGTGTCTAGATTTTTGCATCGAGATAGGAAGACTTGTTATTTTTGTGCAAAACTCATTAGTTATAATACTTTTCTTTAAAAACTGAATATTGGAATTTTGCATGCCAGCTGAATTCTTCGGTTTTAGCTACGCAGCCAAAATAACAGTGAGAAATGTCCCCTTGGTCTGACTTTTATTCCTCACCTTATTCCCAATGTCATTCATTTGCCACTGAAGGTAACAAGCCTTTTCCACTTGGTGCTCTGTAACGGCAGACCTTTAATAGCCATTTCCCGGTGTGGCAAGGGGAGAGAGGGGGAACATGTTTATTTGTGTGTCTGCACATGCCTCTCCAGCGATTCTCTCTGCTCCACTCACCCAGCTGCTGGCTGGAGGAGTGATTCATGGGCCTGACAGATGCCTGGTGCAGCTGGATCTGTCCTTGATCATCCCAAAAGCCTGGACAGCACTGTCATTCACCATTGCCCAAATTATCTCTGTATTGACTGCAGAACCCTCTGTGACAGCGCCGTAATGGCTAATTACCCAGGATGCTTTGGGTACTTTTAAACCCCAGAGTGTTCTCTTGCTGTCTTGCCATGCGGCTGCTGCTGCTACCGCGTGTCGCTGTGAGGGCCAGCGTTTCCTCTAGCCCCACCTGAGCACCACGGCTTAAGGATCCCGGGGAAAAATGTCCATGCAACTGAAAACAAGGCATGATATCCTGTTTTCTAGAAATTATGCAGCGATGCCAAAGTAACAAAACACTTTTCTTCTGGTCTCAGTGGTGTTTGGTGGGCTGTCGCTTGTGACATCTCATAGAAGTGAAATGTGCACATAAATTACCATTTACGGTCTGTCTGTTTCTCTATCTTTCTCTGGATGTCAGGGGAATTACCTTGTGAAACACACACAGTTAATTATCAAAATCTGTCTCATGATGTCTGAAAAATTTGCTAATTGAAATCTTTCTCTGTATATAAATATGAGAGCATATTTAATCATGAAGCTATGTTTCAAAGGAAAAAGACCTACACAAGTAGCTGCGGAAAGTTTTCTATTCCAGTCAAAAAGTCCACCGTAAGCATACTCATCTACAATTCTAAAGCTGCAATGTTACTTTAGACTCTGAGATGCATCTCAGGAAGAAGGTGACAGAGGGAAGTGAAAGGAAATGAACGGAGAGACAGAAAGAGGGAAGGAGAAGGTGAGGGAATAGAGGGTACAAAATCCCATCCTGACTGTTAGAGAAGATGATGAGGTCCCCTGAGAACGGACAGAGCAGAGAGGGAGCAGCTTTTCCTCACAAAGACTCCAGTAATTTGCCACATCCTGTCCGCACACCCGGCATGGAAGCCACTCTGTCCTTAATTACCAGGATAACAAACCCATCCCCTCCCTGCTCCTCATGGTCCTGTTCTCCTCGTGTTACTTTCCCCCCTCAGCCGACGTCGTTGCCACCACCCAGGCTTCATGCGCTCCTCCTTCCCATCAGTGTCGGGGTAGAAATGGATTGCCTCTGCTGGTGTCTGCAGACAGTGGAAGGATGGACACCAAATAAAGTGATAAAAGCTGAGAGAATGGCCCTGCCTCGGTTAGCAGCTCTGATCTTGATGGACAGGGGCACTGTAATGACACAGAGGCCTCACCTGGATAAACTAGCAGTTCTGACAGCCCTGTTAGCCATATACACAGGGGACGCCCTTTGGACAAGCCCACTACCATTGATGGTTTACAGCTAATGACACTGGTGAAGCATGCTGATAAGTCCTCAATGACAATTAGTTATTTGGTATATACTCTCTTAGGGTAACAATTCATTTGTAGTAATCTATAAATGACTTCCAGTTTCCAGAAATTAAGTTAAATAAACATTCAAATCTACGTCATAAGATACGGCAAACCTTGTGTCTTGTAATGACATCGCTGACATGAGACAACCAGAGAGTAGGGGCCGTGGCCTTTTCGTCTGGCCATCGTCTGTCATCTCCAAGATGGCGCCGTGTCTGCCTCGGCTTTATTTGCATTGGCTTTTGCATATGTCTGCGTTGCTGCATTCATCCTGACTCCACAGAATCAAAACAAAGGGGGAGAGCCGGGAGTGACACTACAGTCCTGCCTTACAACAGTTTACCCAGATACATTCAGCTCAGAGGGAATGACGAGGCTGAATTAGTGCAGTGTTTGTGTGCCTTTTTTCTGTGAGCAGGCAGTGGGAGGGTCTGATATTCCTGGGGATGAAGGGGTTAGAGGGGTGTGTGTGTCTGTGTTACCAGTCACCTGCTGCTAAATCCTATTAGCAAGGCCTGGGGGTTAAACCAACCATCACCATTAAAGGCCTGTCAGGGGAAAGCCCACAAATAATAGGGCTGATCGCTACAACTCACAAATAATAAGGTGCTTTGATAGAGGATAATCAATTAGTGATAATAGGAGGAGGCTTGACATTCTGAAAAGGAAAAAAACAGTCACATAAAGACAACAACAAAATAGGTGAGAGAAATGAGAAGTTAGACTGTAACAGCTTTAACCTTATTTTTAGGGGGGGCACCATTAAATCAAAGAAAATATACAATTTTATTTTGTCTTATTTTACTATATTTTTTATTTGTCATTTAAATTGACAGATTGTGGTATTACAGCTACAGTAAATACTGAATGTGTCTTCAAACCATACATTTTTTTTTTAAGTGCTCGAACACATCATGATTATATTTTAGTCACTGCTCAGTGAAAAGGGGGCTGGTTTTAAAGGTAACTTGAGGTTAGATGTTAGCTGAACTGAAACCTATGCAGCCATACTTGATTCACTACTTGAATGCTAACAATGTTTGCTCAGTTATGATGCAGCAATTTTCCACTTTAGATTACTCATCGCAGTTGTATTCAGCCCGCATGTCTTTGAACAGGTAGCTGAAGTGCCCGTCTTACCTTTTAACTAAACCAAGGACAAAAAAAAAGAAAAAAAACGGCTTAGTTCGAGGCCATCGTCGTCTCTAAGAATGAACTACAAGTGAAAGTCATAAAGCACATTTTGTTATTCAAGGATTAGAGTGTCAGCCTAAACATTTCCATATGCTTTCCGCAGCGAGGAAAACGAGGTGAGAAAAAATTGGCAAAGCAAGTGTTAAATGAGATGAGAAGTGACAGTTTACATCTCCAGCCACAATTAACACGTTGATGGCGATTTTCGCTGGGCCCCTCACAGTGATAATGCCTGTTGTCAAATCTGTTTAGCACGCCAAATCTCCTGGAGCCTTCAGCTAGGCAGCAAGCTTTTGACAGATTGAAGGTTCAGAGATAGGCTATCATGACAGATGGAAGCTGGCATCGATGTTCAGCTCTCGCCAATCACAGGGGACCTGCCCCCCTTATTCTGCGGGGCGCAGCTTCGCAACCTTCCCCCCTCTGATGGGAGCAGGGGATGGCATTGTTAAGCAGTGCATCTGTGAGACTCAGTCTCCTCTGATGGAAGCATAAGGCAAAGAGCTCTCAAGCAAAAGACGGCCACTGCTGTAAGCACATTTCAGATATGATGGGAGGCTAGCTCAAGGGAATTGTGGAAGAGAAAAAGTTTGAAACATTTTGAGGAGCAGAGGAAGACCCAGGAGAGAAAGGAGCGTCTGCAGCAAGCCTCAGCTATTCAGTAATGCCATCATTAAATTTGATTATTACCTAAATGCTGGCAAATGCTCTGTACAGTCACAGCACAGTGGAGTTTGACAGAAACATTTACATGATCACTCTTTATATCTGATTAGTAGAATGACATTTTTCTTCTGACCAACAGAATCTTACCTCTTAAATACTCTGAGAGGGGAAATCAATTTACATAGCCTTGGCTTGTGTATAAAGTCCTCCTTAGAACTCAGACTACAGTATGATTACCCTTAATGAGATCCATCTGAAATGGTGGCACAGGAAAAACTCATTAAACTGAGCTTGTTCTAATCAGACAGGCTTATATGGATTTTGCAGGCATCAGAAATTGTTCTGAAAAAGAAAAATACATCAGGGCCTCTGAAACAGAAGAAAGGATCCGATAATTAAGTATCTGCCATGCGCTGATGATATCACGAGTGTTAATGATCACTATAATGACAGTTCACGCAGCACCCAGTTGATTTACAATACACCTACTGTGAGGCACCACTGCGACAAACACTGCAGCAAACACATCCAAGCGAAAACAGTTTAGTATAGATTAAAAAGCCATAAGTTAGACCCAATAGGCACTTTTAGGGAAAAGAATTAAATGCTTACTTGCACTATCAGATTTCCACAGGTAGATAACGTTAAAATGCAGCGCTGTTGGTTTACTTGCTGGCAGGCAGCCCTCTAAGTTGTTTGGTCTCTCCCTCCCTGTTTAGGCGAACACATTGTTGATTCAGACCCATCATGTTGAGGCTTGAGGTCACCCTGTCTCAGGCTTGGCTAGTTAGCAGCAGCCCACCTGATGGCCCAGAGGAAATCACAGCAGCCGCACTCACAGGAGAGGGCCTGACAGCCAGGCCCCGCACCAGAGAGAGGGGTCCAGCCAGGGGGGGTGGAGAGAGGAGGGTCAGTATGGGGGGGAGGGAGGAGAGAAAAGGAGAGGGTTCTGGAAAGGAAGGGGGGTGGGGTGGGGGCTTCAAACGCAGCGAGGGATGAGAGATGGCTAAAGAGGGCGCAATGGTGGGTAGTATAACGGTTGTTCTTAGTGAGAAAGTCTGGTAAAAAAAAAAAAACATGGAGAGAGACCTCTGTGATGAAAGAAGGATGCAAGAAAAGAAACAGTGAGTGATGGTAACTTAGTAGGTGGCATACTTAAAAAGAAAAAGAGAGGTGAAAAATGGGGGACACAGCTCCTAGGTTAAGTTGTACAAAAAGAGGGAGAAGAGGAAGGTCCAGTCGGTGTAAGAGAGTGATGAGGATCCTCATTCACAAAGACGGATGCTTGGAATTTGAATGGATGGAGAGGGATTTCTGTTCAGTGGTATATATGGATCTATACAGGGGGCTGGTCTAGTGGTCTAGTTGTCTAGTTTTTCCAACACCTAACAGCAGTTTCTGTTCAAGCAGAAGCAAAAGTGCACTGTGTAAATGAAGTGAGGCATCAGTGTAAGTTATCCTGGGGCAGTGATGCTGCTCTTGCAGAGAAAACGTTGGCTGTAAAATGCTGTGATGAACAGCAGACATTTCCAGTTCACAAGTCTCCCAGTCTCTCCTGAGAGTCTGCTTCATCCCTATTATAGCCAATAATAGCCCATTGTAGTCAAATGCTCTTTCTCTTCACTGTGACTGAATGAGGACACATTATTTACTGAGAGGAGACAACACTAATACACCGCTGCAGAAAACTGCTGACAGGAAAGGGGCAAAAATCATAGGTTTTCCCTCCTGGAGGACGTTACACTTCTTTATATTTATAGTTATGTTTAATAACAACCCACAATCTGCCAATACACCTCCAGACAACCTCCACACCCGCTCTCACTTCAGGCTCAACTACAAGATGTTAAACGGAGTAGACAGAAATCAATGTTTTATTTCCACTTTCTACACTAACTGTATGTTGACACTGACAAGGTCATTCTGGATGAAATGAAAGACACTTCTATATATAGGTTTAAGCCAAATTTCATAATCATAAATTCAGATTAAAGCAGGAGATGACATTTGAAGCTACAAAATGGTGCACCAAACAACAAATCTTTAATTGATGGTTACAGTTTGTACAGATCATGAGCAATGTACAAATGAACAGATCAAAACCTCACTGTATCCATGTGCTATTTAACACACACTTTCTTTAGGTTTCTATTTTGTTCTTACGTCCAAAGGCATTTGGAGACAAATGCCTCACCACAAAGTCATACACCATTAATGCAGTCAGTGGTGCTGCAGCCTCAGAATCTTATTATCTTAGTTGGTTCAGCCTCATTAGCTGTTCCATGCATATTAATGGATGGGAAATGGAAAACTATACCCCATTTAAGAACAAAACATGCTCAAAGTACTCGCTGCTTCGAGGTTATAGGACATAACTCACTCTGCAAATTGCTATCATCGGGCTCCTGGCAGAACCCTGCTGTTTTCTTTACCCAAAAGCCCCTGGTTCCCTCGCAGAGACAGAGTTTCATTAACCTGCACTGCATTGAGATGCCATTATGGCTCTAATTATGGCACATGCTCTTGCAAGAAACTGCCTGGGTTCTCAAAGACTTTTATGTCCAGCTGTCCTGTCGCCAAGGCCAGGGTCGTCCTTGCGGCTGCCAAAGTTCCAGATAGAGAAGATGTGCTAATCTCAGATGCATTGAAGCTGGCTTTGTCGACTTACATAGGCTTATCTATCATGGTCACGACTGCATTAGATGTAAGACCTTAAGTTTGCAGGCACTGAAGTAGAAAGGAGAGCAAATTAAATTCTTCTCATCTACCTCCTCAGCTGTGTCCAGATTGCATCAGTCAAAAAAAAGAAAAAAAAAACTGAAAAGAAACTTGTACTCTTGAGGACAAAACTAGCACCTAGCAATGCAGAGGTAAGTCGTTATGTTCTGCTTCTTCTCCACAACAGAAAGACAATGCTGTTATCAACTGTAACAGTCTGTACTTAATGATTAGAAATGCAAGATAATGGCAGTGTGTTTGCCATTCTAGAGTCAGCCCATCTGCCAACAAACCAATGGAGACCTTAGCTTGGGAAACAAATAAAACCTCTGTCCAGTGTCTCATTATCCATGAAAGTATCTCCTCGGCTTCCTCTGTCTAATCAAAGAGAAAGGAAACACAGGAACAAGCTGAAAAATTCCAGCATGAGGGAGATTGAAACAGTTCCCTCAGCGTTGAGCATTGCTCACTCACAGCAGATAGTGAAGAGAAGAAGATCCTTTGGCAGGTGCTGCGGGCTGTCAGAGCTGTAGATGAGCTCTGCTGCTGGATAACATCTTGCCAAATGCTCGAAGCTTGTCAGTTAACAGTCTGCCAGAAAAAGGTGGACATCTACTAACCTCTTGGAGAAAAAGACAAAGACTAACAGTAAGTTCCAAGCCCTGAAAAGAAAGTTTAGAGTTCCTTGAGTGGAATTACCTGTATTGTTACATTGATGAACTTAAATCGCTGCGAAATACAATGCGTTTGGATGCATTTATTTATACAAAAACCGGACAGAGGGTGCATTTCAGTTGCTGTCTGTCAGAGACTTGAACAACACAAAAGAACCAAAATAGTTCCAACATGGTTGAGGTGCTGTTATATCTTCTGGGCAGTCTTTGGAAAAAAAAAAGTTTCTGAACAATGTATTTAACAGTCATAAGATTAATGTGTGATCAGGAGGCAGTCACCACTACAAAATTCCACAACCTGTGCTCTCATATGCACTGAAATCATATGATGTGATCTCTTAAAAAAAAAAAAACTTATAATGCTTCTCATTTAGATGATCTAAAATGGTTAATCTAAAATGGTTGGTGAAGAAAGTTAAACTATCAAAGGAAGGTAGGCCAGATATTTATCTCAGGAGCTGGTGGACCAAACCAGACAAGGTTGGACTTCATATTTGACAGGTAACAAGACAGGGGGTTCCAATGGGATGCCCTTGCTGCTCTGTTTCTGTTAGATGTGTAATTAGGCAATTGTTTGCTATTGGTTTAGCCAAAAGAACTTGATCCGAATGCAGTATGATGGTGGACTGCTGTGAGCGTGTTCTGGAGTCTTTCCACTGCCTTCTGTTGCTTAATGCAGCTTTATCATATAATGACAATAACAAGGGTGAAGTGAGTACATGATTTGCAGGCTCTTTCTTGCAGGATAATTTTAAAACTACAAGAAAATTAAAATTGATTTACACATGCAAATAAAAACAGTTCTCCTTTATACAATATATTCTAATATCATAGTGAAAGAAAACATATGAAAGAACATTTCTGACAACCTGGTCTACTACTGTGATCTGTGCTCACACACAACCTACTTCTGAGTTATAACTTAAGCCTCATGTGGGTGATGAACAAAATTAAAAGACACATCTGACATATGCACATGAGGGGAAAAAGAGACCAAGATGATGCTTAAGTCAAAGAAGTGGAAGGGAAAAAAAGAAAAATATGAAGGCTATGGAGTTCCTTATCCTAGTCTGATATCATTTTTCCCACAACAAAACCTCTCTGAAATGTGATTAGAAGACACTGTAGGTTTTAATCTTCTTTCAATTTTTTTTCACATTATATTAAAACAAAGACCAAAACACACACACACACACACACACACACACACACACACACACACACACACACACACACACACACACACACA
>JBBMJY010000007.1:11042543-11077656 GCA_037833715.1 Toxotes lorentzi | reverse complement strand
TTTTGCATGGTATGGGAAAAAAAAGAAAAAAACACACACACACACACACACACACACACACACACACACACACACACACACACACACACAAAACACATTTAAGTCAAAACTTCACTTTCAGCAGAGACTTTCATTAGCTGCTGAACCTGCTTTTAACACATTTGCCGTTCACATGGCACAGAAGCTTTTAACCCATAATCCCATTTTTCTGATGTGAAACCTTACAGTCAAACATAAAATATTACATGTGCTTTAATCTGTTGCACCGGTGGATTTAAATGTGATATATACGCTTGTAGTTGAGTACTTCCCTGTGCTAGTGTACAGAAACTTTGTTCAGAAAAATACATGCGAGAACATCATTCAAAATCATTTATCCGTTTAGTTTCGGATTGAAAATACGATAGAACTATGAGGGCTACTTATTTATGCTTCTTACTATTTAATGTAAATCAGTGGAATTACGTTTAAATATGTTTTACTATAATAAAAAAAAGTTTTCTCATCAAGAAAACATAGCTAATTAAAATGTCAATACTGAAATAAAGAGTCAATACTAAAAAATGTTAATTGTACATAAATATTAGTGCCCAAGTGATTCTTTTTAACTCACTTGGTAAATCCATCAAAGCACTTTATTTATAAACTGAGAAAACCTTAAAGTTTGACTCAACAGCTCACTGTTAAAATTTGAAAAATGAAGATCTAGGCATTCACAGCCATTTTAGTGTAAATTAATCTCTATAGTATGCACTACTACAGAGTTTAAATTACAGCACCTAGTGGAAGGTAAACCCACACACTGATTCTGAAAAAAGTTGCTGTGTTGCACCTGCAGTGTCCACGTTCTCCAGGGACAAGCTCACCAACCCTTAAAGGTGCTAAACAGCACTTTTTATTTGGAGTGTACAGGTAGGTACAGGTAGTTTTTTTTAAGCATCTCTAACATCCAGCTGAAGAAGTCCCATGAGATCTCAAAGGTGACCTTGTGTAAAGATGTATGATTACTAATTTCTCCCTCAGTTAAGTTCAGCTCTCTCTCCCGTTTTTTCTTCATTTTTTTTTCTTTTAACAATGAAACGGTTAGTCCATTAGGCAACTTTTTCTACTATCATAAAATCTGTGGAGTTGCTTACTTTTCTCACTGTCATATAACTACTTAATTAACCTTTGTTTTTATTTTTTTTAGTTATTTAGACAAACTAAGTAATCCTAATGTCACTTTCAGCGCTGTTAACTTGTTATGATTAGTCATATTTCGTTTCGGTTTTAAAGACAAAATAATAAATAGAAAAAAATGATAAAGGAAATAATCTATGTGTCTGATCGATGTATCTGAATCACTGGACTCCTTTAATGTGGCCACAAGAGTGAACAGACCTCAAAGGCTTTACACATAGAATATGACGAGTATAACTGATCCTTCCACATGAGCGGGATGAGCCATGTGTAAATCACTCCAGCTGCTTATCTTCGATGGTGCTCCACATTTCTGAAGATTTAAGCAGACTTGGAGAGATCAGCTACAGTAAGGTGATTTCTTTCATTTTCATTTCCCTTACGAACAGAACAAACCATTTGAATTAATGTGACCTCATGATTGAAAACACAGTTGAAGTGTACACACTTGCAATGCGCTAATTCCAATAAACCCTTTTCCTATCTAAATAATATCGCTTTAATTATAACCACCATAACAATGAGCCACAGTGAGATAAATAAATAACTTCACTGTCCTCCCTGGAATTGTGCTGATGCGGAGGCCTGCCTAGGCATTATAAACCTAATTAGCAGAAGATTACTATGCAGTGTGCAAGGCTGTGGTCCAGAAAGACATCATTAGGTCTTCTGATGGGGATATGCCTTCAGCACATTGATTCTTTTTTCGCTCCAAGAACAATGCAGATTGCAGACTTTATAATTGGACTTTCAGGTCACTTGCGACTTCACTTCTACTATGTGTGGCTGGTGATGTCCATTCAAACAAAAGAAGCCTAAAACAAAAAGAGCTCAAGGAATGAAGAGGATGTTCATGGATTATGAGACGCACCTACGAGACATGGATACATAAAAATCATGTGAGGAATACATTCTGTAGGACTACACAACCCTTCTACAGAGAAATGATGATACAAATGTACAACTAAAAAATAACAGCAGCACTGTTTGAGCTAATTTAGCATAATGGATCTGAGAATGAATCTCTTATGAATCTCTTAATGAGACCTGTAAACAAAACCTAATACATTTTACGTTTAATAATAACAATGGCACCATTATGAATTCCTATTATTTACATAAGTTCAACTTCATTATGTTTGGGTAAAGTCTGTTTAAAACCACAGTGTCCAGCCGTTTATTTCAAATCATTTGTCCTTTTTCAAAATGAGAGTATACAGTATATTTGTAAGCCTGTTTTAGTACCGGTCATGTCTTCAGTAGGTCCAAACACACTGAACGATGAACTAACACATTGCTGGTTTTGGTCTCTTCATGTGAGTTGTTGACAGTAACAAAAACACAGACTATCACTTCCTTTATCCTTTTAAGAAATCACACTGGTCTGCTGTTCAGTCGGAAGTATTACAGAAGCGGAGCATGTACAGGCAGCTCTTGACCAGCCACATTTTGTGTTTGTTTGTTTTTTTGTTTTTTCTTTCCTCTTGTTTTTTCACTCTTCTGAATTCAACTTGACGTTCATTTACGCAATAAATTACACTTGACATAAAGAATGTCTGCTGAGGCCACTGTTTCTATGTGGTCGATGATGTTTGTACAGATTCTGTCTTCGTGGCACTTTGGTCTACTACCTAAATTTCTACACAACCGTGAAGTGATATTCATTTTATGTCAACTGTCAGTAAATATAGGCATTTAAATATATTCACATTTGACTTTCATATGTTGGAGATGCAAGCTGGCTTGGCAAAAATAAACCCACCCAACAACACTACTATTTTTCAGAGTAGACCGAATGATTATTTTCATGCCTGGTGGTATGAACACATACAAAAACAACTTTCCATTAGTTACTAACCCCAAATATAAACATCCATTTACCATCCACCCATTAATTCATTTTCAGCCTAGATTTCCTTCTTCTCAGCTATGTCCTCCAGCTCCTACTGAGGAATCCCCAAGGCATTTCTAGACCAGGTGGGATTTTGTAATCTCTGTAGTGTTTTGGGTCTGCCCCAGATGTCCAAACTCTTCCCCAAAGAGTGAGCCCAGAGACCATGTGAAGGAGAATCATTGCAACCCCGGCTATTCTGGATCTCATTCTTCCTGTCACTGTCAAGAGCTTGTAAGCTCCATAGCTTGAGTGTAGACTGAGTGGCAGCAAATGACTCCCGACTCAAATGGGGGCAATCTCCCAATTTGGTTTGCAGCATGAAGCAGCTGAATGCTGGAGGACATAGCTGTGTAATCATGATTTAAAAAAACACAACATCATCTGCAAAAGGGTGAGATCTAATCCTGAGGGTACCAAACTGGACACTCTTGAATAAAAGTGAGTTCCTGAAAATCCACAAACAGCTCAAGCATACAAGGAGATGGCCAGTGCCAACGACCCTGAAACCATGTATTCTCACAACACCCCTACAAGACTCACATATGGATATAGTCCAAACCTAGGCACCAACAACCTTCTGTCAACAACTCAAAGAAGCTGCCTGTGCAATTAAATCTTTGAACGAGGGTCATTCAAATTTCCAACCCCATCCAGGTTGCTGGAAAAATTCCTCCACACGTGGGTGCTGAGCCCTTCTCAGACAGCAGCCTCAGCCAGATGTTGCCAGTTCACCCTCACTGCCACTTTGGGTCTTCCCCAATCAGCTAATCCAGCAAACCGCCAGGCATCAGAAGTTGACAGCTCTACTCCTTTTCTTCACCAAGTGACATATGGCAGCAGTTCAGATGGTACGACAAAGTCAAACATCAATCTTTGGTCTAAGTTCTTCTGGCACCACGTACACTCAAACACATTGTTATGTTATAGACAGTCCATCACTAGCACAGAAACCAGATAACAAAACAAGATTAAAGACTCAAGGATTTATTTGTCACATTTGTCAATATGTTCATTGAAGTTGGAGGGTGGTATACTCTAGACGATTCCTTCCATCCTGAATCTCAAGCAGCAGCACACCCATGGTTTCTGGTTAGAAAATGACTGTAGAGTCATCACTGGGATGAAAGTGTTGGCCACTAGATTTCAGCTCAGGCAGGCCATTACTCCCAATCACATCCCACTAGCTTCTCCATCACTATCCACATGAGCTCTGAAGTCTCCCAGCAGAGCTACGTGTCCCCATGTGGTGCCCCCACGAGGTGCCTGTGACACCAGACCTATGCTAGGATGAGATAATAATTCTCTTAACTTATGCACCTCTTTTCTGCTGTAGGTCAAAAAGGCACTGTTTGACTCAAATCGTAATTGGGGCCGAGAAAATCCACAAACAAGAAAATCACAAGTTTTGCACCATCTGCCTAACTTTTAAACCTTTACGGCATCAGAATGGATGTGAGGATAACAGAATCACACCCACATTTACACTGTGGGGTTTTAAGGCTATAAGAGCAAAAAACTGATAACCATAAATATTCTAATGCTCTCTTCAGTCTCCTGCTTGGGTTGCGTTTTGTTTGCTTACTTTGCATTCCTCTATGTGCCTTCATAAGAGAGCTTGTTTAATCAGCTTTGCTCGCTGCCTTCCTATCTGGACTCGCCCGTCCAACGTCTGTCTCCTGCACCTCGTTCTCTCTGGCTGGAGTTTGTAACAGAGCACTACAGCCCCATTTGAGGTATGATAATCAGCTGATTAGCCAGCGAAGTCCTTTTCCCAGAGGCTCCTTTGTGTGCAAAATCCTCACACTCAATTGACATGTGGACATCATCAAGCTGATGAAATGCAATTGTAATGAACAAGTGAGGCAAAGCATCTGCAGTGGGACCCTGAACGAAAAGGACCCTTCCCTCCTGACATGCTAATGCTGAAAGCTGCTCTCTGCCTGTACTCCCTGTGGGTCCCTCATGGAAATGTGAAGAGATGCATATTCAAACCAGCGCCTTCTGAGGGGGCTAGATGTACAGAAGAGAGAGATGGGTGGAAAAAAAAAACCCTGTGTGGACTTGGCCAAATGCTAATTCTGAGACAGATTATATTGCATCACGCGCAGTAATGATCTGACAGTTCATTTGTGAGGAGAGTTCAGGATCTGAGGTTTAATGCTTGGGTGGACGCAGGTGCTGAGCCCCAGCTCCTCAGAGCTGTCAGAGGAAGGCAGGGGGCTGCTGTCAAATTATCCCAGTTAAAAAGGCTGAGGCGCCTGCAAATATGAAAGACATTTAAGAAATTAATGCATTCGTATTCAACACATATTGCAACAGTGTTTCATTAGAGGTGCTCTAGTCATATTAAAACTGACATCTGACCTTTCACATTTCTCCGAGGCACTCAGGAACATTCTTATTACATACATACGAAAGTCAAAGAGAAGGTAAGTGTGATAACTAGCAATAATTAAACAAACTGACATTTTAGCACCACCATTTTCCCTATTATTTCTGTTCTTTTTGCACTGCACTGCAGAATTATTATAAAAGCCGGATTTGTGTGAGTGAGTTTGTTTTAGAGCAAAACTGTGAAAAACCTGGAGGTTATGTGACTATCACATACTGCCTAAGCATACCATCATTTTAATCTCTTAGTTGTTTTGTGTTATCAAGGAGACTTATTGTATTACCATTGCTGCTTTGTTACTGCATAATCTTGCTATAATTATGATAAGCATGCATAATAGAGACAAATTCCAAACAATTTCCCTGATCAACATTTCCTGCTTTCATGCATAAAACATTCATCATGAGCAGACACAAGGAGGAAAGTCATGGAGACTATGAAAGTCAGGATTTCATAAATTAAAGTAAGAGAATTTATCAACACCACCCTTGCAGCTGTGGTGTCACACAGCAGCCTGCAAAGTTTGTGAGGAAATCAGACGTTTTTATGAACAGACTATATCTTCTGGATATTCACATGAACCGAGCAAAGTGTGCTGTGAAATGAAAGTACAGTTGGTAGAGGTCAAGCCAGATAAACAGACTGATGATGCCATGCATATTGTTCTATATGGATAGATGTAGGTCATTACACCTATGGCCTCCAGCTGAGGTGCTTTGTGATGACAGGACCCCTGGGCTTGGACCTCAGAGACAGAGCAAATGGGCAGTCAGCAGGCCCCCTGCTTTCTGAGCCTTTTGCGTCGCTGAGGTGTCAGGGGCTGAGAGGGTCACAGCCCTGAAATCTAGCTTCACACACCTCAACACTATCCCTAACCCTTTGTAAGTGCAACTAGACCCTAGGCTCTGAGGTGGGCTCCCTCCCACCAGGTGTTCAGGATGGCATACATGTCTTCAGGGTATGGAGTGCCGCTGGCCGCCCAGGACTACACATGGTGCTGGGGGTCAAACATGGAGCCATGCTGGACCAGCTGTCGCTTTGCTGTTCGCCCCAGCTCTGAGCCAGGCCCGTAGGAGAGGGCCAGATGCGCACACTCAGTCACTCTTCTGCAGCTCACCGCAACATGGGTCTCATGAACTGACCTCGGTGCTTTGCCATTATTTTACCAAGATCATTGCAGTAAAGTAAGCAGACATGTTGTGATCATGGAAAAAAAAAAGAATCCAACATTGGTTCTCTGCACAACAGCACAGAAAGTGTGTAAACAGTTCCTTAGTATTCCCCCAATAATTGGCAGGGTCACCATCCTGTGTTCCCATTCAGAATACAAGGGCATCCATTAATTTGAAAAGGCTAAGCTACCATGCTCACACATGTACGCACTCAGATCACAGACTCTGCGCTGCTTTGGAAGCAGCAGCACTCCATCTTCTGTCTAACTGCAGCTAAAAGCATGAAAGCAGCAGTGAGATTTCATTTGGCTAACTGACTGAAGGCACTGAGGGAGTATAGCTCACTGGAGAGATTTATACACCCAGCCTGATGCCTCCTGCACCCTATAACAGAACAAAAGCTTGTTGTCTCTTCCAATTACAGATGTCAAAACGCTTATTTTGAGGGTTGTGATCTTTTTCCCTTTTAATCTGCAAAGATAAAAGGTCTTAGCTTCATTAGCATGTGTTCTCTCCCCCCAGACTCCGATTCCCTGCAAGCAGCCAGCTCAAGCCTTACAGCCTATTACCCACTCTTGGGGCCATTAAGGTCTAACATTAATGATGTGTAATTAGCATATGATGACAAATAATAACAATGCACTCCCATTCGTTGTAATGGGGGGTAGGATAATAACATGGATTCCCACTGTTCCAACCCTACATAAAGCTCACAATATCTATGTTTTATTGCCCACGCTGTTGTTCAAAGGTATAATGGAGTGGGATGTAGTACGTGTGCATAAATTATTCAAATGAATGTGTTTATCTAGAAATATCACAATTACAATGCATCAATAAGTCAGAGTGCTTTATCTGCACAAACTGTAGTTTAATTATACTCAACGACAACAGAAGTAAATTTTAATATATTTCTTAGAACTTAAGCAGTTTTATGTTGGTGTGAAAATGACATGAGAATATTGTGAACTACCGTTATTATGCTGTAATTTTAAACAGTCCAGCAGTATGCTCGGTAATCTTTTTATCTACTCAATTAACCATATGGGCCAAATGGGCGAATAACTCTCTTAACTCTCTCTCCACATCTTTCCAATATCCCTAATTCATAAATTATCTATTAAAGTTAATGACAGCAAGAACTCAAGTTAAATGGAGGGGCATTAGTAGACAAGTGATCAATTATGCTGTAGAACAGAGGCAAAGCAATCAGAAGTGACAGACTGCCTTCAAACGGCTCTTCTCATCCATTAAACAGGCTGCCTGTTTGTGTCAGCCGTGGGTCTGGAAGAAAACCATACAATTAAAGAGACCCCGCATGTTTACGCACACACATTCATATGCAGCTCCAACATGGAGCATCTTGTATTGTGTTTTGTGTAAGGCAGCCCACACTTTTTTTTTTATTTTTCCACATCTGTCACAAAACAACCCATCACCAATTATACTGAAGCACAAACACGGCCGTTTTCAAATTTGTTGGTTACCTCCTGTAAAGAAGATGGTGGGGCATCTCAGAATCAAACTAATCAAAGCACCTCAAAAGTAGAAACTGAATGAATATATTGGCAAACACAAAAGTGAGATGCTGTTGAAATAAACAAGTGTGAGATCCTACTGTCTTTGTGTTTTAAATATGAGAAGTAAAATTGGGTTTTTAAAAAATGGATGTTCTTTTGTCAGTCATTTAAAAATTCAGCACTGAATAAAATAAACTATTACTTTACTGGTTACTTCTGCAAATTACTGGAAAACAGCAATCTTTATAACAGTGGTAATAATAACTAACTGTAATATAATGGAAATCTTCTCACCAAAGACTGCAAAGGTCTCACTGATTAGGACTAAATATAAAAATTTAGAAGGACATGAAGGAAAAAGTGCATATATATGTATATATATAAAAAACAAAAAACAAAAAACGAAACATACATCTCAGCTTCAAATTGAATTTGCTTTCTGGAAACACAGACATTCTCTTTTTTCAAGCGAGCAAAGCAGGGCTATTCGAAACCCTGTTTACAGCACCCAGATCTCAAATTGACTTGCTAATGTTAACTTTTATTCCGTTGCTATGGGTTACCGTGTCGTGTGATTTGACACCGAGCTACAGACACTGCTGATTAGTAGCATCCAGTTCTGTCCATCTCTGTGCATCACTGAACCATCTGGTCATTTATTCACTAATAAGCCCCTAATGGCCCAAATATTCAGCGGCCTGTCATTGTGACATGGCAGAAAATGCCTACATCTTTCAACTCGCCTTGACATGTTGCTTGTTTCACATCAAAACTCGTCATTTACAGGAGAGAAACTCACAGGGGTAAAAACTTGACCTAATCTGCAGTGTTAACACTGAGGCAAGGAGCTTTGTTATCTGCTAGACTGACTGAAGGGATGTTAATGCATTCATCCTTCACCACTTCAAGAGCTTCTTTTCTGCCACAGGGAGAAGGATATGAGTGCTGTCAATAGGAATTTGATTATGCACACATCGATTCTACGCTCAAAAAGGAAAGATTATGCACAGCCCGGGCTATGAGACGCTGTGAGAGAATGCAACATGCTGCTCGTGGTTCTGCAATGTGTACACGTCCAACCTGTCATTTGTCGCCAAAACAATGACTTTTCGTCATAAATATTTCCAGATGAACAAAGCCAGCTGGGATTGTAATTGGTGACATGCAACCATAAATTTAACCTTTCCTGGGACACTGGTGGCAACCAATTAACTAGCCACTGAATAAAAAATATCCTCAATTATCTGTCTCATTATGGCTATGTTGGCCTGCATGTACAAAGAGCAAAGAGCAAAGAAGATGAGAAAAAAAAAATCCAGTTTTTTTTTTTCCTTCTTGTTGAGTTTAATGTTTACATTTAAGGGCTTAAAGCAGATAAAAACGTACATCTAATTTATTATAGGCAAGATGCATAAATATGTGATGAAGGAAATATGTATCTGATGTGTGAGAAAAGATGAAAACACTCCAAATTGTTGTAAAAGGATAAACACTTTAATACAAAACTCTAAATGAAATCCTGAAACAGCTCTGTTCTGTATCATTGGTCTGATTGGAGTGTGAATGAGCCTCATGTTGACCGACCGGTTGCAGAACCTCTCTGTCAACTTAACTAGCAGCCCAAGATGGTGTGAATGTATACTTAACTCCCTGTCACTTAGCAAGGCATGCACCCTGAGTCTCCATCAAGACGAGCTAAGTAAGATGGAAGACGAGCAGGCTTGGGCTGAAAAGGAGACGGGAAATGCCACCTTTGGTGAACTCGCCTGGGACCAAGATCTCTCAGACTTATTTAAATGTTGTGCTAAGGGTGAGAGGATACAGAGCGTGTGTCTCTCACACAGTTAATATAATTTCTATTGTAGAAATGTAAGGGTTTGGCTGTTTGAGGGATTTACTTCATACTTGAAGCATTCACAGGAAAATCCCTATTCTAGCTCATCTTTTCCCTTTTTAAATCTCCTACCATGCATTGGCATTGCAAACTACAGCGCAAGCAGAGGAAATCAAATCATCTATGTCTTAAACCATCACGCTTCATACAAAAATAAAGTTGAAACCATAGCCATTTGATACAGGAAAGCGAGGGGAAAATGTTTTATGTATGCTGCACACATTCAGGACTGAATTCAAAGCAGAGTATATATCTTCAGTCCACTTTTTTTTTTTTTTTTTTTTTGTTAGCACTTCTAATTAGCCAAAGTATTCAAATACAAACAGTCTAGCCTGTCTGATGCCACTGCAGCTCTGTGGTCTAATTTATGCAAACTTGTTCCATTATATAGGCTGCTGAGAGTATCATTAAGGTTTGGCTTGGTTTTGGGACTCTTTTAAAGCAAACCTACAATAAAGCACAGCCAGCTCATCTCATTTGCTCTGTGTGTTGGATGTGTATTCTAATGAATGGCTTACAACAATGCGACCTGCCAGTGCAAATAATTAACCTTAAGTGAAACCAATTACATACTTTCCTGCCATGGCAACAGCCTCCAAAAGCGATCATGTATGGCGTTTTTTTCCAGGAATGTTTTGGTGATAAAGAAACTAAGTAGAGGATTCTGGGCTATTCTGTAGCAACAAATGAACACTGAGAAGTCTCTTTATGCTCAGAGAGATATCTAAAGAGGAAGAAGATAAACAACAATTATACTGCTCTCCCTGTCAGCACAGCATGCCTCGGGTCAGTCCATTAGAGATCACTGTTTGGTGCACTCTTGTGCTGGAATAAGAAGTGCACCCGTTTGCGGCCAGGCTTTTGACTGGCAGTTGGGACCTGGAGACTGTGTGTGTGTTGTGAGCTGCCTGTGAATGCAGACTGGGGTGGGGTGGGGTTGAGGGGGGGTGGGTGGGTATCCAGACATAAACTTCTGCTGTCAGCATGGGCAATCATGGCACTTCATTGTCCAGCAGCATCATTACAATATGGTTATCATCTGAGCTTGAGTCTGACACCTTCTCCAGGACCTCTCCAATCACCCCCATAGTAGGCTTCAGTACCAGGCAGTCAGGGCAAATCTCTGCTTTGTGCTTGTCTGCCTTAATAGACTGGATGTCACTTCTGCCTGTGGAATGTGCCCGGTCTTCAGCTGTCAGTCAGAGGCGCGGGTGTCAGGCCGGAGCGTGGCTGGAGCCGTCTGGATTAGAGGGTAGTTACCATAGCTGTCAGATTACTGACAGCCTGACACCCCCTCTCCCAACTTCCTCTTATTGTTTCTTTGTTTCTCTCAAACATCCTCCAGATGGGAGAATTACCAACCAGAAGAGAGAGAGAGAGAGAGAGAGAGATGGAGAGTGAGGGAGAGAAAGAGAGATGGAGGAGGGGGGGGGGATACAACAGCCGAGGCGTGTTTTAAAAGTTCTATGCCACGTTAGCTTTGTGATGAAGTAAAGCGTGCTTGGTAGATTCCCATAGAGAGAGAAGGATGGGAAGAGAGAGGATGAAAGGGAGGGCATTACACCTATTCCCACCTCTCCTTGTTATCTTTGGTATTCATGTCAAGATAGGTGATTGTGTTGGTCATTAGTGTTCCTATACCCAACAGAGTATCTTAGTTAGTACCTTCGAGATAAGCTTCATCTTCACTGAATATTCACCTCTATGGCTGCACCTGTCTCATTCATCTGGAGAAATGTTCTTTAATTTCTCGTTCTTTTCGAGACAAATGAACTGGCTTAATGTAGAGAGGTAGACAGGCATGATAAAAATCACTTAGATACTATAAGCTATAATGAATTATGGAATCATCCATGCTTTCTGGAAGTATTTTAATGATTGAGGAAACTGTGGGTAGGCTACGGGTCAGCACTTGTCTTTACATTTTTTCATCCCTCTCATTTCAGTGACCCTGTATGGGTGACGCTGTCATTCTGCCATTTTCAAATGAGCACTGGACTAACAGCCGACTCTACATTAGAAGGAGAGATGAAGACCGCCGACATAAAAATCCACATCCCACTGTCTGCTCAGCTTTCCTTTTAAAAGGAAAGCATGAGTGGCAGATTTATTTTAATATCAAGCAACATTTCATTTGATGAATCTGAACATGTGCAAATATTTACAAAAAAACCCCTTCATGGACAAGTCATATAGCAAAAAATCCTGATTTTAAAATAATAGATTCTTAACCTGCTCTAACTTCCAAAAGCCCGAGTTGTGAACTTCTGAAACAATTACACAGATGTAAAATGAAAGGAAATGAGGTGTTATGTTTGTAAAATACAGTGATACACCATTTCAGCCCCTGGCCGTCGGATTCTACCATAAAAATAACCGAAGGCAGATTGCAGTTTGCCCTGACCTCCAATCTCCTCTAACAAGCCAGGCTACTAAAATCAGCTGCGCCGTCATGTACGGGTAAAGATAATGAGGGCGGCTGCCTGAGGAGAGACCGAATGCAAAACAATTATAGTTAGTTACAGGAGCACAGGTTAATATTCTCTCATGTCCCTCTTCTCACGCGCTCCCTTTTGTCCTACATCAATCTTAATGAAAGTTATGAGACCTGTCCGCAATGATAAGCAGCCACTCAGGCGTACTCTGTGTCAAGGCTCCCACATTATGCCTCCCCTTCAGCCTATGTTTTGCATAGCCTAAAGCATCTATTAAAATCCCCTTGTAAAATTCATAAAACAAAAATGTGGTGGGTCAAGTCTAGAGGGAGCCAAAGTAAGCTGCTTATTAGGAGGGAGTCGAAAACACAGATCCAATTACAGATCCTGAACAAGGAGCACTAAGAATCAGCATTGGGGAATAAGTATTTTCCTTTTCTCTCCCCTTCAATTGGCCTAGGTGCAGAGGAGAGAGAGAGAGAGAGAGAGAGAGAGAGAGAGCGGTATCAGAGAGCAGGATCCACGAATGGTAATTACAGTGGGAGTGTTTAGTGCATGAGGCTAGAGTTGGAGCCATTCAAGTACAAACTCATGTAAATCTTCACTTTGCTTCAGATAGTAAATTGGTTGGGTTTAAGAGGAATCCCAGAAGGAGTGGAGGAGAGGGGCTGCGCCGAGAGGAGCCATGAGCTCCAGAGATATGTAAAGAATCTCTGTCTGGAATTTAAAGGGCTACAAATTAGACCAGACATTAGCCTTTTTCTTTTACAGAGCCAGCAGAATGTGAATGACACAGAATAAATAACTATAAGACGGCTTTTCCCCCCTTCTTATAAGATGACATTAATCCTTTCATGTGCAATGACAGCTTACAGGGTTTGACCCTCTCCCCAGACAGCCATATAAAGCCAGGAGATTTCTTAAGATCCCACCAAGAACAAGCTTCTGTTAATAAGAGGTCCTGATAGAGGTCTCCACCCCACATTTAATACTCCAGTTTACGCCAACTTACCCTGCTCAAACATGCTCAACAGATGGCTGTTGTTAAACCAAACAACAATTTTGTGAAATTTAATTCCATTCACACTTTTATTTTTAATTTGAATCGTTCTGTATCTGTAACAAGCAGACGGCACTTTTACATTTTTTTTTCTCTTCCTGGGTAGTGAAGGCTGAAGTGTCTCTCAAGCGTACAATAGCGTGAGCATTTGAGCCCTTTGAAAGAAAAAAGATCAAAGGCGGCAAGTCTTCCTGCTGCTGCTGGGTTTAAGCTGTAACCACATACCCTGCTCTCCACATCTTGGATAGCGCATAGTGGTGGGTGGCGAGCTGACTGATTGCCAGGAGTGTACTGTCAGCATCACTCTTTCCACAGAGGACCATGATGGGGGACAGTGTGCGGGCAGTCCCATGTGAACACCCCCCAAACCAATACCATAAGCTCTGCAGAGAGACGGCGGCAGCCTACATCTCCCATAATGACCTCAGTGGGTAATGTGCTACACTAATATCTAGACAGGGTAATTCATTTGCACAAATGGACAATCCATCACATTTTTGCAGACAATAAATTCTGCGCTGAGTTGAACGGATGTCGTATTTAGTTTTCAATAAATTCCTGAAAAATAATTGGGTATTTTCAAAAAGAAATCAATAGGAATATACTCTAATTTCTATAAGTGATATTTAGCAAGATGCCCTGTTAATACATTTCCTGAAGGTAACAGCTTCATTTTAGACAAGACATGTTTCAAGGTAACGGCAAATCCTAATGTAAATTATTATAAATGGAAAAGGTCCATTGTAGATAAATTAATATGTAATTAATTGAAAACACAAGGAGTAAATTGTAATTGTATGATTAGTTAATGGTTGTAGAGAAAATATATAGTTTATAGTCAACACAGAAGTGAAATTACTTTAAAAAAAAACATCTTAATGGCTTGGATTATTAGAGGACATACCATGTGCTTTGTGATGTTGTGGTTTCAGGTCTGACTTGTGGCCTATGTTGTGTGTCATCCCTCCCCTCTCTCTCTCTCTCTCTCTCTCACTCTCTCTCTCTCCCTCTCTCTCTCTGTCCTCCTCTCTGATACACTGTCTGATAAACTGACAAAAATTAGCTCCCATACTGGATTATATACATTACACCTGGACACAGTGGAGTTATATCAAATGCTAACCTGAGTGCAAGGTCCTCATATCCTTAAATAAATGTTAACACAGTGGCATGAGTTAACAGACATTCCTGTACAATTACCAGCCAGTGTTACACCGCTGACATTATCAGGAGGAGACCTACATTACAAATGGTCCTCCCTTTTAAAACAGTAGCAAAGTGGCCACTTTATATTCTATCACCTGAGATTTTTTTTTTCTCCCGCCGCACCTTATTTCCACTCTTTCTAATCAATTTCATCTGCTGCCAATGGACTGATACAAACACAATTTCTATTTACGCAACAGGATCAGACACAAGGCAAATAAAATCTGCAAGATCTGCAGTCCACAGCAACATCTGCTAGTCAGTGTATGCAGATTAATTGGAAGTCTTTGTGCTGTGATTTCAGTTGAGTGCAGTTTGACTAACATCTTAACCTACTTAGTGCAATTAGTGCTTCATTAGAGAGGCTAACTAACTATTGCTTCTCTCCATAATGATGTGCAAGAGTGTAGACATAAAAGTACATAATCAATGGTTTCCAATTACTCCACAAGTGCAACCACTATTTCAAATAAACTGGATAATAATATAGAGCCATTACAAAGTCTAAGGTAGCAGAACCATTTAATTGCAGTGCAGTTCTTCTCAGCTCCAAGATTTTTTCACACTAATGAAGTGTCATACAAAAAAAAGGCTGTATTGATTTTTTCACCACACAGTCTCCACCACAAATATGTAATTATCCTTTTTATATCTGGCAGGGGATTAAAGTAATCTATAGTATCTAGCCTTTGCGCTTCTCTGACAGGGTTGTGTGGGGCTTTTACCCTTTTCAAAATATGCAGCTTTTTGATGAATGAACTTTAGACAAAATGCTGTTCTGTTCTATATTGTTTTGTCTAAAAACCTGTATTCTGAAGACATCATGCAGCATGTACAGCTGCCTGAGCTTTCAGTACACAATCATGGCATTTCAAGCCCTGTCATCTATGAGCCAGGCAGTTAGAGCTAACCATCAGCTAACACACACACTTAGACACACAGACAGACAGGTTCCAAATCAAACACAAACACACGAAAATGGAAAGAGCCACACACACTTTCACACACTCACACAATTTCTTTGGAGATCCTGTGTGAAGCAGTGAGCTCAATAGAATTCATCACAGCTGGTTAATAAGGTTAATTTAATCCAATAATGTGTCCATGAAAATCACTACTTCCTCTGGAGCACCATACAAAAGCTCCCTGCTGTTGACTGTCAAACACACAACACATCCACACTCATCCTCAAGCTTCACATAATAACAGCCCAGTCCATTTAAACTTCAGGCCAGCTACTCTTCTCCTCTCTCTCTCTCCCTCTCTGTCTGTCTTTGCGTCTCCAGACCTGAGATGGACGAGCAACCTTAAGACTACCCCACGCTGGGATGCCCTTCACGATAATAAAAAGCCATTACCTTGACCGCTGACACGAGGCCAAGTGTGAGGGTCAGAGTGATATTTATTGATGAAACTCTGAGCTCCCAATCTGCTGCACTCAGTGCGCATCATACAGCTGTCAGCACAGACAGGGATCAGGCAGCATGATGGCCCTCGACATGGCCCATCTATAATTTATGAACTACACAGAAAACAACCAGGAGACAACAGAGAAGCCTCGGCTGCCCAGGGATTACCCTCCAGCCCAGCTAAAGAGATCTGAACGAGAACCACCTAAGGGCCACTCTGGGCCACGCTGATATGGGGCAGCAGGTAAGCACAATAGCTGGTGTTCCATATTCAGAGGGGCCTCACCGGGACGCATCTCTCTGGAGGACAGTGTTGTGAATAATATAATAGACAGTGTTTACAGTGGGGATGTAAAGTGAGTGCGCTGGTGCATCACACACCCCAGCACACTTCAGCTGAGCCCTGTAAATGAGCAAACAGAGGGGCATGAGATGTAAAGTTTCACACTTTATTCTACAAAAAGCTCTGGGACAGCTCAGTAGCAAAGACAGTCAAAGATGACCATGGCAAGGTGAAGGGATTTTATTATTATTATTATTATTATTATTATTATTATTGTTATTATTATTATTATTATTATTATTATTATTATTATTATTATTGGTTAAAAGATGGGTCAAATGAATCTTACAAAATGTCTGTCCACAACTCTGTCCAAATTAAACGGTTTTAGCTTTATTCAAAAGAGCTCGCATCTACAGAGTGTAGACTAATATCATTAGTTTTATCAATAACTATGGCCAGTGGAAAAAAAAATAGTATCACATTTACCTTCTTGACAAAAAAAGTTTGCTTCAGTTAAATTAAAATAATCTGTTGTTAACTATTACTTCTTGTATTAACTAAGCAGACATGGTTTCTGTGAGATAAGGAACATTTTCTTCTAATTTATTTTAGAAACTTTTTTCCGCCACTGGTTTATTTTGGTATTGTTATGCTTTTTTTTCCCCTTCTCATTTTAAATCCCACTTGACAGTTCTTTGTGGGAAACTTTAATTGCAAAGACACTTCTGGCCCATTTTTTTAACACTAGGGTATTCTGTCTCCATTCTTGAATTCCCACCCAGATCAAATGCAATCCTTCATCGGCCAATTTCCCTGACACTTTCTTTTTATCCTCTGAATTCATCTTTACATGCTGCAGACAGACATATATTGTTTCTGATCAATAAATAACCATATAATTGAATACTGCTGCATTCCAAATGAAGCCCTCATTTACCAAGCTTCAGTAAACAGCCCAGATTCTTTGCCTATCTAACACTGACATTTCAGAATTCAAACACATTCAGGGCAGTGTCAGTGCACAGAGCTTCTGTATCCCACTTAGGCTCTCTTTTCAATATGGAACTATCTCCTACCAATAAATTATTCTGGGCATCTCCAAAGTCATTACACATTTATTTTGATCTCACATCATAATTCACAGCTTGGCGCACAATGCATTTTCTCAAAATGCATGGTAATTCCTTGGCGCAGAGCAAAGTTATGATTCATTTATACCGGAGTGACAGCATAATGCAGAGACGTCAAAATCCATTAAACTGTTCAATGCCTTGGGGTTTATTTTTAGATCCAATTGAGATTTAACTGATGGTGAAAAATATACAGTCAGGTGTGTTTACCTCACCTTTAGAGAGAATGTGTTATGGTTCCAATTAATTTGTTATTCCTGTCACTAAAGGCATTGTCTATGTCAAAACTGTCACTGCGCTTTCGGCTTTGTTTTCTTGAGAATGGCATTTAATTTCACCGTATACTTTCATAACTACATTCAATTAAAATGTGTGCATTTTATTTAGAGCCTCCTAAACTAAATACATGCTGATTTGATTGCTCATCACAATGGCAGATTGCAAAATTGCTGGCTGTTGCCTTGACCACTGAGCTAGTTAAATGATCATCCACAGTTTAAAAGACATTCAATTATCATATGGGCACCTCCAGAGATGGGTGCTGAGAGAAGAATTCTGCAGTCTGAGTGGATGCTAAATTGCATTACTGTGGGCATAACTGCTGCCATTTAACACTGTCACCTTTGTGAATACTTACCAGTGTAAAACAGTGTATAGGCCTATACTGTGCTGTGGCATTGCACACCCCACATTTACCATTAGAATACAATGTAGGGACATCATGCCCAAAGGACACATTTAAGCAATACTATATTGCCCAAATATACAGCCAATGTATAGTTTAATTATTAGTGTAGTTCATAATCTTATATTTTATTATTATTATTATTATTTATTATTATGCAGTATTTCACTCTACTAGTAATTATTTTATAGTAGATTAAACCAGTGAATAAGTAAAACAAAAATATTTTAAAAAGCATGTTAAACATAACTTTTCTACATACCTATCTGTATACATTACATTAAGCAGTGATTGTAAACCCCACAGTGCTGTGGATCCTTTGTATGAAAGCCCAGAAGTGCAGTGAGTATGGCTAGCTGCTCACTGTCTGAGATAGGGAAAGGCAGGCAGGAGGGATTTTTTTTTTCTTTCTTCTACAAGGATTTTTTTGTGTGCAGTTATGGTCCATCATTATTAAATGTCTCTTGTTGGATGGGAGAGGCGCTTTATCAAAAACAGCCATTCATCAGGCGCTGTGCAAGACAGCTCACATCTGACCTCTGCGGCAATAATGCCGCATCAAGTAGGCCAACTACCTAGTTTAGCGGCAGAGCAGGGAGCAGGGGCCGGCTCCAAGATTAAGTGCGCTGTTTCAGGTTTTCATTCCCAGGGGCTCTGCTGGCTGATGTTGTATTGATTGCAAAAGTTTACCAGTAAGTATCACAAACAACAATAGCCAGGTCAACGATCGGTGATGCCTGAACCGCTATTCCCCGGCGGGGGGCTACACGTTCAGGGCTAAAGCACTGCCATCATCATGGCTGTGTGCAGGGTGCAGAGAGGGCTCTCATGAGCTGGGGGAAGAGAAGTATACTGGCTGTTCCTACTGACATTTAGGAAAGCGATATGTCAGTGTGAAATGAACGAGCGTGAGATAATTATAAGCCTTTGCATTATAAAAGGCTGCATCGACAAACTGTCGGATTGGCCTTCCACAGAGGCGCCCAGCCCTGTTAGGTACTCCTGCATAGGCTATCCCTTATCCCACTAAATGGTTTAGTAATTTTTTTTCAACATCCACTGGAAAGATCCCTGCCTTTCTACACACACATGTGACAGATACAAGCTTGGCCTAAGGAAAATGATTCACAGTATAGCCTATTTCCAAACGAGTCACTTCCCATGTTTATGATAGCATGTCCAAGAAAAGAAGTGTTACCAATAAGCAATATTTTCTAGATGGAAACTGCAATGCTACACTCTAACATGAGTGAAAGGGCTGGGCAGTAAAGAACACGATTCACCCTGAGGCCATCTCCAGCAGGCTGAATGATGGTGCATCCTTGGCCCTGTATGGAGGACAGCACACAACCCTCCATCACAGTGCCACCGGACCATTACCCAGGGACTGCAACAGCCAGCCGCACCAAGCAGGCCTCCTCCACTGCCCCATGAAGCTAATCATGTGATTTGATGCAATGACAGAGTAATGACACAGATTGGTGGTGTGTTCAGCCTCCCCCTGCTGGAGGCTACAGAGGAGGTGGTAAACACTCGAGACTGCCCGAGCACGAGACAGAGCCACAGATACCACATTACACAGCAAGTTACAGAAGATATCCAAGTACTCTCACAAGTGGAATCAAGATTAATGGTGCTGCTGAGGGATTCTTTTATGTCCTTGAGTAACTGTATTTCACTTAATGAGGGACATTAGCCGTAATAAAACTACTCAGAAGTACAAGCCGTTAATTAATGCCTCCACATTACCACTGAATGAGAATAACTGGAGTTGTAGGACCCATTGGACCAAATATTAAAGGTGCAATCTGTGGGCTCATAATTTCCACTGCTTGGTGCCAGTTCATCATTTGAGCCCCTAAGATATATTCCTGCACTAAATCTCTAAACCAGTATTGTGAAACTTGATTACTCTACTCCACATCATTCCTTATTAGATGCATGCTGTCTTCAGCAAGGTTTTAAATTACTGTATTTGTTTACCTCTTAATATTATGTATGGTAGCAGTGAACATCATTTCTATAAGGCTGCTTTTAAGATACTGAGGGCAGAATATGAACTTGACAGAAAATTATCCAAACAGTTGAATTAAAAACCACTCTTGTTTGATTATAGTTTAGCGTAACTGTGTCTGTTCTTGCATCAGTCGTTCTAAAAATTACTTCCAGATCTTTACCCACCTCAGCACCACAGAAATATATCTCACTAACCTCCCTCTAAGAGCACCTTTATCTGGGCTATAATCCTGGCTGTAATGTGGCCTCGTTAGGAAAGCACTGCTGGCCCACACCAGTAGCAACACAGGGAAGGCCTCAGGCACCACTGGAATTAATTACAGACAAAAGCGATGGTGTTTGCAATTGTCATGCCAAATTTATCACTAGCCACTTAATGTGCCTCATCTGAACTGATCCACACTAGCTGAATTGCCCCAGGGCATCTATTCTTCAGCTTCCAGGGGTGGGGTGGTAGTAGTAGTAGTAGCATGTCTGTGTGTGTGTGTGTGTGTGTGTGTGTGTGTGTGTGTGTGTGGGCGCGCGCGCGCATGTGTGTGTGTATACTGGGCAGTCTGCATCTGCTGGGGGCCAGCCTAAATCCTGGGCTGGAGGCAGTGTGTGTGCTAACAATGCCCCCAGCAAATACAGCGTGGAGAAGTCTATAACAAATGTTAACACCCCTCCCCACCCCCTCATTCTCTATCCACCCAGCTACGTCTCCAGAGAGAGGTTCAAAGCCAATCTTGACATCTTTAATTCTGTCATTTTTGTGATGATAATCCTTGATGTGCTTGGATGTGGTGTCGGTAGTCATTTGCTCCACACCAAAGTACATCTCTACACAGGCTGGTGGCACACAAAAATCATCGGACCAGTGAAAAAAAAAGCCTTATACAATGTTTTGTCAATAAATAAAAAATAAGTGAGAATTCGTAGAAGTAGAGCTGTAATAGTGAAACAGTGAAAAATGTCCATCTCAATTTTCCAGAGATCAAGGTGATCCGACCAACAGCCCGAAACACAATGACAATCACTTTACCCTCATAGACGAGAGAGAAAACCAGAAAATATTCACATTTGAGAAACTGGAAGAAGTGAATTTTTAGCAATTTTGTTTTAAGAAATGACCTAAAAAATTAATAATTTTTAAAAAATTGTTGCAGATTAATTTTCTGTCAAACAATTAACTGAATAGTCAACCAATCGTTTGAGCTGCAAATGGACTTTTTTAAATGTCTGCCATTTAAGCTTATTATAAAAGTGTGTTGCGATACATTTATCACTCTATAAGCTGCAGCCTATTATTAAATATTGAGACAATCTCAGCAAAGGTGAAATTCTGTTCACTAGTTCAGTAAGCATCAGTTAGCTGTTTTCTTTAATCCTGTCATTTACATGGCTGTATACATCAAAAGGAGATAGGCTGTCCCAAATGCACACTTACACATAAGCCACCATTATCTTTCTGCTTGTGCAGCTGAAAACCTAATACCTTAGTTCAATAATAATGCAGAGAGGACAGCTCATTGGTAGCCCAGTGGTACAGCAGAATAATAGCTCCAGAGGAGTCCAGCCTCTTGTAAACAGATATGCAGGTGCTTCAGTTCAACTTAGGAAAAATGCAGCAAAATATTGTATCCACAAGTGCATAATGTCTCATCAACACCGATCGGTTATCAATTAAAGCAAAACCAACTCATTATATTAATGAATGGCCTCAGCTAGTAATAGCCTGTCTTATTGATGTCTGAACAAGGTAAGCACAAACCCCCTTACACAGCACTGAGATCTACAGTATCAGCAGCTGAGAACAGATTTGCAAGGATGAAGAAAACACACACACCAAAAAAAAAAAAAGGGAAAAGCAAAGAGAAACTGAAGGACACAACAGGCTACTCTCAGAGGGACTGCATTTATTCCACCAATTGTCATGCAAGCCTTGTTGTAAGTAATAATGTGGCCTTTAATGACGGAATGATGGACCTGCCAAACACTGCCTCTGCCATATACTGTCTGCATGTCCCCGCCGTCCGCTTCTCACATACCCATCTGGGACATATTAGCATATCCTCGTCAATTCACAGCCCACTTTAACATAATCCATATTTGCTGGGTAAAGTCCAACAGCAAGCCTCCTGTACAGCGGTCATATGATGCTATGACACACTTCAAGAGCCCGGCCCATATAAAGCATGCTTGGGCAGCTAAGCAATTCAGAAATGCAAAATAGCGGGGCATACTGTTCCCTACCTTGTACCTAGAGGAACAAATCCCTTTTGGCCAGACATCTCCAGACTGTTACCTTAGTATTCCTCCACAACAGTATTTGTGATTTTTATTCTAAGTGTTCAGGAAAGAGGAGAAAAAGAGCAAAAAGGAGTCTGCTGTCATGGCTGGCAGTGAGTGTGTAGAATACATTGAGTTGCTGAGGCATGCCAAAGTATGTATGCTTCACCTATCAGGGAATAATGCCATATTTTGATACACATTTGCTTGATAAATATTCCTATTCTTACTCTTTAAAATAGGGCAGACTGCAAAAAGACCAAAGCTTAAACTAATTTGGTATTTTAACCTAAATGTAAATAACTGGATTTTTTTTTCTATATTGACACTAGGCTGCCGTGTATATGTAACTGGTTCATTACTGTATTATGTAATTATACATATTTATGTATATTTACACCTGCATTTACATTAAAAAATTAATATCAATGACATGAGATAAATACAGTCATGTAAATAAGCTCATGGAAAAGGATGGATAACGACTGACTTAGTGAGTCATCCCTATAGAGCAGGACAATCATTATTTCAGAGAAGGCAAATGCATCTTGAATGTCCTGACATTAATTGATACTGTAATGTGAGTGTAGATTTTATTGAGTACAGTCTGTAACTGGAAACAGTTTAAGCGAAAATAACCCTCAATTTTAATCAATCAGCAAATCCAATTGGATGGTGTACAAACAACTAATGATGAACTTCCTGGGTGCTGTTAATTCTACATTTAAGTCTTTGAAGTTCTGTGCAGTAAAGACGTTCAGCAGAATTCCTTCACCCACTTGAAAACAATACCTGTCATGAACCATCATCACGAAAGCCTTCTGAGATATAATCTCTGAGAACTTTTAACCCAGGAATTTCAAACCCTCCTGTCAAAGAGAAAACAGAGATCTTAGGATCATGACACTCAGTCAGCAGCAGTCACACAGCTCTGGGCCGGGTGCTTCTCAAGTGCTGGACTGTCTGGCAGTCAGGAGGGCCAGAGGCTGAATTTCACAAGCCTTAGTTAAATATTAGTCCAATGGAATCTACTTACTGTACAGCAGCGCACAAATACATCAAGGCTCACTGCATGCTATTTTTCATCAAACACTCAAAAAAAAAAATCCGGCAAAACTGTTGGGAGGTAAACAGAGTGGAGCAAATCGTAAACATCAAGAGGGCTATAAATATTTCAGCCGTATCAGTTGTCAGACCCACCTAGTGTTCAGGCCAGAGACATCTAGTTACGGATGAATTCTAACAGAGGTTGACTTATGATAATGAGATTCATTCACAGCACGATCCACTGTATGTATACAGGGCACCTCCTTCATTTCACTAAGTTGAGGAAGTTTCTGGTTTAGTTCCTCCCTACCTTCACCTGCCGAGCATGTAAAGAAGGGTACGTGCTGCATTACTTCAATATAATGAAAAAAATACACAAAGCAGACACATTCTTCCCGAATCACAGACCAATTTGATTCCTGCTCCGGAGAGGTCAGTGAGGGATCCTGCATTTCACACATCCACCCCCCCCCCTCGACCAAAACCCCCCCACAACGAGGCTGCGAGCGGGACGCTTCTCCGAGGGATGTCATGCTGCATGTCATCAGCCTGGTTAAATTGCACTGCCAGTGGGTAAGCAGCAGGGGTCACATGAGGCTCACTGTGGACTGCAACATGTAACGCATGGCAGACCACAGTCTGAAGGCTGCCCAGTAATGACTCCAAAACATCCCGATAAAGATTGAGGGGCAGCTGTTTTCATCTAAAACTACTCCGACACACGTGCACACACAATGCAAAACCTTAAACAAGGGCTGTAAGGTTTTGGTTGTTTGCACTACAGTAATCAATATATCAATGCTGTGTCAATGGACTCCATCTATAATAGGGTAATTGTTGAGGTTGTCTTCGAGTATGGGTGATTCTCATTTTAGGAATGATTAAACGAACCATTGCATGAAGTTAAAGGAAAATGTCTGTTTTGGGAGCGACTCCAAGCATTTGCCCTTGTAAACACAAAGCCCACATGTGACTGGGAGAGGCCTCAGTTGGGCAGACAGCAGAGGGAGTTAACAAAGCTAATTAGGAGAGGCTGACATGTTAAAGTGAGCTGCGGCTTGGGAGTCAGCTCTATCACATATGTTTCCTTTGTGGCGGGTGAAGTGGCTCCTTTGTTTGTGAATTGATGGCGTTTCGCTCCGCCGTCCCTTTGGGTAGAGGCACTGACCTGCGGAGGCCCCGACAGTGAAAGGAGGCTCTTTCTCTGTCTCCCCGATGCCTGCTGCTCCAGCTGTCCCACTCCCTCCCAAACCTCAACCTTCCCAGAGCCGAGGATGCACAGTGAGATGGGCAACACCTGTAAAAGAGCGAATACCCCCTCCGCCCAGGCACCTCAAAGCAGCTTGCCCACCTGCTACTGAGCTCTCTGGGCCCTGCAGCTTAAACGCTCATTTTGTGCCTCTCAGCACGGGACTTATTGATATAAATAGCTGTGCACAAAGTGCACACTCTGTTTTCTCTTGGTTTGATGCAGTAGGTGTGTATGTGATTATATTCAATGGCAGCCTCTTTCAGGTGGGGATGAAATATGAGCAGTTTGGACACTGGGTAAATGACAATCTCTGCTGGATTCACTGAAAATGATTATAGCACAATTGACACATATCGAAATGTACAACATGATTCTGGCACCCGTCTTAAACAAGGACTCAATATCTAATATGTAGACACAATCTACTCTGTATTAAACAGTACAGATTGTGCGATAGATAGTGCGATAGATTTAATGATGACCTTACCATTTGTCTTGATATAGCTTGTCCTTCCTCACTGGTGAAACGTAAGGTTTGTCCTTGAACAAGACACTCTGTGATTACAATAAAGAAAACAGTAGTCCATACAGTGCGAGCACTCCTCTTATTATTCTCTGTTAATTCTAATCTAATACATATACTTGTATTTTGATATGTAAGATGGAAACAAAAACGTAGGACAAATGTCTTTGTACAGCATTTCAAAGCATCGACTTTAAAGTGTTAACTTGCCCTATGGGGCCACAAGCAAAGTTTGTAGAAAGTCAATCTCTTTCATTCACCTAAGCCTGCATGGCAACAGATTAATCCTCACCCATTAAGATGACAAGACAATTTGTGGAGTAGTTGAGTGTAAATAAATACATTGAGGAGGAGATAATACATTAGGCTGCTGACCGGGCTATTCCATTACAGCAGCACATTTGTTTCCATACGCAGAGGAAGCCATTCAGCGGATGGCGTCTTTCCTTCATGAGGTGAAAGTGGAATCTTGCCTCTGAGAGGAAAATAAGGACATCAGGACTGCCCGACATTAACTTTCATCACAAAAGTCATCTCACCCACCAGGAAAAGAGGTTCTCTCCAGCTCGCTCATAAAAAGGAAAAGATATAATACACAGCCTTCAGTTTAAGAGGTAACAATAGTTTTGTCTCCATTAGGTGTTATAAAACAACAACAAGGGGAGGTGCCTCGCTATTTCAGAAACATGACTGTAAAACACTACCCTGCGATGATTCTCCAGCAACACAACACAACCCTAAAAACGTAATATTTTAGATGTTTTATATGCATCCTTAGATTTACAGACTGCTTTACCATTCCAGGTGGTGCTTCTGCTGGAAGGAAAGAGGCAGTACAAGCCAAGTGGCTGCATTGATTTTGCAGTAATTGATCTGATAGTTCCTTGTGATAATTGACAATTATCCCTGATTACCAGACAGGGGCTTAAAATCAGTCTAAGAAAATGACCAGCATTATGGGATGTTGTACAATGGCTGAACAAAGATAAATCAATACACCTCAGAAAACTGCCTAGAAAACAAGACAAAGAGTGTCACACTGGACCACATGCTGCACTGCCTCTAACAGTCCCTGACATACCGTTTACTGCTACATATACCACTGCTATGCTGTACAATGACTAATACTACAACGAGCTAAAATGGACACAATACTAATGTAAGGGCATGAAATGAGCTTACATAATTAGCAGCAAACTGGAGGATCTAAACGCATGTGTGTGCAAGCGCATCCTGCAAACCTGCACACGTCTGCATTTTTGTGTGTGTGTGTGCGTGCACGTGTGCGCGTATACGGCATTTGCTTGTGTGTAGCTACATGTCTATATTTCTCTGTTACTATGTGTCTGACCTCAGCTGATTGGTCCTCTTGATTCAGCCAGACAGATGCAACTCATTGCAGCTTAATAAATATAGGGGCCCAGGGGATCTCCGCTAAACAGTTCTATTAAGTTGGAAACATGTCAGCCAATATAAAAGCAGCCTGACCCCGGGAAAGGTCAACTGTGACACGCATGTTTACTCAGGAAAACAACCCAAGGCTGGAAGGTCTTGTTTTATCGGATGTCTTCAAAAGAGAGAGAGAGAGAGAGAGAGCGAGCGTCTGGCTGCCCAGTTGTTGGTTTTTATGTGATTTTGGGTCTTTGAACCCACACAGGAAAGGGCTGTGTTGTCACTGAGCTTTTCGTTTTTGCACAAATAAAACAGCTGGTACACAGGGTCCTACTGTATATTCCTCAAGCCATGAAAAAGTTGGTTAGATCCTTAGACAGATGGACAGACAGACAGAGAGACAGCTGGATAGACGAACAGATAGATTCAGTAAGGTGTTTCTATTATTTTATCCTGTATATACATATGGGCCTAGTATATAGTGTGCACAACAGGAATGTGAGAAAGAAATAAAATATATGGTAAAAACTTGAAAATGTTAATAGTGAGGGACGTAGCAGTCAGTCACGCTACCTGTGACATCAGTGTAGAATGGACTTGACTGCACTGAAACAACCTTCCTCGTCACTTTTGGCGCTTGGAGAGGCGCCGGGCACGAATCCCCCACCCCACCCCCCCAACACCCCACACCCCCCGCCACGACAACACACTGAACCCTGTCGCTCAGGAACAGCAGAGGTGAGAGGGCCCTGCTTCCTTTCTTCACTAATCTGCCTCTACAATGTTTAATCAGCACATCAAAACATTGAGGGAGAGGAATTTCCGTGCTTGGTGAGCATATTAGGGATGCAGTCACAGCGTTAACTAGCATTGATGAACTGTTTGCTTATGCAGTAATAATTAACTTCCATTACATTACTTTGTGTGATTACTTTCTTAATTGCCTGAATTATGCATCAATTTAATATCTAATAACCAGTCTCAGACATTAGACACTGTTCAGACACAAATTGCATGTAGTTTCCTAGCTTTAATTAAACACACCAGAATAAATGAAACGATGTAGGATGGATGTCTTGCAGTGATTTCCTGGGTGCTTAAATATGTTATTTATTATAAAAGCATATAAAATTCACTTTCTCCTCAGGAAAGCAAACCACAAGATGCCAATTATAGTATGCAAGTTGCTTTGCCATGGCTTTTTCTGAATCTAGACTAATAAATTTGTTGAGTGGGACTCATTGTTATATTATGCAAATACATTACCATGTCATTTTTTAAGTTTCAAATTTTGTGTGCAGAGCAAAACATGTCCCCAAAGATGATTTTAATTATATAGCAGAATGGGCTCTTGTTTTGCATTGTTATTGTCCTCTAGTAAGGAACTGGTGAGCCGGGACAATAAATTAGACTCTAGGCAGATATTAAAATTATTTCTTATATCACTTAAATGCAACATATCTTATACATATTCTCTGCATGAAATATGGTCATGTGCTTACTGCTTGAAGCCAGAAATGAATGACCTCATCAGATATATAAAAACATTATAAAGGTATTACAGCCATAGAGCAATTATAGGAATGTTATTTTAGACATGTCGTGGGTCGGTGCATCAGTGTGAAGAAAAGCCTTCTGCCCAAACTAAATGACTTTGTTCATCTCGTGCAATGCAATGCAAAAATAAACATTTTAGAATTAGGCCCATCTTTCTCAATTGTACCCTCTGTGGTACCTGATGTAAATTTGATTTACAGGTAGTAAAGCAACTGTATGTCATATGAACAGAATGTAATTAAAAAGCAAACCCATGGAAGCACCAGGTCGTTCAATGAATTGATATTAACTTTTTAGTCCTCTTGTATCATCATTTTACCCTCACTCAAAAAGTGACATATCCACTTAAAGAGAAAAATGATCCCTATTTTCCTCATCAGCAGTAGTTTGGCAAACATACATGTAATAAGAAAGCACGGACATCTCTCCACAACAGTACGAAACCCCTTAAAAATTGTGTGATTAAAAACGATATTTTACACGAATTATCGTAAATTATATATGAATTTAAATAACGCTAAATTGATGCAAAAGTCACTATGCAGGAAAAAAAAAATTACCTAGGGCTGAAATAAAAATCTAGTAAGCTAATCTAAACTCATGCAAATCCTTGTGACTGGTGTGAGGTCTGGCAGCATCGTTAGTCTGCTTTTTAAATGATCTCCAGAGCTGGTGAGCTGCTGGCAATGCAAGGTTAGACAGAAAATGATGGCAGCACGCGGATGCTTCACAGACCTCATGATAGTTTCCGTCTGTCATTATTTACGTCTGACTAGTCGCGTCATGTCAGCTACCTAGAGAGACACTTTTAATGTGAACCCCCCTCCGTTCTCCTATTGCTTTTCACAAGCAGTGTAGTATACCATTATTTCTTTGCTTCAGTACCTTTAGGTGAAGCTCGTCCCCCCGTCAGCCAGAATCAAAGACAGATCCTCTGCTTGATATTACACATGCCCGTGTTCTTACAGAGATGGCACAGAAGCTACATCCCACACTGAGAAAGGCAATTCTGTATCTCATTTGACTAATTAAATTAAAAAAAAAAAAAAAAACATTGGGTGATGTTGTGCTCGGGGATTTGAAATCTGGATCTCAAAAGATTTTGGAGGGTACAGCTGCGGTAGCAGTTCCATCATGAATATCTGAAATAGTTGCTTTATAATCTGTAGTTATTAGCTAACACAGTGTGTTCTCTTAAGCAGAGTGCACCATAGGATTTTATGTGTTTTTTTGACTGACTAACGAAACACTGAAATCCAAGCCAAAAGGACTATCTCATGAGTTCTCTCTCACAACATACAAATTTATTTCACAACAGTGACCCTCAAGCTCGATAAGACGGCCATTTATCACAGCACTACCCATGAATCAAGTCACGTTGTAAAATCGATCATTGATTCACCTTATTCCCTTGTTTTTCCATCTGAGCCACATAATGATCATTAAACTGACCACGGCATGTCCAAAAAATGGATTTATAATACACTGAGTGCAGCATGAACCATCACAAAAATGGTATCCTGAGGAAAAGATGGCACAGATATAGCATACACAAAAAAGAGCATTCGTTTACTGTATCTTAGGACTATAAAACTCCTTCCTGCGGCTTTACATACAGTACATTCGAGCTGTGGAGTTAGAAACCACAGGCCCAAGACCTTTTGGCTAGAGTCCATCTCTACACTTTGTGCACGTGATCCCAGCCTAGATGAGCATGCTTTAATGGGGCTGCTTAGCCCCATCATGACCCAATGAGTGCCGGCTGTGGAGTGGATGTGCTTGGTGTGTGAGTGTGTGTGTTCCCAGCAGGGAGACAGTGCCTTATGAAGGTCACAACTGCAGCAGTCTGGGGCTCTCTAAGTGAACCCTGGAGAGGATAACAAGCCACATCTAACGCTCTCTCTTTGTGCTCTCACAGCCACTGATCCACCTGAGAATCGTCAAAGCTAAAACACACTAAAGCAAAGCAAAAATTCGAACTCTGGATAATACGAAAAACAGACATGCAGGTCCTTGTGAAAATGCCGTTTCCAATTACTACACAGAATTATTATCTCAACATAAGCCTTGACCCAAAATGAGAAATGTGGTATTTTGCAAAGCAATTCTTGCATAGCAATTCAAAAATGGAAAAATGAGGAATACCATTTGCCTCAAGGGATTTTCAGTTCAACCACAGTGTGTGACAGTATTGTCCTGTGTTATGGCCGCCTAATGGACAATGTAGCATTAATTCAGCTTCAGATGAACAGGCAGGACAGCCGAATCAAAAATTAGGAGGGGGCCCTAGGTGTATGAATTATGCATATTACATTACCATAACCCTACAATACACCGTGCGACAAAACAATGCAGGGAAAATTGGGCTTGCACTGAGATATTGAACAATTTCCTACATGGTTCTTGCCTACCTTAGAAGTGAAATTGTATTAAGCTTCCTCAATAACAGCAGAACCCATATGAGATTTGTATGTTCACATCTAGTCCAGTGAACAAAACACTATGTAAACAAGTCAGGGATAATTGAAAAGAAAGTCTCCTGACTGCTTTCCCAGGGACCTATCATTCAGGTAGATGAGAATTTGGTTAAATGGCAGGAGAGAAATTACTTTTTTCATTGATTTTCCTTTAGACATCAAAGGCAGATAAATGAAATGGAGCAATTTACTTTGTCGAGCTCTGAAATGGTATTCAAGCAAAACATGTCAGAAACTATTATTTGCAATCATGTTGCTCTTATTAATCCTGAAGAAAAATGGATAAATGAAAACGCACAAAGGGGCTTACTGGGCCACAACACATTTTCAGTTTGCATTAGGCCACATGCAGTGGCAAGAGACACATGCAGTCACACAGAGTAAATAAAGTGAAAAATTAAACTGTAACTTTTAAACAAAGTTTTGAAAACAAACATCATTTGAGAATTGCTTTTTATTATCATGAAAAGTGATCCAAAAAATGAGTTGCATCTAATATCAATTTGAACACACTACAAGACAAACTCATTCCCCTGTTCTACTGGCATCAGAGACTGAAGTGTAACATTGAACAACTACAATGTTGTTGATTTCAAACCATATTAAGCATTTTTTTTTATGTCAACTGTGTGTAGTCCGATAAGCTTTTAAAAAAAAGAGAAACTACAACATTACTTTTCATGTCCACTAATTTAAGGCTGAGGCTACATCTCTGATTTGTGCATGACTGCTGTAAAGGAGACAGCCTTTAGCTTGCAGCACACACTTGCAGCACACGCAGTGTGCTGTGTAAAACAGTACGTGGTATTGGTAACTGCTTCTGTTCAAGCCTTGTAATCATTACCTGGCATCTTATTGCCTCTGTGGCTTTTAAAGCTTTTGTCTCACCCCCAGAAAACAGGGAGTTATAGCTGATCTTTTATTAAAACTTTAGGAGAGCGTCCCCCTCCGGAGGGGGCGGAGGAGGAGTGGGACAAATTAGTGTTGACAGTAGACACTTAAAGCAGGAAAATCACAGGCCCACTGGGAGGCAGGAGCCACATGGGGCTCCCCGCCTGTGTAAAGAACACTCCAGATTTCACTTGAGATGCAGTCGCCTTTTAACAGGGCAGGGGGAATGTCAACAAACCCTCTTGAATGAACCAATAAAGCCACTAAAAGGAGAGGATTAACCAGCTGATATCAGGGACAGAGGTTTGTTTTGAATGCAGCCCCACCACCCCCCTCTATGGAACATGGCCTGGAACACACTGGGCGGAACATTTCCTTTGCTAAGCATGCTCCTACACTGCCAAAATTATAAGGTTAATTGTGCAAATACTGGATTGCGGTCACACCACAAGTTAACCATGTAATTCTATTCTGTCTTCACTGCTACTGAACAGGATGGAGAACAGAATGATGACTTTGTGTTAAATTGTAACTGACGTAAAGCGAATGGCTTTCTCGTGACCTCAACTTTTCGCGTAAAAGAAGCCGTCTCCGTCTTAACTCTTTTGTATGGCAGTTGCCCTATTATTGCTTTTACTGCCCATTTATCAAAGAGAGCTGCTGTTCGTAAGTGAGGCTACACAACATGAAACAGTAATTACAAGACATCAGGGGCTTTCAATCTCCTCTTAATTTCCCAACAGCTGTGATGAAAAGCCCTTAGTCCAATTAATGTGTCAAAATATGACCCAACAATGTCATGGCCTTCTCACAACCCCATAAACATCAAATAAAAGACAAGGCTTAAAATAGATTTCCTTCAACCGAAAAGACAATGTTTCATTTCTATAAACCACCAAACGAAAATGAGAAAATTGCCCAGTTGGTTTGTTTTTGCTCAGGTGTTGAACTTCATTTAACAACTGCAGCTAAACGGGGCAGATTAAGGAGGAAAGCTATGCTAGTGACATTTGATATGAAGATAAATATATCTTGGAGAGGCGTGAGGTAAGTTAAGGTCCGTAAATGGAAAGTCTGATGTATAGGCTGCAACATGAGAGAATTGTGATAAATATAAGTTGGGCTCTGCTCTTTTACAATTCACTACAAGGCTTATTACAATTCACAAAACATGTTTAACAGCCAAGTCTCACCTTTGCTTTTAAAAATGTTTAATTTCACTACAATAAAACATAAAATGCTATGAATGAAAACTGATTAGATCTGATCCTCTCCTGTGTCTCTTTACAAGCAATCGTTACGAGGTAAATGATCTGTGATTTTGTTTTTGTTTTTTTCATTAATGAAACTTGATGCTATCATTGGCAGTTAATTCGCTGGTTAATATCCAAGCTGAAGAACTTTGTGTCATGTACAGAGAACTTGTAAACACATGAATCTGTGCATGTCAGTAATGGAGAATGTGCCTGTTCTTCTCTTCAAGCCGGCTCACAACTTGAATTTATTTCACAGTAATTTACAGCTCGTGTTGTAATACCATGTCCATGCACGTCAGCACATACTTCATTAATAGATACTGTCATGATAAGTCCTACAGCATCCTTAATACTACATGGTAAATGCGGCAATGTGTATTTGTATGCAACGTTTAATAAACAATTTAATTAAGCTACAATAAATTATATTTTAATGTAGTGTGACTTAAATGTTGCTAAAAAATGGTTTTCATCTTTTAAAAATTTGCCTTTTCGTGTGTCAAAAGGAGAAGTACAGTGTTTAGACCATGGACCAAAAATAGTGTAAAATATTAGCTGAACAAATGTCAGGTGTTTATCTGTATGCCATAGTGCAACTTACCATATTTCAAGAATACGTATGGTATGAGACTGTTGAAAAACAGCAAAGTACAATTAGTATTTTTGAGCATCCATCCCCTTCACTGGAAACGTGTTCTTTCCTATGTCAAGCAAGGCAATGTTAGATGAATTTAGGCACTTGCAATGTGCATCTGATTTATAATGGAGAAGGTGAGGGTAAAACATTGAGGGATTTCCCTTTAATCAGATCTCTTAGGAATCCATGTAGTGGACCAATACCCCAATGAGTTCCTTTTTAAAAAGCCAAGAATATTAGATTGGCTGCACGCTGCCTCGGTTTTAGCCTCAATCAGAGGGAATTGGGCAGGATTTTGTTAAATCTAAAAGCCTTTTACATCTCTGAAAAGTTCATTTCTCTTCATCTATTAACTCTGAATAAAAACCTACCATCATTTATGCATTTGTCCATTTAGAAATCCTCAGGCTCGTGAGCTGTAGATCTGAGCCCAAATTTTGAGCTTACGGATGACCAATCACAGAGCTGCGTGCCTCTGAGCTGAACCACAAATGGATCCTTCACAGCATTGTAAATCAGGACCTCAAAGAGTATTATTTAGCCTCAAGCAAAGAGTGCTTGTTTATCAGATGGTGCCTGACTCTAGGATAAAAACCTTCCTATAAATCTGTGTACCTTTTATGTGCTCATGGAGACTGGCTGGTTCATTCTCAGTTTAAGGCTCTCAAGAATGCAGAGGTACGCATGGCATTCGTGTCATAGAGCACACATTGTATGTTGAGCACCTAGAAACTAGTTCTAACAGATGTGGCTTATGAGACGTTCAAACACATTCTTATTGGTTTTAATACACTCACAATAAGACCCGTGTCCCAGCGTAGTGCGGCCGTAACTTTGCCATTTGATTCAAGTGCAGACTAACAAACTATAAACCACAAATCAGTGACAAATCATAACAGTTAAAGGGTGAATTCAAGGTGAATCTGTGGCTCGGCTAAGGCTTTGCAATCATGATTTAGTGTGTGTTGTCACTACACAAGTTCAATAAGTATTGTCAATTTTTCACATGAAGTGTCAGTAGGTGCCACACTACATCCGACAGTGTGCTAGACTTAAGTTATCACAATGGCAGCGCTGCAGCGGGTAATTTTCGGAACATTTTATTTTGTTGTTTGATATACAGCCGCTCAGATATGGCAATGCTAAGCCCCAGGTGATAAATCAAACGTGCAGTGGCTGCCTCTGATAACTCAATAAGCACCTGGACTCCTCCTAACATGTCACACCTGCACTTGTATGTATACAGTTCTCATTCTCGGGCCTCACTGGGGGGCTCAATACACCTGCCTAGTGCATTTCAGCAGCCTAGCAGCTGGGAGAGAAACATCATGCATGCTTAATTAGGAGGATCAAGAACCATGGGAAGCGGCTGGCAATTTTTAAGGCACAGTATATATTCTTGACTATATGAAAATCCATTCATTCACATAACATCAGTAAACTAGAAAAGTGTGGTTTCTTTTATGTAACCAATTTATAAACAAAGGTTTTAATGACAAAAAATTATATATATATACATATATATATATACAAGA
>JBBMJY010000007.1:11015030-11042495 GCA_037833715.1 Toxotes lorentzi | reverse complement strand
TATATATGTTAAAATATATGAAATATGTTTTCTCAAACAGCACTGTTTCTAAGATGGAAACTGTTCCTACATTATTTTTAAACAAAGAACATGAAAAATCAAAGCAAATTCATTTTTGGTGTATTTTACTTTCACACTGTAGAGTATTAAATAGGCTTGATTTAATGAGCATATTTAACAAGAGAATACCAAGGGGAGACTTTGTTGATCAATATTATTGCATACTTTCTCTCCAATCAATTTAGTGCCTGCTTAGCAGCCATTACCAAGTATAATAAATAGGGGTTTGTTTAAGAAAATAATAACATACTGATTCTCAAAACCCGGAGGCATTTATTAAATTGCATGGAGAAATGTTCGATGTCATATATGGACAACACACAAAAACCAAACATTGACTTTCAAACCCTCCAGCTGAATTAAAAAGACTGTTTAGCAAATCTAAGATGAAGCACTAGGAATGCTCATGGTCAAATCAGCTCTTTATAAACAACTTAAAGAACTTTATAAAATATACAACTAACATTTCAGCCCGCACTAATCCAAGAAGATACTTGATAAGTGAAAAACTAAATCTGTAAGTACTGAATATTAAACCCCACCCCAAACAAATAAACCACTAGGTTTGGACAGAAAAGGCTATTCTCAATTCAAAGACATAAATGTATCCTTGAGCTGAAATTTGATGCCCTGTAGAAGACAACTTGCTACAGTCGTGTTATGGCCACATGCAGACGTAGTAGTGTCTAAGACGGCATTTCAGACAGGAAGGTTAAATTTCCAGTGAATTGTTTTGTGTTTTATGGGGCCAATCTTCTGGCCAGTGTGAGAGTATTGCTTATAAGGAGCGACTCTTATCAACACTACACGAGCTATGTGTTTATCACAGACTTTGAGTCACACGTCCAATTCTGATATGAGGTGCAGTATTGCTACAGAGGCTATAAACACTATAAGGGAGTGAGGAGGGGAGAAGCAGTATGATAACTCAGAGCGTCCTGCTGTAATTATGCTATTCATGAAAAGATGAAATTGAGTGCAGACTAAATCTGTAGCTCTAGGCAACAGCTTGGCATTACGCCGTGACCCCTGCCTATCTTGAGGATCCAGCAAACATACCAAAACTTTGCTACCTTTTTTCATCAGGCAGGAGTGAGGGAATGAAGTGCATCGATTGCTTGTGATTATTAACTAGACTGAGATAAGCCCTCTCCTTATTATGCAGATTACTGAGGCTCCCCGCTCCAGCATATTGTACAGATGCAAGGGAGCAGCTGCTCTTACAGATGGTGGGTACACGGATCTATCATTATGCCTCCATTGTCTCCACTTCAATTGTTTGGGGGACAACAGAACTGCATCAAAGAGGAATCCGACTGCAATGAATTAAGAAAGAGAAACGAAAACCATCAACTAAATTTATACACCGGAGGCCGTGGAATGGAGAGGAGCGTAAAGCTGAAGCTATTCCATATATACAACCATGGAGTCACCCACTCATGTATACTGTACCCAAATCTGTTGGATGCAGCACTGTGCACCAAACATATGTTGTTTTTTTTTATTAACAAACAGATATTAATTCAGGACGCAGATATTAATTCAAATATGAAAAAAAAATACTTTTAGCGAAACAAAAGGCCAACAACCAAATAATTTAATAAAAAATAAGCTCAAAAAATATGGCAACTGATGATACTGTTAGTATGCCAAAGTTTTTCTCCAAACACTACTTAAAAATTTTATTTTACACCTTCTCGCTAGTGTATATTAAAGAGTCATATCATCAGTCAAATCATCACAACACCACACAGCCAATAATTGTTGATGGCTCCAGAATGATTAATTTTGAATATATTAAAATATCCCACAAAGCCAACCACAGTGAGGGTGGAATATGCAGACAACATCAATTTTGCCCTTAAGGGGAACCTCTGGTTGTCCATTTGACTCGCCACGCCTCCTGCTGTGCACTGCTGAGATCAGGACACTAGTAGCTCCTCTGATCCAACATGACATTACACTAGAGGGAATTACATGCTCAGATTATAACAGAGAAGGTCACATCGAGTTGTAAGTCATGACAGCAGTCTCACACTATCTCGCAGATAGCGAGTGGTAATATTACTTTAAGAATTAATGCAGTGACATTAAACTGAGCACAAGTTTCCGACCCTTGTCAGGCAGGCTGGGAATTTAAGGTTAGATGGAAATGTCCCTACAATATACAGTAAGTATAAGTCAAATAAGTCATCTTATTGTGAAGTCCAGAGGAACTAGTCTTGGTATTTTTTTTAATTTTTTAATTTTATTTTTTTTTTGTGGTTATTATTTACTGGGGAAGTGGGACAGTGATAACTCTCCCAATAAACCCTGTGCACACTGTGATTCACAGAAGATAATATTCAAAGTACATTTTAGATGTGCTGATGATGTTCACGGAATTGTATTTTTGAGGTGACAGACAGAAAAATAAGCCCCATGAAAACCATCAGTCCTTCACTTTTCTGTGTACCAGTATAGAAAGCTAGGGTAGCGAAGCCAGAAGCCAAAAGGCTGGACAGCTGGATTTCATTTCTATTTTATGGCAGTGTATGCATTAAAGCATTAAAGACAGATCTTGCATACTGGTGATTCTTGTCTTTGGGTGCATTTATTCTGTATACCAGCAGCCATTGATTACAAAAGAAGAGCTCCTTCAACAACAAATGCAGGATGCCACACTAGCATCCATACAGCAGTAGTAGTAGCACTAATTCCCATAAGGTAGAGAGAACTAGCATTATTTGCTCCAAATCGAAAATCAATCCTTTAGCAGAATATTTTCTGTTTTCAATATCCTACAGAAGCTGCTGCCTTCAGATGACCCCAGTATGAAGTAATAAATCCCTGTTTACCGTCTTCATTTATACTATGTATTTATTCAGTATTGAAGTAAAATTAATGGCATAAATACAACTTGCAAACAGTTCAATGGCTCCAAATTCACTGCGTAAAAACACACAAAAGACACAGCAATATAAGTAGCTCTATCCCAGCAGGTGAGAAAGCAATATTTCAATTAATTCCTTAACTCGTATCTGCTGTATTCAAATAATAATAATAAAAAAACAGTTTTTCTTTCTTCAGTCATGTGTCATGGGTGGATAGATTGAGCTCCTGTCAGAGCACAAAGCTCCCCTCAGAAGTTCACACTGCCTCGTCTGTTGTTAGGACCTGGTCCACATGGGGCCAAATTTGATTGGAAATCCCAAAGGGAGGAGTTCCACCAGTCACAGGGGCATTGTTAGTGCCTCCAAAATGGCCAGAGAAGAATGACTGATTATGCAACCACAGCCAGGGTTACTAATAGGAATTCTATTTGAATTTCTAACATAACAGATGTTTGCTGGGCACCTCCATGGAGTGCGCATACACAGTTATGCTAATTTGCCAGTGTTTCCCTTCAAGTTAGCTCAGAGTCATTAGAGCACACAGCTAGCTTAGATCCCTCTGTCAAACTAATAATTGGCCATTATTGATATTAATTAACATTTTTGCTCTCTTTGTCCTTTCTGACCCGCTATCTGTTAGTAAATCCAGTTACTGAGTCCTATTAGGGCAATAAAATCCACAAGACTCTATAGTAGTTGCAAGCCATTTATCAGAAAGAGAACATAAAGCCAATTAGGAATGGGTGCAGACAGTTGTCTTCATTCTCCACTGACTACTTCTTGATCTCCATTATAAATTGCTAATAGGGCAGATACTGGTTAGCAAAAGGGAGGAGGAGTGGGTGGGGGGGGGGGGGGGGGGGTTACCACTGCTCACTCCCACCCGTGATGACAGGTGAAAAGGACCAGTAACAATATTCTTGCTTGATGAGGCTACACCATCATCAGCTGCTGTTTTTTTTTTTGTTTTTGTTTTTTTTTTCCTTCAGTCTTTTTGTTGGGGGGCATCATGGTGCACCTTTCTCTCTACTGCTGGTCAATCATATTAATTGGCCTAAAACTAGAGTGTTTCAAAAAGCTATTAAATTGTTGATGGTTCATCCTCCCAAAGTAATAGCTTTTGGTCTCCCTGCTATTATGATACAATGAGCATCGGAAACACTGCACACCATAGGTTTATGGGCTCAGATCAAGAAATCCTAATAGGTGTATATTGACTGGTTTATTTTCCACAAAACTCCAAAGGGACTGGTTGTTGCAAGAAAATATATCAAAAAGGCTATCAACAATGGTTGGGTCTTCTGTGTGAAATCAATAGTGAGCCATAGATGGTTTGAGTTTTCACAGTTCTCTCTCGTCATTTAAAAAGACTGTAGGCTATATGATGCCTGGAGAAGACCCATGAGATTTTTGTTACATAGCACCCTAATCTGTTTTAATTTTGGTGAGAACATTGTAGGCTGTTGTTTTGAACTTGATAACAGGTTATTGCTGCTCTAGCCCGATGCCTTGGGAATGAATGGCTTAGTTTTCTAGAGCAAAATGGTTCAGCAACATGAAGGATCATGAGTTGTTGTTGAAGCAGGTAGCCTAACATAACCTAGGTGAATAACAACTTATGTTCATGCTCCCTGAATCCAGATGCTACTGTGGCAGCCCTGCTTTATGACAAGAGGTATGGCAGTCCCCTTAAATGAGCAGTATTTAATAGCCTGGATTCAAGTGTAAAGGCTTTCTCCCCTGTGCATTACTCCAAGAACCTAATTACAAGTTTCATCATCAATCATGAGCATTATTTATTCAGTGAAATGAATTTCTAATTAATAACTGATGAGCATTATGGCCTTGAAGACTGTAAAGCAATTAATTATAGCTGGCAACAGGGAATATCCCTGTAAAGGACTATCTGGCGCACAGTCACAGCACAGCGGTGCCAACAGGCTAATGTCCACAAAGAAGAGGTGCTGGATTGTTTTTGTACCAAGGCTTTATTGAGATAATTACTTTCGTGAATGTTGTCTAGGGGCTGTCATACCGCAGGTGATGTAATAACTACCGAAAAACTGTATTTACATTTTGTTAAATGCTGTTTTGAACTGTCATTTACGCTCTGTGCCGTTTTGCATTTTTGATTTTTTTCAGGCTGCAAGAAGTACACATTTTACGGCAAAGTGAAATTATTCAATTATAGCAACTATGCTAGTTTCATATGATGCACATTAGATTTAAAAGCATCAGGGACAAAATCAATACTGTCAGTGATATTAATATTGATTAATATTGATACTTTTAAAACTACTATGTTCAGGGTTGGAGTCCTATTATCCAGCTTCAGACAAAGGTTATTTCTAATGAATAACTCAGATGTTATTCAAATCCATCCAATTTGTGGAGTGCTGCAGTGATGGTTGTCCTTCTGGAACTTTCTCCCATCTTCACGCAGGATCTCTGGAGCTCAGCCAGAGTGACCGTAAGGTTCTTGGTCACCTCTCTTATGAAGGCCCTTCTCCCCCAATTGCTCAGTCTGCAGCTAGCTCTAGGAAGAGTCTTGGTTGTTCTAAAGTTTTTCCATTTAAGAATTATGGAGGGTACTGTGGTCTTGAGAACCTTCTGTGCAGCAGAAATGTTTTTGTTGTCATCCCCTGACTTGTCCCTGAACACAGCAAGCAGTTTCTTCAACCTCACAGGCTTGGTTTTTGCTGTGATATTCATTGTCAGCTGTGGGATTGTATATAAACAGGTTTGTGCCTTAGCAAATCATGACCAATCAACTGAATTCAACTCAATCAAAGTGTAGAAAAATCTAGAGGATGATCATGACAAATGGGAGACAGCCCAAGCCACATTTCAAGTGTCATAGCAAAGGGTCTGAACGCTGCTGTCAATGTGGTATTTCAGTTTTTCATTTTTAAGAAATGTGCTTGTTTTGAAATTTGTTTTTGTTTTGTCATTATGGTGTATCGAGTGCCGACTGGTCAGGGAAAAAATGAATTTAAACAATTTTAGCTGCAACATAACTAAATGTGAAAAAAAGCAAAGGGGTCTGATAACTTTCTGAATGCACTGTAGTAGCAAGACACACAAAGACTGGTGACAGGCATAATTACATCAAAGCTTGCCTGTAGCTATATCATGGCAATACCCATGGGTCAAACATAGACTGGTTAAAATGAAGGTAGATATTTGTACATCTTCATGCAGACATTACAATAAAGCAGACACATTATAGAAGAAACACAAAGAAAGTCAAAATGATGATAAAGAACTATGAGAGGCCATAATTCTTTCATTTAGAAATGGAAATCAGCGAAGCAGCTCTTTAATTTATCTGTTGTTTCAATTCAGCACAATTTTTTGCACATTTGTGGCAGTTTTTTTGCATATATTCATCTCACACACAACTCTATCTGCACAATACAGAGATGGATTGAGTCATGCATGGTTGTTTGAGCCATCCAGAGTAAATGTAATAAATGTGCATGACTATAATGCTGAATTGCAGCAGCGTCATAATATGTGCTTCCTTATGGGCTGAAAGACACTACAGGATTTGAGCAAGCCTTTTAACTGAGTATAAGGTTACTTGTTGTGAGTGCATGGTGCATGTCCACGTGTTGTTTGGCTTGTGTCATGTAACATGCCTTTGAGACTAAGGACGAATGCCCATTTGAACTGTTTCTGTTCAGTCATAAGACAATTCATTGTGTACATTGAGGATTTTGGGCATGTCTCTACGTGCACATTGGTTTATTCAAAACCTATAATTTCTTTTCTCTTTATGTATTGAATAGAACAGCAGCACACAAAAACTGAATGGGCAACATGTCCTCAGGGAATTTTTTTCATTGTATCATTCATTTTCTTTACACATGCACTTTTTTCATGGTCACAGGGGGCAGGAGACCATGTCAGAATGCCCTGGTCAGTCCAAACTATTATACTAAAAAGAGTACCTTCATACATAAAGGATCTACTGCCCAACTTTGACTTTAAAGCTTCCATATGAATCCAGTAAAATGAACTGATTTTTTTTAATTATTTCTTAATTTTCTTTACTATCTCTTGAAGTGTCAAATCACATCCAAGATTTTTTTTTTTTTTTCAGATTTCAGCTTCTTTATTTCAGTTGTGCATTGCACAGCCACAAGTTACTACAGCATGAGCTGGGATTTTTAAATATATTGTGTCGTATAGTAACTATACAGTTTGTTGTAGCTACTCAACAATGACTTTATGATATGACACAGACTGACCGAAAAGACTGTCAGTCTGTGTATCCTATCTGGAGGTGCTGCAGAAAAAAGGGCAGCAAGGGCCAAATATTTATAACATATGTCTGCACATACAGCAGAAACCCATGGTGAATCTGTGTTTACTCACTGACCACAGCTACTCCTATAAAATTTAAAAAGGCCAGATGTAAAGGCCAAATTCAGCCACAGTAATGACATCTTAAGATAAATCACTTTTCTGGTAGCATCTAAGTTGGGTGAAACTAACTGCAGCATCTCCGTTCAGCTAGTTAGCGTTAGCAATTTCTGGCTAGCTAGATCCTTAAAACAGTTGTTTTCCTCTGGATGAGTTCAGAGGAAAAAACTGGACATAGTTTTACCTAAATGAAACCTCTTTTGCTAACTTTTCTACTGTTATTAAGGTAATCGCTAATAACAAGTCGTCAGCGTTAGCACTTCCGTAGCACGTGGTCCCCTGATTGGATGTAGACCTTTGCTGACATCCAGTACTCCATATGTCATAAACGTCGCATCATTCGTCTCTATGCAGATATTTAAGTATTGTAGACAAGTAGAGAAATGCATGTATAGTATGTAAATGTACTTGGTTGCTTTCCACTACTGTGTTTAACAAGGTGTTGAAGTAGATGTTGTCATGTATTAGTCAGTGAATGTGCAACATAAGCAAATGAAGCATTATAGAATATTTTTTTATCGTGTCTTACACTTTCATCATTGCTATGTGTGGACAGAATAATTGTGTTTAGCTGTTCTCTTAATGGATTATGCATGATTGGTTGAACGAACTCGTGGTTGAACTAGCCAAAAGTCAGTGGGTCAGTTCATTATACATTATCCCACTCTTACAGCACTGCCAGGTCACCACTGAAAGTAGATACTGTCATCTTCAAGATGAGTGAGACACATAGCAGAGACAAGACTAGACTGTGCACATCCTATAACTGTCCTTCTCTGCAGGTCTTCAACACACACAAGCACACACACACACACATACACACACTGAAAGCTCTCGTCTTTCCATCTGGTAAAGTGGGCTGTTGTGATTGATTTGTGGATTTGCTCCCTCTTTTTTTTCTCTCCATTTAAGTGAAATAATGTATGGAAGCAATCTGGCGACAGACATTTTGGAAAATCTATTTGAAATCATTTCAGCTGAAGCCATGGCAGTTTGTCTTCTTAGGGGAGAGGAGCAAAGTATAATTGTCTGCAGTCTAGTAAAACACAGTATAACTGCCATCACACTTGACTGAGCTTATAGCCAGCTAGTCCCATGGCCTCTAGAAGATAGAGCAGTTAATGTTCCCTTTTATTTTAGAGGATATGTCACTTGTATCGCAGATTTATACCATGATACAGCAATTTTGTCCAAACAGATGGATAATGGTGTCACCAGCAAAAAGCCCTGTTTTTTATTGAGTTTAGAGCATATTGTTTAGATAGGGGACTGTGTTGAACAGCTCTGCCAGCGCTTTCTCTCTTTATCTCTCTAATCTTGCCAGTATTAGATTTGATCATTTTTGTTTGAAGGAGGAAAATGTGGCTGTAATGGCTTCCTAATAGCAAACACAGGGGATACAAATCCAGGGACCCTGTTCTGTAGTGCTTCCATAAGCACCACTGATTTATAGAGGTCTTTATGACAGAAAGGAAAATGATCTGCTGCAGGTATAAATCAGGTGAGGAGTAGGAAATTGAACTTAGATATCATCTTGTCAGATGCTTAATGCTCTTCCTCCTGTCACATTCGATAGGACCAATTTGGAGAATCCTGCAGAGGTAAAAAGAAGACAATTAACAATGACAGTGTGGTAATAGATGAAGCTATAAAATGAACCTGCTGCCTGCAGGATGCTTTGTATGATTTCCACATAAGGTAGTGGCAGGGGTGTGTTGTCTCTGCCTTTTATTTCTTCTCATCCTTATTCTGTTTTTGGTGGTTTCTTGAGCATTCTCCCTCAGAAATATGCAATACTTCAGTAAAACAGCAAGAAGATAGAGACAAAGTGTGCTTTGAGTCTGCTCTGTAATTGAATTATTATGCTGCATATGACAGGACTTGTAAATTTAGGTTAACCTTGTTTTTATGTTATTGATTCCCAGGGCATGTTCATCCCTAACACTATATAAAATTAATCAATATATCAATTGTCAAGCACAAAAATTATGCATGCACAGGAACATTAATAGCACAAAGGGACAAAATAAATTTTGGAATCTAATCCAGTATGTGCAAGTACCTCAATTTTAAGTGATGCAGTTTTTTTAATACTGCGATGAAATAGATATTTTACATGCATGCTGTCTTTCTAAAAGCGTGTGCTCTTGCAGTTTAGTACATAGTCAAGGTACAACAGTGGATTGTTTGCAGTAATAATTGTCAAACTGTATTGTGCTCAAGCAAATGTCATCGCTCAGTGGTGTAATGAGTTCAGGATAGGACAGAGAATGACAATGCTCTCTGATCCCTGAATGTCACTCGCGTATAAACTACGGCACAGTGGTTTATTGCTGCCATCATGAATTCTGCAGCATTCATTTATGAATCTGACAGATAGAGAATGTGGGGGTAAAAAAAAAAAAAAAAAAACGGAAACTCATCCATCTGGGTGTGTAGGTTTCAAATGACTTGAATTTTAAAAACTAATTTCTTGGAAGCTGATGACCTTTTGTGCAAAGCTGCTCAACTTTGTCAAGTGGCAATTCAAGTCCAAACAGCTGAAGAGTTTTACAGTAATAGCCAGAGATCCGCTGCTCGGGAACCATCACCCCTCGCAACTCATCAAGCCAAGCTCTTGTATAATCTAATTTGATTTTAATGCTTTTCTGAAGGAGATTGTGCTCTTATTACTGTGTAATGATGCTGTTGTCAAGAGCCAATGGCAATGTGTAATACCACAACCATGTTAACTGCTTCTGTGACACTCATCTCAGCATTTTCCACATCGTCTCCAATGCACAATGGCTTATGCTGTATGCTTTATGACTTTGTTGTTCTTCCTGTTGCATTGTACTGCATGATTGACAGAAACATGGTAAATCTTTAAAACCCCCTTCTTTATCACCTATGCCTGATACGGTACTTTTTTCGCATTCAGTACAGTAGATAGAGCATAACGATGAAGGTCTTAGCTGAGATGAGGAGAATTTTGAAGTGCTCACACTCGGGGGCAGCAAATGGAAAAGTGACAAGCCTGGTGCACTTGTCTATTTTACTTATTCTGTGCCTCTGTTTCATATTCTGCCTCGCACCACGGGGTTATTTTCCTCCAGGGTTCAGGAGGGCACGCTCTTTCATTTCTTCAGAAAATTGTTTCGCAGGATTTCAATCTTTGGCTGCTAGATATGACAAAACACAATATCAAGAACACTTATGTTTCTTATCTGCCATTTTTTCTGGGTATAAATAAAAGATCAGTATAAATTTAAGTCAAGTGGCCTCCAATGCACATGTGAGAGATGAGTATGAAAAGAACTATGAACCCTGGGACAGCCCCACTGTACATTTTCATCGCTTGCTCAAAATTACCTTGGCACTGGGGCTTTGTATGTCATTTGTCATCCTTGAAAATCAATTAGTGTTTCCATGATAGCAATCCAGATGTAATCCTTTGAGTGTTTGGACAATGGGACAACAAAAACCTGTGTGTATCTTTTGTTTCCACAGTATGTAAACAGTTTTTTTTTGGATGGTTCATGTAGTAGGTTGAGATGACAGTCAATTAGGTACAGACTATGATGACTACAGTATAAACATCCTGAACGGAGAGCTGAAGGACCATCCTAAATATTGATTGTGCCTAAATAAGCCTTTCTTTTCCAAGTGGATAAAAATCATCTCACTACACAAATGCTTGTACCAAAGTAAATATGTAATACTTTCAAAGGCAAAGCTGTTTAACTACAGCCAAGAACACAATTTTAGTTTTGCAACTTTTTTTTTTTCCTGAGCAACCTCCAAATCTCTGTGATCTTTCCATCTGTCTGAAATTCTTCAAGCATTATAGAGAGAAAAAGAGCTGAATGTTGTTCTAAAGTTGAAAACCTTGCACACAAATAATAATTCCACTGACTATAAAGTACAAACTGTCAAGAAATGATTCAGTGCTGTAGAATCAAAAATATCACTCAAACACACATTTTCAAACCGCAGGGCACAGAGATCTTTTCTGATATATTACTTATGATGATGCACATGTGTGCAGCCTATGTATACTGAACAACCTCCCAATGGTGTGAAAACATCCAAACATTGTCCTATTGATGTCCCATTTTTTTCCCTGTTTGGCTCTTGTCAGAGGTCAACCTCAAACAGCATGCAGTGGAATCAGGCGTTACTGTCGATGTCACATTGATGCATTACAAGGCCCAGGAGGCCATGTCTCTGTAAACATACATTATCAAGACCCATAGAAGATGTGAGGTGTTGACCTCACCAATAGTTTACGGTGTATCTTCAGGGGAGAAGGGTTATGTGATGGCAGAGAGCAACTCTGTAGCCACAATGACTTTCTTGTTGCAAATGAAGAGGGTCAAGCAATCAAGACTGGTCGGGCTCTGCGTCAGCACCATTATCTTATGCTGTCTAAAATGATCAATGGGCTAAAATAAAATGATCACAAGCTGAGATTGGCCTGCTAATGAAAATGGACTGTTTAAACATGCTCCTCGGTGAGAAACTGGACAGAGGAGAAAACGGGCACCAATTTAAAACACACGGCACAATGCAAGGAACAGGAATACATGGAAGAAATTAACATAGCTATTTACATGTTGGTCTAATCATATTTCGATAATGCAAAATTCCTGCAATAATCGATTATGTGTTTGCATATATGTGTATAACATCCATCTGGATATAATCCTGAGCAAACATGTACACTGATCTTTTCAAGTGTTTATTTAGTATTCTTTATACAGAAGAGAAAACCAGACATTCAGCAAACTGTGTCACTTAAGACTGAAAATGGTTAAATTACTTTATTGTCTATATGTAAATAGGTTGTATCAACAGTACTCTGAAGCAGAGACTTAAAATATAAAAGGCACTTAAAGCGGGTGCACAGTACCGACGTAAACCTCCTCCCTTTTAGCAATAAATACATACCATATGTGCGTTCCTATAATGGTACCATGGTTGTGTAAACAGTTAGCACCACTATGCTACAGAGTACCCCCACTCAACATGGTCATGAAAGGCACTGCATTATAGAAAAAATATTTATAAATAATCTCCCATAAATAAAATTTTATTTTCCCCCCAAATATTTCTTGTTTTGCCTTTGTAGTTTCCGGTTGGCCCAGAAAGCAAAATGTTAGAATTCAGTCAAAAACAAAATATGGACAACAAACATGGGAAAAAAAAAAAGTCCTATACAACATCACAAACAACCTAATTCAGCATCATCTTTATTGCTCTCAATGAGATGATTGGACCTCTAATCTTTACGAGAAGGGTGGGTTGTTTGGCAGTTGCTACAAAATGCAAGTGCTACATAATTTAATATTTAATTCATTACTATGGCAAGAACTATAAAAACAATTGTCAAAAGGAAGGACACTGTTCTGTAAGTTGAAAATTATACCAGCTGCTGGCTTGTTACTGTGTTATTCCAACTTACGGCATTTACTTAAAGATAACATGACTTGTGTTGAAATCACTACTCCACTGTTTTATTCCACTTCCATGGCAGACAAATCTTGCTCTCCATCAGATCTCTCAGCGGGCGGGTCTTGTGACTCTGGGGTGCTTTGGCCGTCTGACACAGAACTGGACCCTGCGGCTGTTAGTGTGCCTGGCTCTTGGGTGTCTGTTTCAGCAGATACATCAGCAAGCTTGGATTTCCCTGATAATTACAGATAATATTTCAGTTTAGATTTGCATGCATATTATACAAATATATAAGTCTCAAAAGAGAAAGTGTGTACTGTAAATGTGTAAAATGTGTAAAATTCAGAATATTAAAATTGTATTTCTTTACATACTAATATTGACAGTATTTGCATGCTGAACCATTATATTTTACAGGTATATACTTTGTGTGTAGAAAGACTGCTCAAGTGTCATTATTACCTAAAATGGACTGGTCACCATCTACATCATCACCAGACGATTGTAAGGAGGTCTCAGATGACATCTTCATTTCCCCAGTGACCTCAGGGAGTCTGGGTGCCTGAGGTCTGATCTTTCTTGCGGGGTTCAAGAAATAACAATATGCACATCTGAAGGCTGAAACAACACAAATAAAAACACCACACATATAGTTTATGTCACCTCGCTAATACATTCTCAAACAGACATAGATTAATATACATGAACATGAACCAATGACAAAAAAAAATGCCTGAGATGCATAAACACTTCAGATTGATGTGTAGCACTGGTTTGCATATTCAATCTTCAGCTGTTGTTGCTTACAGGGGTCGGTAGTGGCAGAGGCATTTAAGAGCCATATGATATACTACACTGCCAAGTGCTAGAGGGCAAATGAAGGCACCGTGTTTGATGGAGACTGACAAAGAGTGCCGTGTTTCTCAAAGTCTTACCAATGTATTCAAATTCCTCTTTTAATGCCATGCCGTTATGGGAAAGACACTGCTGACATACGAGGGCGTATCTATGAGGGAGGAAAGACAATCCAGTGAAGACATCATACAGTACATGAACTGGCATTAGATTAGATAAAAGATAATTTTATTGATACAATGATGCCGTCCACAGCTCAAATGGAGCACAAGCAAAAGAATTCACTGCTACTATTGGGTGATTACCTGAATTTTAACACTGATCTCAGTGGCAAGAGATGCATCTGGCAGACTTCTATTATGTAAAATTTATCAAGTCATTTTAGGTGTTGCATTATTGCAGTGTTTCAGTAATACGCATAAGGAACTACATAGAGCATGACGTTACTTGGAACAGTCTTGCAGTTGCTGTACATGTATGTATGTATGTATGTATGTATGTATGTATGTATATAAATGTATTCCTGAAAGGAGATAGTCTCCGGCTAAAAGCAGAGGCTGTGTACCTGTTCTGTGGACCATCTCCAACAAGATATTCAATGACTCTGTCCATAGCGCCTCTTTCCCTTGGGAGCACAGGTCTGGCCAGGGGCGGACCTGGGGGATGCATCCCTGTTAAAGCACAACATCAATGCCCCTTAGATACAGTCTGCAGAGCTGAATACAAACTGCAGTAAACAGGTCCTGAAATAGTGAGCCTCAGATTTTACACAGTTTACTGCACAAACCATGATGAATTTTACAAAAACCTGCCTCTTTTCTTAATGACTTAAGACTGGATCTCTCTTGCAAAGCACGTCCAGAATCCCTGCTGTGTCGGTGCGTAGTAATTAATATAATCTAACATCAAGAGCAATCATAGGAAGATGACTGGTCATTTCTGTGAGACTTGGCAGAGTCTCAGTATCCTGCTGGTTATTAATTTACCAACATATGGAAACTCTGTGGTGACTCTTTGTATCAAATTGCTTTTCACTTTCAATTTTCAACAGAAGCAGGTGATAACATCAAGTCATGTAAACCATTTGTGAGGCGTTCCCAATGCCAAAGGCAATTTCACCAGGCATTAAAAGACATTTAGTGAGATTCCAACACCATTGCCCAGAGAACAAACGCAGGCCTGGCTAATTAATCACAGTTAATGTAATCCTGCTTCGTGCATACCTCACAGTTGGCATTCCACATGGCAATTACAGCATGCAGCTTCCTCTAGGAGCACATTTCCTTTACTGTTTGCACTTATTTGCATCTTCTATTGAGTGTTCATAGTCCAGAAGTAATTTGTATTGAATATTCAACACCTCTACACTCCACAGATGTCTTCCATACACTGTTCTATGGAAAAGTTTTTCATCATGTTTGCTGGCTGACTTTTGAAATCTTTAAAAGCAACCAAAGATGAAAACTCACAAGAATGATATTCTCGGGGGAAATATTCTGGCTGTATCAAAAGCTATTGCCTATTTCTATCCTCAGTTAACAATTATGCATTTATTTGAGAAAGACTGACCCTTTTAGTAAGATATCTGAAAACTACATTTATACAATTATCCGTTACAACTACTGTATAACGTAAACCACCCCTGCTGACAACACACACCACAGATCCCTGAGCAACTGGGGACACAGAGCCAGGGAAGAGTAAATCACACCTTAATCGACCACATTATGATGTGCTCCCCCTGTGTGCAGGTAACTCACCAACTCCTGGAACAGGTGTTCCAGGGGTCACAGGCTTCCTCATCAAGCTCTGCTGAGCAGCTATAGCCGACAGGCTCCTCTCTGGGGGTCCACCTGGAGCAGAGTGGGAAGATCGTCCAGGATAGGTGGGCCCAGAGGCAAGAGGAGGGCGGGCCGTAGCACTGTTAGCAGGATTCACCACCACTGGGGGGGTCTTTGGGATGACATAGCGCTGGCGGAGCTCTAAGACAGAAAACATTGCAGATTGCTTAACAGTGGTATGAAAAGCCAGAGGAGAGTACAGAAATCTGTGGTTTCTTGTTCAGAATGCATTGTTACCTTGGCCTGGTTTTGGAGTCATCTGAGGTGCAACTGGAGTCGATTCCAGCTCCTTCATACAGTTAACGAAAGCGCAAGAGCATGTTGAAGTACAGATGGCAAAAATCCCAAGACAAACTGATTTAGATTAAAAACAAAATAACTCACAATTTTTTTCTTGGAGTCAGGATCAAATCTCTCCAGAATCATTTTAGCATTTTTGTATGTTTCAGTTTCCATAACTTCTTCAAGCTGAGAGAAAAAAAAAACCAAGACGTTAAAACTATTACAGGATAGACTCTGAAATTTCACAAGAAGGTTTTCCTATAATAACAGTTCTATTGCCAAGTAATTAGTTAATCATCTGATGTAATTAATAACCCTTTTATAAAACACACATTGCACGCATTAATATCTTGCGATCATCTACCATAACATTACAACTAAACATGACTGAGAAAGGGCACCAGAAACTTCACTAAATTGTACATCTTAATTTAACATAAGTACCAAACATTTCTAAATGTTTACATATAAAATGAAGAATAATTACATTCACTACTTCGATAATGAAGAGTGTGAAAATCCATCAGCGCTAATTATTGAAAGTTATTAGACTTGACAGAGGATGACAAGCAATTTCTCAGATTTATTTCGTCCCTGCACTAAATGCTATTAATTAAAGTGACATTAGCAGAGTTTACTGGGTTAAGTCACTGTATCAGTAAAATGCTTTCTGGATTAGCAAAATCAGATTAGAGAGTATTTTGTGGCAAAATGCTAAGAAGATCAAAAAGGGCAATCCTAAAAAGCTTCCTACATAACTTGCAGAATGAGGTACAAGTCTTCACTTCACGCGAAATGTCAAAATCACATTTCAATTTCTATTTGACCGTTACATTTGAACTTATCTACTGTTTGTTCTGCAAATGGGTTCAATAAACCTCATATGTAAGTTTTTTCATTTTTTGCTTATTTTTGTTAAATGATTTGGGGCTGAGGTGGTGCAAATTTAAAACCAGGTAATTGCTCAGGTATGATAACAGTTGGCTAAAAATGGGACAACCCATTAATAAGAACATAAAAAACTTAAAATGTACTGAAATTTAAATGAGCTGCTCCCTTTTCTAGTGCACCCACTGAAATGCGAAAAGAATCGTGTAAACTAGCGTGTCAAACTTGCTTTTAAAGCATTTCAGCTTTGAAGCATAATTAGTTTTTTAAAATTGTATATGCCTGATCTTCAGTTTTATATCACAATACATGAACATGATCATAATGCAACAGTGGTTATAAAAAAGGAAATTAAATTAAATAAAAAAAAACAGCAGTAAACCAAAGAAATATGTGAAATATGGACAAAAATAAAAATGTCACTTACTATTTTCCTTTTTTGTGCTTTAAGATCTTCTAATTTCTCATCTGAAAAAAAAAAGTTTTTTTTTGATAATTCAACACAAGTGTGAACATTATGTAGTAATTTATGAATCAGTAGGAAGAAAAAAAATCTTACTATTTTTTTCAGTTCGTCGTGAAAAAATAATTATAAGCAATTTTCGGAGTAACCACACTCTGAAAGAAAGAAAATAATGGTTATTTGGTTGTTTTCTTGTTCCAGCATAGTGAAAATGTGACTGACTGTCTTGTACACTTACAATAAGGGGAATATTACGAAGGGAAGAGACAAAATGAGCCGCCCCATTAACTGTTCAGGCAGGTACCAGAAATACACAACTATACATGTCACCAAGTAGAGAAGAGACGAGTATAGAAGCAGTCGCCCAACCCATATCTTCAACTGCCTTTGATACTTTTCACTATATTCCTCAAGAGTCTGTATATCCTGTGGGGAAAAAAACATGTTAAATTAGTACAAAAACACATTCCACAATGACTAAGTTCATGAAAGGCTTTTAATTCAGCAATCATTTATTAACTTAAACAGTTTAGTGCATGGAAAATTAGACTGATTATTTTAGATGTGACTTTGCATACATCTGTCATATCACTACATATAGTTTAGTTTAAGTTCCATCTTATATTTTAATGAAAATATGAAAAGAGAGACAACAGCCTCACACAATATCCAGGTAAGTCAAAGTAACTCTGTGGTGATATGTTTGTTCCTGCTCTCATGTCTGGATCAATAATGTGAAAGTTAAATCATCCTATATGGTTTTATCCCTAAATATTTTGACAGAATGTAATTTAATGTATAACAAGTCTCTGGCGAAAAAAAAAAAGAAGTTTGTTATGGCTTTAGGAACCGAGATTTTTTTAACACTTTTTCCTCATGCACAAACTTGCCGCTCAGTATTTCATACCACAAATCTGGTGTTCTCACCACTGCCTTAATACCATCTCTCTAAACAGACTGGATGTGTATATACAAAGGGGATAAGAATGCAGCATTTGAAAGAAGTATAATCCAACCTAGCCATTAACTAGTTGGAGCATACCAAGCAGTTATTTTGGTCAAACTGATCAGATTTCCTTTTGGCAGAAGGGCATTTTATTTATGTAATTCATCATTTTGCAATTAACAAATCACTCACTCATCTTTGGATTTTTTTTTTAATGGAAATATTACACCATGGCTTTAAAGTGCCAATTACGCCATCCAAAAATAGCTGGTGGACAGAATAGGACCCTTAGAACCCTTGGTCACTATGGTTCTACTGTAACATGTGTGTCTGTCACTCTAAGCCCTGGCTAAACTGATCTCCCATTCAGTGCTGCAGCATGTTATGCATGTGTTTGCATATGTGTCCTGTAATCATGCACATGAAAAATTTGTAGGGTCAAAAAATTCTGTCAGATCAGACAAGATTTTTCAAGAATAAACATACAGGCCCAACACCCAAATTTCTTCACAACTTCAATGCCACCTGACCTTTTCAGTGTATGTGTGGTGTCTCTTGTTCCAAGGACAGGTGCTGAAAATAGCCTAACACTAGCTTAACTGTAGAAGAGCACTACAGCCCTATCAGTCAGCAAACGAGGAGCTGATTTGGCATTCATTGACACATCTGTTTGCTTATGATCAAATGGTGCATGCTTATACAACATGTCTTCCACTGCATTGTTTCTATATCAAGACCAGGCAAAAGTAGTCACTCAGCACCAATTATCTGACTGTGCGATGGGTATGAAGATGTTTCAGGATTGAGTGGACTTTATAAACATCATTGGGCGTCATTACACTGACAGATGCCTGGTCAATTTTACTGATAATCCCTCATTTGGCTGCACTCACTGAATGACTGCAGGCATCTCTGGGAATCTCAAGGGATTTGTTATCAAGCAACACCATTTGTTTAAATCTAAACATGGCATAAAAGAATAAAGAGAATATATTGTTTAATTTCCTGCCTGAGGCATTTTCCCACCCCATGATAAGCTGCCCTGTTATATTTGCACACTTAAAAAAAAAAATCATGTACTGCATTGTGTCTTTTGTCTGAATGACAGAATGAATGTATGTATGTAACTAAAAAGGACACCAAATGCTGTTTTTAGAAATAGATGTGACAGTGTTTCTTGTTCATGATGGCATTGTCTGTCTATCCTACTAATGATACACTGTGCAGGTTAGACAGTAAATGCAACAAAATATTTAGAGCATAGATTTGTCGTGCTTTGGTTGTTTTGTAGCATACTATCTTACACCCCATTTAAGTATAAAGGGGGGAAAAAACTTCTTAAATGAAACTATATTGTTAAAATATGTGTTTTAGAGAATTCAAAACAGCACTTTTGCCAGTCTGACAAGTATATGTGGAAACTTTTCTAAGGTTAAGCATACCTTATCGATTCCTTCCAAAATCTCCACAGTGGATGGTTTAGCCTGCAAGACAAACATTTTGAAATGCCAGTCAAAGAATATAACTCATGACATTTGTCATAGCAATAGTTCTCTTTGAGCAAGCAACTTCTTCAAAGGATCTAGAAACTTCCTGTTTCATCTTCCCACTTTTGTGCATTCTGTGTACAAAAGTGTGTGTTCTTCTGTTGCTGGTGATTTAATTTAATTAGTCTGTGAATGCCACTGCGCCAACAAATGGTGATGCCAGGAGTATTGACAAAAACATCTGAATGGTGATAATTTTGGCACATCTATCTAAGCATGTGATCACTCTTTGTGCCTAAAGCCTGTTGTGGTAGATTTTTTTGTGAAAGTCCAACATGTACTTCCACACTAAGAAGATAACAGATTACTACAAGTACACTTCCTCTTTGACAAAGCAAACATTTTGCCAACTAATGTGCAGTGATGCAATTTATATTACAACAGAGCAGAAAGAAAAAAAAATAGTAAATGTTTAAATACATACCTTCCACCGTGAGACAACAGCCCCCATGTTGATGATGAGGGAGTCTAGGATATTGTGTTACCGGGACTCTCCTCTGATTTTCTCTCACAGATTAGCACACCACCTGTTGACAACAGTGATCGACTTGAACATACACTCAGCAACAAGTGAGTGTTGATTCAGCTTTCATCCTTCTGACATATTCCAGCATGACCGCATATTGTGCGGTGGGCTAAGTAGTTTAAACACCTTTCAGAGAAACGTTCAACAACGCAACAGCAGCACAAATAACTGCTTCCAAAATGTCCGCAATACTGAACCCTATACAACATTATTTCAACAAAGACTAAACATTCTAATCTTAATTAAGGTTTACTGCAGAGCTGTTATGTTATGTATTAGATTAAATTACTTTTAGCTACGTGTACCTGTTTGAGTTCAGTTACAGTCATACATTAGATAAGACTGCCATACATCAACTAACGTTAACGACTTCAACACAACTCTTTTGACGGCTGCACACAATATTAACTGACCGTACAGCAGTTTTCATATATCACCTATGAAATTCATTCAGACACTGGTGTAAAAACTTTATCAGTGACAAGGCTGAACTACTTACGCTTGCTAACTTAAGTTAGCAAACTTAACTTCGCTCCGTCTTCGGGGGCAACTGATTTCATAACGACGTTACGTGAGATCAGCGGTAACCTAAAGGTACCAGTTACCTCACAGGGAAGGTCTATCGTGGCGCTATTTGCAACTAACATTTCCAAAATAACTTCTTAACCCGCTTAAAACATCCAACTGATAGCGCTAGCACTACCGTAACACTAGCCAACATTGGGTTGCTAACCGCTAGCTAGTAATGCTAACACTTAATCAGCCCACAGTTCATCACAAACAGCAGTCACTGTTAACTTAGTTAACGTTCGTCTCGGCTTTGTATGAGCAAGCTAGGTCAAATAAGGATGGAAAGTTAATGAGTTACAGTTTAGTGCTTCGAAGTCGAGGGGTGTATTTACCTTGGCAGCGGAGAAGTCCGGTTTGAACAGCCTGTGGCAGGACTGTAGCCCTCCTCCAGCCTTTACACAGAGCGTGTGAGAGCCAAGATGGGGGAGTGTCCGCTAAAAGAACAGCAGGGAATATGAGCGCTGCAGGGCCTTCGCATGAAACTGACCTGCGTGTGATGTGGCCTTCAAAACGTTCATGTTATCGTGTTTCAACTTGATGATAAAGCGTCCTAATGCACATTCGACAGACAGGTGCACAGAAACGTAAATTTATACAAAAGAAAACGTCGAATTCCCTCTGTGTGTCGCCATGAAAACTTTGTCAGTTGAACGTTATGAGTCAGTTACCTGTTACAGTTAATAACAGTTGTTTGGGCTGCAGCTGGTGGGCCTACTAATAGTTGTACTAGAAGTATGAGGAAGTGCTGGCTTGTAGTCTAATACGTCGTTATGCATCATTTAGTGTATGTCATTTTGAAGTGGAATTTTAAAAAGTAAGCTTTTGAGAGATTATGCTACAATAGCTGGTGTTTTCTTTACATTTGATCTTAATTGCATTATGATATTTTGATGTACTGAACAGGGTCTCAAAATGTGACAGATACACTGCTATCACAGCCACGTATTGGTAATATGTGCAGAAGTCTATCGTAGGCAGTCAAAAACTTAATTCTGTCTGGGTCAAGGAACAAGTACATGGCCTTGTGTGCATATACTGCAAGCCTGAAACCGTCAGTTAGCTCGACAGCTTTTAGTACAAGTCACAACAGCCAGGTATTAATGGCAGGTATTTTCATTTGTGGCATTTTAGCCTTTATTAATAACAGACAGGGGGAGGGGGCATCAAACATGCAAACTGAAACAAAAGCAGAGACATTGCAATTATATGGTATGTATCTTCGTAAGCTACAAGGAAGGCCCACCCTATTTACATATGCAGCCTTTATTTAATAAGGAAATCTCACTGAGATCAAATGAAATTTCTCTTCCAAGAGTAAACAAGAAATTGTTATAGAGAAAGCATAAAACTTAAGTGACAAAACAAATAGAGATTTTAAAGGTTTCCTTAATTGAAAACCCCAGTTCAACATACTACAGACGCATATTAAAAACCACACTGACCAAAAGATTTCTCAAGTCTTACATTAATGTACTTGTTTCTTTAATAGACACAGCTCCCAATTCTTGCTGCCACTTCCTGTTACATGATTCTCTCCCTCCAGAATCCCCTCAAAAAAAAAAAAAAAAAAAAAAAAAAAACAATAAGAAGCGAGTTGTCAGGTAACCCCTGGTCTAAGAAGTAGTTCAGTGAAAACTTTCTTTATCAGATCTGACATGTTGTAAAAAAAAAAAAAAAAATCATTTTGCTGCATTTTATACTATGTCTATTCAAGTTTGTGCTTGTACAACATTGGAAGATTCATCACTGCAGTTCTTGGCAGCCATGTAAATCTGTCCTACGTAAAGTACAAAACGCATGAATTGTTGGGTGTATAACAGTTAACACACACAGCCATGAAGGGCATGCATTGTTTGAATGCAAGTTAAACATTGCGAACGCCACTGAAACATCGAAGTATTGTCTTACCTTGTTACCCACTTGTTCTCAATACCTTAGGCAAAAGGGCATGCAGGGGATCTGATGTCTATTTATACTTCCTGGTTCTACCATGTTTGAGGAGCAGGGGGAGAGCTTATGTCTGCTTTTGACCAAAGGGGTTTTCATGAAGATAGTGGTTACATAGATATTTTTCTCTGTAATTGCTTTGCCATCTGTAGACACATTTGTATAAATTGTAAGTCTATTTGGCTAAACTTTCTGTTTTTATATATGTATATTTAGAGTAAGCTCCCCCCTGGTGGTTTGGTCTCAATTAGGCAGGGAGGGCATATAAGGAGTGGTTGTGGAACTGTTGGCATGTGCTGTCCCTCTTTTGTGTTTGAGTGCTGCTGATACAGTAAACCCGGAGATAAATTGCTCCTTGCCTGAGCTGCTTATCCTTAAGTTTAGTCCACCATCTAATATAATTCAATTTTATTTATATAGCACCTTCCTCAATCAAAATAGTCTCAAAGTGCTTTACAGAGCAGAGCAGACCCAGAGCAAGCACTAATCACAACTAATCACTCTATAGTGTACAATAGTACACTGGCCAAATGCTTCAGGTGAGCAAAAGCCAGGGAACCCTTGCTACAAATAAAATTGAATGTTTAAAGTTAACATGTAAAGTTGATGTGTTTGAATGCTGTAATGTGCATACATTATAGCTGCAGAAAAGAGATGTCTTCATTCTAATGTTTTACTGACATTGTTGGAATAGGGTCAAGCTCCAACAGTAGCTACAGCTGCTTTCTGTGACCACAGTGTGAGTAGTCACACACTTTGTTGTGGCTCTTATGGCAGCCTAATGGTAAATGTATTTCATGCATGTTCTCTGTAAAGATGAAGATGTGTAGTATTTATTTCATTAGTTGATCTGTGTGCCACCACATACCGAGTCACTGTCATGTTATGGGTATTGCAATATTGTACTGAATGTTGAATATGTTTTATATTATTGATGGATTTTGGGTGTGTGCATGTGTGTAAGAGTGTGTGAATGTGTGCCAGTCATTTATATGCTATAGCCATAGCAGTAGCCGTAACCACAGCTACAACTGAAGCCATAGCCAGAGAGGTTGTTCCTGTACCAAACCGACAGCTGCTGCCACTGCTAATGCTACAGTGTCAGTCCTTTTAAAGCACTTTGTGTTCGCTTTCAGGAATCTGTGCTTTCATCTGTGAAAAAAGAGGAGAGATTCCTCTTCACCTGACTACTTGCCCTGGTTTCTTTGCTGGGGACACAGGAGTAATAACTACTTTTACATCAAGTTCATCACCAGGGGCTTACATCAAGGAAGGACCATGTACTGATGTGGAACTGCATGCACCCAAGTATGAAATGGCATCACAATGTGAGTACACAAAAAGACACAACAGCCTCCCAGTTCAGGTGTTGCATTCTTCAAACTCTGCATTTCAAGTAGGATTATCACTAGTCAACAAAGGTGTCTCATTCCAAAGTCTCTTGGAACCTTGGCTGAGAAATGCAGCCTTCCATTTCTCAAATTTGCATAGGCAATGTACTACTGATCAGGCAGTAGTACTACTTACAGTTCTGTTCTGATAAGGTTTTGTGCTGTTGCAGTCCATCTGCCTTAAGGTGTTGTGTGTTCTGAGATGCTTTTCTGCTCACCACAGTTGTAAAGAGTGGTTATCTGACTTACCGTAGCCTTTCTGTCAGGTAGAACCAATCTGACCATTCTCCTCTGACCTCTCTCATCAACAAGGTGTTTCTGTCCGCAAAACTGCTGCTTGCTGAATGTTTTTGGCACCATTCTGAATAAACTCTTGGGACTTTTGTGTGTGAAAATCCCAAGAGCTCAGCAGTTTCAGAAATACTCAAAACAGCCCATCTGGCACCAACAACCATGCCACGGTCAAAGTCACTGATCACGTTTCTTTTTTCCCCCCATTCTAATGTGTGATGTGAACATTAACTGAAGCTCCTGACCTGCATCTTGCATGATTTTATGCATTGCACTGCTGCCCCATGTTTGGCTGACTGGGTAAATGTAAAGGTGTTCCTAATAAAGTGGTTGCTGAGCGTATGCAAAACTGAGCAGTTTGTTCTTGTTGAAGATGGGTAACATGTTAAAGAAACAGGGGTTTCAGTAAAGTAATGTGGACTGAATTATGGTTGTGTTGAGCAGCAGCATAAGCTGGGAAACTCCCAAGAGTGGTTTGAGTTTGCAAATGACAAAGCTTATTATGGGAGTGTTTGTGTGTGTGTGGCGTGTTGGTCTGAGTTTATTGTTGAGTATGATTCAAAGGTACTTAAAACTCTACTTGTGGTAGAGCTCTGGTTGTGATTATGACACGCACCATATAGCTGAAATATCCCCGTTTTGCATCTGGCTTGGAGATCTTTGTTGCATGTCATACCCCTCTTTCTCTCTGCGTATTTCCTGTCTGTACTGTAAACTATCCAATAATGATACAGTTTATACTGAGTTAGCTATCCTGTCAAGTTTATGTATGCAGTGTATCCTAAAATCACCATATGTTTATAACAGGTCATTATGGGCAATGTTGCAAATTTATCATTAATATCACACTTCTTAATTGCTGTGTTGGAATTCTGCATTGTTACCTTAATTTTTCCAGTTATTCAGACATTCAACCTCATACTTACTGTGATTCTATCTGTAAACTCTTTCTCAAGTGAATTTTCAAAGTTACTGTATATATCTACCGCAATATAAAACTACATTAACATAATTGCCCACCTCAGGGCAGTGCAGTGTGTGTGTTGGTGGCATAAATAACAGGTTCTTTTTTTGGTTTTGATAGGTCAACACAGACAAAGACAGTGTATAAAATTGCATCTAAGCTTTTCTCTGGATCTGAGACACTGTACATAGAGCCCCAATGTATCTGTAATCCATCCTCAACCATTTTTTTACTGGAAATGCTACAATATGATGCTCTCATAATGGTATTGTTCAGTCCTATAAACCATACCTGTGATGTTTCTGTCTGTGTGATTCTAACGGACATCTGCGTTACCTGTTTAGGTATTGAGAATCCATTTCACAAAAGAAATCACAGTGAAAGCTGCTGAATTTCACGCGTAAAAGGAAATCAGGATTGTTGTATTCATTTCGACTGATGAATTTTTTTTTTTTTTTACTTGATTCGTTGACAACATCCTACACTAACAGTGTGTAAACTTATATCATATCCATATTTTAAAACTGTACAACCTGCAAAACTAAAATTTCTAATTTCTTTATTGTGTGTTTTACACAAGTTTAAGAATCTACAGCTATGTTAGTGCTTCCGTGAGCTTGTACTGGGGCACAGCGGTGATTTGTACTAAATGCAAACATCAGTGTGCTAACATGCGGATGTTAAGCAGATATGTTTGCCCTGTTCATTATTTTAGCCTAGTGTGTTAACATGCTAACAGTTTGTGTTGAAATAAAAAGTATTGCATACATTTTTGTTTTAATGATGCTGCTAGAGAAAAAGTTTAGGGATCAAAGTCATTAAGTAGCTGAGATATTTCAGTCAGGACCAAAGTGGTTGACCCACTGTCAGATTAACATTCCCATTACACTGGCCAAATGCATTGTTTGTGTGCCACGCTATAACCCTCCTTGAAAATCTAAGACACTTTCTTTAGTCATACTTTGCAAATGTGACTGTCTTGAACATGCTGTGCACATGAATGGACAGCAGAGAAGTTTTTACACTTTCCGCTCCCCACTACAAAAACTCACCTTTGCAATCCTTTTGCAGCAGCTGGCATGAATTCAAGCTGAACACAGTCAATGTTCATTGTGAAAGAGAGAACAACCTTTTTTTTCTACAGCTACCTTTCAAGCATAGGGGTGAGTATTTGATACTAAAACTAAAGAAAAATTGGATAGACTGTCACTTTAAGTGCTCTTTCTCTGGTCTCAATCCATCCCAACTCGGTCTCTGTAGCGTCACCTGAATGTCACACTTTTAACTTTCTGCTTTGCTATTGAACAGGGTAGGGTGACGCTGTGCACATATTGTGGTCATGAGAGTTACTGTGCGACTGGTTTTAGGAAACTCTTGATATGGACCATTGATTTAAAATAACTTGTCAAGATGTTTATGTTGCGGTTGAACCCCTGAGCAGTGAATGAGAGTAAAGCTGACACTAAGTAATTACACAAGATATGTGCATTATTTAATATACAAACCTAAAGGTCAAAGCCCTTCTGCTCCCACCTCAAAGCATTTTTATGATGCCATTAATATTAAATTGCTTTTATTTGGCTTTCTACTTTGTATTTCTGCACTTGTGAACATTTTTAAGGACAGGTCAGGTGCATTTGAAATGCTGTAATTGGATCAAAAGCTAAGAACACTTGCTGCATAGATGCATAGTTAGATGTCATTTTTAAGCACTCATTCCATTTAGACTTTAACATGGTCAGATAAAACACAAGCCCCAGCAGTGAAGTGGTCACTGGGGAAAACTCATCTTGTAGATACACAATGTGCACTTTGTTGAGGATACTGATGAAGTTCAGGACCCTTTCTCTTTTTTAGTCTTATTGATAAAGAAATAATCTCAGTGGTCTTTTACATAGTTGTTGAATAATTCAAGGCTTCACTTCAAACAAAGTTTGTTGATCTAAAATGCAAAATAAGAAATCATCATTGGAAAAAGTACACCAGGCACATCCACAGCATATTTACACTGGCAAACGCGTTCTCAAAATAAAATGTACTCGAGAAAAAAAAAAAAAAGTGTTGACTTCAATCCGGATCAATATGAAGATCAAATTATGATGAATTACAAACTAACCCAAAATCACTCTGCCTTTTAGAAGATTCTGAGACTTGCAGTGG
>JBBMJY010000007.1:10960786-10972116 GCA_037833715.1 Toxotes lorentzi | reverse complement strand
AATAATAATAATAATAATAATAATAATAATAATAATAATAATAATAATAATAATAATAATAATAATAATAATAATAAGACAGTCCAGAAAGTTCAGTTAGAGTAAACCACAACATTTGAGCCTAAGTAGTAAATGTCACATTACCATAACCTATACTTGGCTCCTGTTTGGCTCCTCTCTGTTTCAGCACAAATTTCATAGCTCATTCAAATTCATTCAATTCATTTTAGAAAAAGAAAAACTGCTTTTTTTCCCCTTTTTAAAAAAATTTAAATCATTTTTGGAAGGTCTTTAGAACCCAAAACAAGCCTTAGGAGATGCTGATTTAAACCCACATACAAAAGGTCATTATTGAACTGGACTATTTACTCAAATGTTTGGCTTTATTAACTTATCTGGTATTAAAAAGAAGGCTTATTTAGCTTCATATTCTTAAACTGGATGAACTGGGCTATAGGCTACTGTGAGAGGAAAGAAAGTAAGAGCTCGTGAATTAGTATGAAAAACACGGAGACCTGTTTATCTGGTGGTTGCCACCTCTTTATTAGTGTGTTAGGAGTCTAACACTGCTGCAGCTGTGCGCAGTAGCCATCACACCACAGTCAGTTCTGTCCGAGAATAAACCGCACCTCATCAAACATGCCCCTATTCTGTTTCCTTTCCTATCACACCATGGAAATGTATTTATTTAATTATCTAACTTTGGTTTAGTAAATGCACATCCTCTTATTTTCTGTAGCAAATTGTTTTCCCTAATCCTGATCTAATCTAAGGCCATTGTGAGTGCGATAGATTGGTCTTTGGCTCTCCCTCATGCATTAATTGTGGACCGGTCCACCAACATATCACATGCTGGAGCTAACACCGTTCTTCCAGTGCAACGTGGCGACTCTCTTTCCATCTGTGAGCTCAAATAAAAGGCGGGTAACATCACGTTAGAAGAATGAGCAGACGAACAGCGCCGTATCTTTGCACCGAGACTAAAGCGATGTTAATCCGGATTTTGTTTTCCCCAACAGAACCACTTTATCCCATTAGATTACACTGGACTATAGAGTTACAATTCTGTCATAGTTGGGTAATGCAACAAATCCTGATCTCTTGCATTACACACACATACACACACACTCTCTCACACACACACACACAAGCTATGAGACTATAAGACAGGAAACCAGAGACAGAGCCATAGCCTGGCTATAAATCGCACAGTGCTGACTCTGGCATGCCACCAGATGAACGAGAATGAAATGGAAGAAATTCCTTTTTTTTTTTTTTTTTTTTTGCTGCAGAAGTATTCACACGGGCGAGCTTGCACTTGCGATGTTTAGCCTTTAAATCTCGAGGGTCAGAAGTGGGGAAAAAAAATTATACGCCATAATTCATCCCTCTCTAATTTTGTCTGCATATTTATGGATAACAGCAGGCCTGTAGGAGCGCGGAGAGGAGACGAGGGTCTGCGTTATGTTCATACGCAGCTCCAAGAGACTCACATGTCCATTTAAAACAGACTCTGTCGTCTGGAACAATAATGTGTCACAATATTAGACGATGTTTTGTTGAGGGTAAATGTGTTTTCATTTTTCCTTTATTTACACACCGATATAGGCTTTCAGTTATGATTAAGGCCCATAAGCTATTTGGTTTCATGATGTGACATTATGTTAACAGTTGGTGCGCAGGCCGCTCACTGAAAAACAAAGAAAGGAAAGAAAAACATCGAACGTCTTCGTTTCTTATCGGCGCAAAAAGCTTCTGTTCGACGCATTTTTTTTTTCTTTTTGTATTAAACGTTTAACTGAAATAGTTTGGAGCAAAGGAAACATTGCATCATCACGATTTTTCCATGTGTTCGGCAAAAGCGGATGAATTACATCTGTAAAGCTCACTTATGTTTCCTAAAAAATAGTTTAAAGCTACAGTCTAACTTCTGTTTTACACTTTAAGATGTAACATTTGATGGCTGAGTAATAGAAACAGAAAACGGGGGGGGCCCCTTCTTCTTTTTTTTTTTTTTTGTCTGGAGGACATGGAGGGGGCTTCTGCTATTATGCGCAAAGATGGGGAGAATTGCTGCAGTCGAAATTCCTTTTTTTGTGAGAGGACAATTTACAACTTGGTAATAGACCTTTTTATGTGCCTCCATCGCCTGTCATTGGATGCCACTGGTCATGTGTGAGAGGCAAACGTCTCATGGCTTTTTTCCTGATTTCCCAGGCGATTTTTTTCCCACTGCATTCTGCGTCTATGGTGCTCAAACCGAGACGCCACGGCCGGCTTTCCCTAAAAAAAAAAGAAAAAAAAAAGAAAGAAAAAATTAATAAATAAATAAAATTTGCCAGTCATTCGTTTCATAAACGTCTGATCTGCACTTGTTTGCGGCACAGCGCTGCACGTCCTCCTGGATGACAAGATGGAGCGTTTCAACTTTCTCACTGTCTGACCTGCTCATGCACAGAGCAGCACTGACTCTGTAAAAGCTTCATCAAAAAAATGCTCTGCAAAGGTAAACCTCAAAGAATCAACATGGATTACCTCCCGGCTCCAGGTAAGCTTTCTGTGCGATGGTAGCTTTTCTTTACGCTCGTGTTTCTGCATGTGAAGTTTGACAGCTTCCTGTTTCATTAGTCATGTAAATTAGCTGAAGGCTCGTAGCTTCCAGGTAATTTGGTGAATTCACGTGTTTCTAGTTATGTTGTGATAAAATGCTTCAATACTTTACTCGGAAAGGTTGGTGATCATGTTAGTAATGATAAAAAAAAATTGTGTTTTGCTGCTGTTCTGCTGTAAGAATCAAAGAGAAATGTTTAAGAAACAATCAGCTGGACTGTCAATGTGTTTTTAAATATTTAATATTTCTTTGGAAGGTGTTCATTGTGGCTCGTGCCTTCTTGTTCAAGATTATTCTGCAGAAATGTAGCTCGTGTTTGATGATGAGTAGTCTGAGCAGTGTTTTTGATGCAGTGACGTGCTCACGCATTAGGAAACGAGCTTCCAGTGTTTAACTAACACTCCCCTTTTCGTTTTCAATTTAAAGCTGCATTTTTCATGTCGACAAACCTTTTCGTTTCCATCAGCTTCTCATAGTCGGCACTGACCCCGAACTTAAATGCTTTTGCATGACTTTAGCTACCAAAAAATTAATCCTGCATTGATCTGATGGACCCAGTGTATCTGCAACACACTGTTCTGTCCACCTGCCATAAAATGGTGCACTATAATCGACACAGAACAAATCTGCTTTGCTGTATCCCACATATGCAAGTCTGGCAGAAGAAGCTCGGTTTTCATAGCTGTGTTCAGCTGCCTGGAGATGGGGCCAAGTGAACAAAGACAGTATTTCACCGTTGGCTGACAGGCAGCTGCGAAAGTATTTACAGCCTTACTGCAATGCGGCAAAATGGACCCTGGAAGACAGGCACAAGTAGAAATCTGAGAAAATTAGACAGGATTCACTCTGCATGGTTAAATCTGTGAATGCACACATCTTCCATCATTTCTGCATGTGTTTGTTACATGTAAGCAAGTGGGAAAATGTCTGACTACAGGCCCAGCATACATTTTAACAGACAGCAGTTTCCATGAATGGATGTAGTTCCCTCTTTTCACCCTTTTACCAGTCCCCTCAGTGATGTAGTCTAGTCGCATATTAGACTCTTTTGGATTATTGTGTGACAGTGAGAGATTTTCTAAACATGTGTGTCTTCATATGAAGTTGTTTGAAACCTGAAAGGTTCAATAGCTCATGATTCTTTTTATTTTCCTGAATGTATTTAAATTTTGTTCGTTTTCCGGTCAGATAAACCGAATGATTCATTGATTATTTTTCCTTATCACCATCACCGTCATCACACACAGCGACTTTATTCTTGCCTTATATGCTCAGTGATGAGTAATAACATCCCCACTGCAAAACATGCTCATCTTCGCATGGAAATCAGTGACAAATTTAGTCTTTGTACCTACTTAAATCTCATAAATTAAGAAAGACAATCTTTCAAAAGGCCGAGAGATGTTGATTCCTGCATTCGTTGCTGTTTCACTTGTCACAAGAATTAATTTAAACCAAGTCTTGAATCGAATTTCAACATCCCACTAGGCTTTGAGACCCGCACTTAATTGAACAAATACTGAAATTTTCATTTACATGTGTATTTCCTTCTTCCTCTCCGAGCATTTGCATCAGTAGTTTTATGAAATATAACATTGCGTGAAATAACTTGTTCGGACAGATGGACACTTTTTACAGTGGAGAAAGAGGGGGGAGCCGCTAAAATGCCAGCAGAAGGCGCTGTTGCCCAACAGTCAGCCTCTCTGCTCCCGTTCAGCCGTCTTTTACTGGGAAGTTGCTGAGCACTGTGATTGGCTGAGAGACGTGGTCATGTGATCGGTTTCATTTTTGAAAGTGGTTTTGGAGAATTCGTGTGTACAGTGTTTACACACTGCTGCATCTACTGCTGCAGAGCTTGTTGATCAGCCATCGGGATTGTCTGTTGCTGCATTTGCTGCTTTGTGGGATATTTATGTGTTTGAGTGTTGTGCAAACCCATGTGGTGCATCTTATTGCCCCAGCAAAGAGATAAAACTGTTGTCTATTGTCATGAATTAATCTTATACAGACAGCACAGTGGATACTTTGTTTTCCGAGGCCACTTCACTTGAATGTGTTGCACAAACTGTGGTTTCAGTGACAGCCACTGCCTCAACATTGTGACAAAGATTCTTAAGAGCTTAAACTGAGTGTCTGACACCTTCCTCGTGAGGATGAGGACGGTAGTGATGATGATGTTAAAGGAAATTGTCTCTAGGAGAGTAGTTAAAAACAGAGCTGGTGGAGCTACAGGCAAAACGATTCTGTTTTTAGACATTAAATTGCCTGCAAGCCATTAAATCACAGAAAAAAAAAACTATAAAAACCTGACATCACATATCAGCAGGAACTCTGTGAGTGCAGCTGTTTCCAGAACACTCCACTCCAGGGAAATAACTTTTATTTTACGAGGACATGCATGTGAAAAGTGACGAGCCTCTGATTTGATATCCTTCCCATTTATCACACCTGCCCCACAGTGGCAACCACCCCGAGACCTCAACATCATCATCAGCTCCCTCCAGTTTCTCAGGAAAGGAGAGGAGGAGCAAAAAAAAAAAAAAAAAAGGTCTGCTGTCTGGGACTGGCCCGGAAGAATTAATGACATCAGTCTTTATTGTGGCAGGTTCACTGGGGGAGAGAAATGTATTAGAGCACAATTCAGTGACGAATGTTTGATGTTTGTGTTAACACTTCAGAGGTCAAATTGCTTCAGTGAAACCATATAATCAGATCTGTCCAGTGGCAAGAATAATAAATCGAAATTCTTTAGTCTGAATAACTTAATCAAATCACATGCAATGAGATCATTGATACTAATGGACAGACAGTTATGAGAGACTTTGTTGTTTGTTCAAACACTGCATTAGCAGCTTAGAAGCCTGAAATGTGCTGATTACTAACAATGTCGAAAAATAAAAAGGATCTGTGATTCAGTCCCAGTTCGTTTCTGTTTCCATTCCTATCGTGACAGTTACAGGCTGCCTGCATCCTCCCAGCTTCCTCATCTCTACGACTTTTCCTCACTGCTCATCAGTGTAATCGGCGTTATTGAGTAAGTGCAACTTTGAGGATTATTTATGGGCCTGAGCCGTGTTGTGAATGGCTGCGAGGAAACACGTGATGCCATTAAAGTTTGTTTTATGGCCCGGGACTTGACAAGCCAAAATATAATTCTCATTGTGTATTAGTAAGACCGTCCAGATGGGTTGGAATAGAGCTTCATTTGGCAGGGAGCTGCACCGGGGCAGACTTTTTCCTCCAGCGTGGACGTGTTTGTTGCACGGTGTGCCATGTGTTGCGGTCTCTGCGGTAAGCTGTGTTTTATCATTATGCTCGTGGTATGGGCGTGTGATGTCATGCGCGTGGAGCTCGGGCTTTACTGTTTCCTGCCTCTAAAAGCTGCAACAGTGCGAGCTCAGGACAAACACAGGTAGTCCCAGAGATACTTGCTTCAAACCGCTGGGCTCCTTATTTCATCCTGTTTTCACCAAGATCATCTTTATTTTATTAGTATAGTTATTCATTTATTTACTTTAGATTTTTTTTTTCTTTTGGCGAATTATCTTGGAGACTTTATGAAAGTAACACGACTTTATGTGCAGTTACAAATATGTTCTGTTGTTTGCAACTGTAATGATTCACGTTTCGTTTGTGAGACAATGCGAGCTTTATTTTTAACCTCACTGAAAATTTACAAACCACAAAACTACAAGTTCGGGCCACAACACTAAATCTGTTATTTTATTTTATTTTTAAAATAGTTTTATTTTTAACTTTGTGTGGCTGCTGCTCACTTCACTAGCCTATAGGCCTAATGCATTTCTACCGCAGGCCTTTAAATGATTAATTTCGCCAGTCATTGCTGGAGAGCCAGTCTAATAGTTGAAATTGGGTTATAAGGGCACTTTAAGCTTTATCTTTAATTATTGACAGTCCCCACAAAAAATGCACCATTACTTCGCCCTGGAAATGAGGTTAGATAGGCCTCATGTTTTCTGTTGCTTCCAAACAAATTAGATGACGCTGTTTCTTAGAAAGAAAACAACAACAACTCGTAAATGTGATGGGAAAAAAAGAGTCAAGCTGGACCAGTTAGCCTTCTCGTTTTAACCCGAGCTGCCAGGAAACGCTGACTTTATCATTCTTTTGTTGTGAATCTCGGCTTTGACCCGTCTGAAGGACTACCGGGGCAAGGTGAAAGACAGGTCAGCCTGTCTAACAAATATTGAAATGTGAAGTGCAAGAACGAATTTGTGCAGATAGTAAAAATCTGTCTCTCGACTGTGATTGAAACGAATATTTGAAGGTTTTGTTAGAATTTAAAAGGAAATTCGTCAGAGCAGAGAAGTAAAGCCTATGCCTGCTTTATGCCAAAAATCTTTGCTTTCTACTAAAAGATGGCGCAAAAAGCACCGAGTGGTTTCAGTTTTCTGTTTTATTCTAACATTTTGAGGAGCTGTGTCATAACTTTCAACTTTAAAACAGATACTTAAAGCTGAGAATATAAAAGCATTGTGTTTAGACTGAACAACTTTCGCGTATCGTGCAGTAAATAATCAGTTAGTAAAAATGTTCATGTGCATTTATGTCTTCTCATCACAGAAGGAAATATGAGCTCATCTGTCTGACCCAGATTTTATTCAAGCTGTTCCTGGAGTGTGGTGTGAACCCCTGTGTCATATTGTGTGCGCAAATCAAATGACACATTTATCCAAACCTCAGATTATGTTTTCAGTAGTATAATCTGACAGTAACTGGTTCAAAGCGTCATATAGGTCAAGTAAGAATTTCTTTAGTACTGTATTAATGTCTCACACTGAAAAGATAGTTTTGCTTGATAGAATTATAATGCATTATAATGTTCATTTTGCGTGCTTTTATTATAATATTTCTGCTGGTAAAAAAAAAAAAAAAGCCTTCCCAGCTTTAATTCGTTTGTGAAGGATATTTCAGGAGGATTTGCAGTGGCTGCCATGGTGGTTTGGTTAATGGCTGACGAGGACTTGGTAAACTTTTGCACCCTTTGAGCTGTCAGCAGGACCGAAAATAATTGAACTTTTTGATAAGTTTGTAAATGATTTGGTTTGACCTCGGTGGCCTCTGGCCTCATCTTTTGGCCAGTGGTGATAAGCACCGCTATAGGCTCTCAGCCTGTTATCTGTTGATGCGTTTATAGCGTTGATCCCTTATTGGACAAAGGATTATTCTGAGCTGAAAACTGATTTATAATCTTTTTTTTTTTTTTAAGAAGGCGTTTTCTTCTTCTTGTGAACTTGGACTATGATGCAGGGAGGGAGACCTGCTGCACAGAAACCTGTGCTGACCTGAGTCACTGACTGATATTTTCGTTCAGTGTCTTTTTCTTGTCATTTTACAGCTGACAGTGACAGGCATGTCCTGGGCAGAGGAAGCCTGCAGGCCTACAGTTTTCTTTTTCTATTCTTTCTTTCTTTTTTTTTTTGAGAAGCTCTGAAACTGACATGACTTTTGAAGCTGCTGACCAGTTGTGATTCAAATCAACAACACAAAGGTCATGAAAAAAAAAACAAGAAACCTAACAGAAGGAGAGGCTTGTAAGAGAGGAATATGTTAAACCACCAAAACGAAAAAGAAAAAGCTGCTTCAATGAGAGAAAATCAGTTAAAAGTTAACACTGAATATAAAACTCAGATACTCTTATAGCCTATAACAAGACCTTTTCATTGTGGCTTTTACCCAGTCTGGATATGGTGGATGCCTCTTACTTCCTTCTTTAACCATGTTTCTGTGATTTTTTTTTTTTGTTTGTTTGTTTGTTTTTATCCTGACTGTGAGGCACTTCCTAAATTTTGTTTGGCTGAAGTCATAAAACGCTGTGCGGTTGTGGAGCAGAGAGTGGGCAGCGTCGCTTCCCGTCGTCTATATATACCCTGTAGAACCGAATTTGTGTGATGAAACCACGGTCACAGATTCGATTCTAGGGGAGTATATGGTCGATGAAAAAACTTCGATTGATTGACTTGTATTGGTGCCTGATGTGCGGTCAGGTCAGGGGTGTGTGTGTGTGTGTGTGTGTGTGTGTGTGTAGGGGGGTGGGGGGGTGGGGGGTTACAGTGACAGTGCTGCTTTATGAATGAGTGTAAATCTGACAACAGCACATCTTTCACGATAAGGTCTTAGGGCGCGTTGAAACTCTATAGGCTTAAGGGAAATCTGATGCAAAGTGTTTCACATGGAAATAAACACAATTAGGAAGGGAGACTGCGTTTCTATTCAGCCCAGTACGTTGGAATGAAATGGGTTTAGTAAAAGAAACGAACCCTTAGCACACTCCAGCTGTAGCTTTTCTCTCCTGTGGGTCGTTTCTGTCTCTACATTATTGATTCCCAGAGGCTGCTCTTGCTGCTGCTGCTGCTGCTGCTGTTGTTGGCCAATAGGCTCCTGAGACAGGTTTTCTTTTTCTTTTTTTTTTTTTCAAAGAGATGGGAGCAGATGAAGTGATGAGATTCGTGTAACTTTTGGATGACCCCTTCTTGACAAAGACAGTGTCCATCAATTGTCCTCAGTCATTATTCGCTGCTTTTATGCCAAGGGGCTTTTTGTGTCTTTTGTTGGTTTCTCTGTTGAACACCGTGCCTTCAAGTTAGCCTTTAGAAACGGGTTTATTTTTATATTTGTTTGCATAACACAACCTTATCCAACCCTATAGGTTTATTTGTTTATTATTATTTTTTAATTTTCTTATGCCTATATATTTAAATATTGAAGTAAAGTGTGTGGTATTTCTTTGTATTTTTCCAGCTTGGCTTTATTTTCTTTTTCCAAACGTGCTCGTAAGTGTTTCAGAGCTATATTAGTTTTTTTCTCTCTCCAGGGTCTAATTTTGGTGCATCTTAACTTAGATAAAATTGCTCTTAGTTGTATGTTTACTCGTGTATGGACCAGCATCACCTCTATTGGCCGATCTGGTCACATGGTTCGCTAACTTTATTCAGTTGACACCAAGTAGGAGGGCTTTATGGAGGGAGGAAAAAAAGACAACTCGAGAAAAATTAGTATTTTCTACCTTCAGAAATTAATGGCCATGAGTTCGTATATGGTGAACTCTAAGTATGTGGATCCGAAATTTCCTCCCTGCGAGGAATATTCACAAAATAACTATATACCTGAGCAGGGCTCCGTGTACTACAGTCCATCGCAGGACACAGACTTTCAGCATCCAGGGATCTACCCACGGGCAAACTATACGGAGCAGCCCTTCAGCTGCAACACTGTGCAGGACTCCACAGTGCAGCCACGGGGTCATGTGCACGAGAGATCCGGCCACTCGAGCCCTTTTAGTGCACAGACTGAGCAGGGGCCCCCGGTACAAGCGGCCGGACCCCGGACTTGTGGACAGCAACAAAACACAAAGAGCCAAAATGGGATACAAGCCAAGCAGCCTGCAGTAGTTTACCCCTGGATGAAGAAAGTCCACGTAACTACTGGTAAGACTTGCCCTTCTTCTTCTTCTTCTTCTTCCTCTTCTGTTATGGACCAAGTGAGACCTGCAGTTTAGAAATCATTCAGCGTGATATTTATGGCAGTCTTTGAAAGGCCTCGCCAATTACACAAGTCATAAATTTTTATAGCGCAGGAAATAGGCCGCTAGGTGAGCGCCTGAAAGCTACTGAAAACACATATTGACCGGTTGTAATGGCGCTTAAATCCGCTTAAGTTCAGTTAAAAAAAAAAAACCTTCATTATTACCTGCTCTCACTTCCCTGAGAAAGTTTGAGCTCCCCGGTTAAAGAGAGAGAGAGAGAGAGAGAGGGAGAGAGAAAGAGAGAGAGAGAGAGAGGCTATACTCTTGTATTGTTTTTTTCCTGCGTGCTACACTTGCCACATTTGGTGACTTTTTTCTTGGTTTTGTTTTGTTTTGTTTCTCAACAGTGAACCCAGATTACACAGGATCTGAGCCCAAACGGTCCAGAACAGCTTACACCCGGCAGCAGGTTTTGGAGCTTGAAAAGGAGTTTCATTTTAACAGGTATCTGACCAGGCGGCGGCGGATTGAGATTGCCCACACTCTTTGTCTCTCCGAAAGGCAGATCAAAATCTGGTTTCAGAACAGACGGATGAAATGGAAGAAAGATCACAAACTACCCAACACCAAGGGCAGATCTGCACCAACCTCCAGCCATCTGCAAAACATTCAGAAGGATAACCAGACTGATATCACAGCATTATAAGAGAGAGGGGTGTGTGTTATGTCTTTAGAAATTAACTGTACATAAAAAACACAAAGGTTGCATCTGACTTTTGCATGGACTGATGTCGTTTTTTAGTCTTTTTTTTTTTTTTTAATTTAACAAAAATGACCCCAGCAGTGTTGACTCAAAACCGAGTCATAAAAGCAATCAGTCTTTGTAACTGAGACGTTTGCACGTTGAGCCTCTTCCTCGTTTTAATTTCATCAAACAGACACAAATACATCTTACTTTTTTTTTTTTCATTTTTTAAATTTTATTTTATTTTATTATTTTTTTGTGGACGTTTCACCCCTGAGGACATTTTAGTGAGAAACCTCGGCTGATTTCATGGATTTACACAAAGTGTCTCTGCTCTCCTCACGTGGATTCACCCTGGTTTAAAGATTGAACCATCTTCAGAACAGGGAAGCCCTTCGTTCAAATTACACACACACAAAGGCTATTTCAGTATTTTTCTCCAGTCGAAACTTCACACTGAACGCACAATAATTAAATATATATATATA
>JBBMJY010000007.1:10947349-10960780 GCA_037833715.1 Toxotes lorentzi | reverse complement strand
TATATACTTGAAGCAAACATTATTTGCATAGAGGCACGCCAAACACGTCTCAGCCTACTTTCGTAAACTGCAAAAAAAGAAAAAAAAGAAATCCCGCTGAATATTTCAGTTACACGTTTCTTTGTGACTTGTATGTTTTTAACTTATTTTGTACAATAAAGCTTTGAAATTTTCTTAGCCTAAATATTATTCCCATAAGCAAGACATTCCTGTGTGCATACTATTCTGAGTGCCCTTATAAATCTCTCCTGACATCTTTGTAAACAGTGTACATTTTCAGAGGCTCTCTCATGCCATTTGAAACCCTTACATGAAAGATCATTTGTTCCTGCATGGCACCGAATTGATATTGGATGTTTCTCATCGGAAATAATCAAATCCAGAATATTTAGGATTATAATTGTTTTTGTTTTTCCTGATATGATTTTTTACGTCATTATTTATTTGTTTAAAAAAAAACACGTGTAAATTTTCGTATAGCACACATACAGTTTTAATTAAAAGTATTCGTTGAACTTTAATTCATCTAAAATATGTTTGGACTCTTGTGCATTATTAGCATGGCTTTATGCAAAGATTTAGTCTTAGTTAATGTGGGAATATTATAGTTTTTTTTTCCATTTACACCAGGATAACCGAGGGGGGGCTTTCACGTCACGTTTCAAGACAGACATTTCTTGTTTGAAACCGTCATTGTCTTCGGACAAAAAAAAACCCCAAAAAAAGCCCAGAAGCTCTCCCAGTACGAGGAGGTCTTCTCTCTGAAGTCTTCACGATGAGAGAGTTGAAAAGGTATTTCAACCGAAGGTCGACAAAGCAGCAGTGGCAGGTTCATCCAGGGGACACATTTCAGCCGCAAGGACTGACCCCAGCACCCCTGACCCGCCGGACAAGCAGCATTTTCTCTCCCAGGCGCTATTCGCCTTCGTTTGGAGGGCTTTTCCACAGTTAAAAGGCTCAAAGAATTCAAAGTAAGAGTCAGTGCGTGAATTCCACAGTTTTCCACATGTTTTAACAGTATTTAAATCAGGCGCAGCCCCCAAAAGGTTCAGATTTGAGCATTTGTCTCCTCATGTCAATAATGCAGTCTTTTTGGTTTTTATTTTTGTACATGCTTTCTACCTTGTATTGTGCATTGAGATGTGAGAAGTATATTGGACAAAAAAATAAAGATTTCTACTGATTATGCATATATATGTCGGTAAAATGCATTTTGTCGCGAGATTTTGTTATTAGTTATTTTTCCTACTCGGATTTTTTTTTTCTTTGAGGAATTTTATTTTCCCTGAGGCTTTGAAATTTTCTCAAATTTCAGCAAAGTCTATTCTAATTTGTTTAATTTTTTTTTAAGCAGGGGTTGTTTAGTTTCCTTCATTTTGCGCCTTTTGCGAAAGGATCACTTTTGGTGAGAAAACAGTTTTTTTTTCCCGGTGGTAACAAGAATGTGGAGCCATATGGAGCTCCAGCTTCCTTTTGCAAAACATACACAAATGCACCAAACGTAGGCTGCACGGGCAAATTCAACCTCGTCTCCTGTGAAGTCTGAAAGTTAAAAGCATATATGTTTTTATCCTTACAGACTCACTGGAGTTTATCCTAAAAAAATATGATAAAGAGCGAGTTTTTATTCTGTCGTGTTTTCATTTTCACGCGTTAGCTCCCGTGAAAAGCAGCGCAGGCTTTGCGCAAAACCGTCCTCTTAGAAAACACTCTGGATTTCTTGGTGCACCCTTTGAATGTGATTCTGTTCCATGAGAACCAAGTTTAAAATTCTAGCAAACTTTGACTCAGCTCTTTACTGTGAATTAATTTCCACGTGCCTTTTTAAAATAATAGTAAAAACAGAAAGCCAAATAACGTTCATTGGCTTCGTAAGACTCAAACTGAGAAAGAAAAACTTTTTCAGAGGCGGCTGTGCCAAACCAAACCAAACCACGCCACATTTATCAGCACTCTACTAACATGTAGGCATGTAGACATGTATACATGATGTGCTCTACCGTACTCAGGCTTGACATTGAAACCCCCCCCCCCCCTCCTCATCCACGAGTTCTGACTTTATTGGAGATGACCCACTGCAGCACTGACCTTCGACCCTCCACATAACAGGATCAGATCTGATCCAAACAAAAGTGACCACAAACAGACATGTGGAGGGGACAATCTGCAGTCACACACTCAGCAGTGTTCTCATCCCCAGTGGCCACATGCGGGCCCCTGGACGTGCACTGGCGCTCATGTGCTTGTGTATGTGTAAAATGAAACGTGTGTCGTATGGATTCAGAGAGAAGCTGAGACAAAGTGATGCCACCAATCCACCATCCTGCCATAGATGATCCGCACATAGATGCTGAAGAGAGGATGAGAGGGGGTGGGGGAGGGTGGAGTGGGGGGGGAGGAGGGGAGGGACTGACAATTGAACAACTAACCTACCTAATATACATTACTGGTCTTTTTTAAGGTAACCAGTGAGTTCTGTTCTTTATTTATTACTTAAGAGCCATTTACTGTAAAAACATGTCTGTTCTGAACTCTTGATATTAACATTAATTGAAAGTAAAAAATATAATAACACAGTTTTCCCCCAGCAATTATCAGGTCAGAGCAAGCCTACTACGACGTGCAGTGTGGAGCCACACTGACCTACATGTCTGAACAGCAATAAATGGGAGCCAAAGGCAGTGCCATTTTCAATGACACTGCACCCAGTGCAGGAATACAACGTCGTTGCTCTCCATCCGGCCATATTTGATCTCCAGCTGGTTTCGCAGAAGCCTCTCCGAGCCAGACAACCCCCAAAGATATATTAAAATGCGCTGTCTGCATTCAGAGATATAATCCAGAGACTATACCGCTCCGCTCTCTATTCTCGACCACGTGATTGTCTAAATAATTAATGCAGCACGTCCCCCTAGAAACACGGCGTCGTCATTAATCGCAAGGACTCTATCAGACTTGAAAACTGAAGAGATCCCCCAAGAAAATAATATCCGATACCCGGCTCAACCGTAGCCCCGCACTTTAGCAACACATCCGAACCGATGGATGCTTGGGTAGGTAAATATTTCAGCATTTTTCATGTTGCCCGAGCTGGTAAATGACGATATCAAATGTCGTGATATTTGATAAATTGCTCTCTTTGATGTGTGCGCTCTGAGCAGAATTGTATAGACTGTGGCTTGTCGCTGTGTGCATGTCTTTTTTTTTTTTTTTTTTTTTTTAAATACATAGAAATTATATCAGAAATGGTAGATTTTTGGAGTTTGCTGTTTGCGCATATTTCTTGAGGGGGATTGATAGGGATAAATGGTAAAAACCAAAGGGACAGTGACATGTATTTATGGATGCTCACTCTGAAGAAATGCTCTTTCGGACACATAACTCAGTGTGGCCCCTCTACAGGGCCCCATTAATTCTTTATTCAGGCTCTAATTCAGATTTGGACCAATTTAGCCCAATTTTTTTAAAGAAAATGAAACCAAACATTTTTGAATTATACATTGCTGTGCCTTTTTTTGCTAAGTACAAATGAACACATCCTGATTTATAGTCGAGGTTTTCAACATAAGATAAACAGCCTAACATGTTATTTATCTTTCCCCTTTGCCTTGTAGGGCAGTTTATTTCTGCTGTTTTTATTGTTTGAGGGGATGATCTCATTTTGATTTCTTAGAGGTAGTGGAAGTTTGGGCAGGCTGACAGTTCTGCCTCCTTGTAAATCATTCTCAGTAATTCCTGAAAGGGTGCGAGGCTGTTGGGGGGCCGGGCGAAAACTGTAAATCTTTCACTTTTATTACCCTCTGAACATATGTTGCGACGCTACCAGTCCTGCATCCCTTCTTCTTCTCAGCAAAGATAACGCACCGCTGAAGCAGCCGACGCTCTCTGCGGCTCCAAATCTTCCTCTTCAAATCCATTCTGCTCTTTTTCAGCGTATTATCATTTAGCGGTTCTAAAACCGAGCTATTAGTCTTTATATTATTGTTGCTTTTATGTTTGTATTTTCCCCTGTGATTGATATTGGAGACAAAGCAGGAGAAGACATGCATCTCTCACTCTTGTGTTTCAGCAGTGTGAAGACAGACACAACAAACAAAAGATGATAATGTGGTTTATTTGAATACAATCCAGTCCCAGTTGAAGGAGAAAAACCCACGTCATTTGTTTCATAAATCATTTTCTAAATGCACATCCCAAATCATGCAATCTAAGCAGGACATCGACAGAAAGTATTCTAGTATTATTATCCACTATTAGAGAAAATAAATATTTGCATGTGGTGCTTTCCAGGCCCATTTTACCGGTTTTATTGTAAAATTCCTGATAGTTTCTGTTTGCTGGGGAAATGATGTGGAAAAATATCTAAAAGGCTGGAAATTTCAAAGCTGCTGTAACATATAAAATGCACTGATCGTTTTCACGCAAATACACTGCGCCATATGCTGTAACTATGCTGCTACTAGAGCACGAGAACACACGTAAACCGTATATTATTAATATCCAAACAAAAGCATATCTGCCTTCTGTGTTTAAAGTGCAGGCGAGATGTAAATGCTCGCAATTCAGGAGGAGATGAAAAGAAACAGGCAGTGGGGCATTTTCACACAGTTGAGGAGGAAATAAACGCCACCCTTTATCAAAATGGATTGGTGAGGTAAGGCTTGGTTGAAGAAGAGAACAATCACGTGAACAAATATGCTTGTATCTTAAGGCAGCGCCTTTTATTTGTCACCATAAAGCTTCCGAAACACCAAAAAATCCTAACGTTAGCTCCAAATCTGCGCAGGCCTATCCCTTTCTGAATTCCTGTAAATTTCAATGGGTGATTGATTGCCAGGGATTTTTTTTTTTCCTCTGGAATAAGGATACCTTGTTCGCTTTTTATTGGTAGTTGAATGCGAGTCCTTCCATTCTTTCGGGAATACTGTCTCCATTGGTATATGGAAATGTCTGAAAAACAGCAAGATCAGGTTTAGGACAGCATTGTCTACAGACAAAGGGTGAAGGATTTATTCTAGAGACTGCGTGGAGAGGAACTGAGACTGAGTGGGAAGCGGGTTTATGATGAATTGATTCACAGGTAAGCAACTGCGAGGCAGAAAGCAACCTTTAACCACGGGTTAATATAATGCAAGGAAATATATATGATTTATTCCATTCAAGGAGGCGATGCTTGTTAATGTCGCTCTCGCCGGCGACCGTGCGGATATGGAGTCCACAGCTACCTCTTCCAAAGCACCAAAGCAGATTCATACCATTATTATTGTTATTTTATTGTTTTTTTATTTTCTCTTTGAGAAAGCGCGTTCAAATATTATCGACAGATCGAGCCCTGCGCTTTTCAGCTGATTTCACGTTTCGATGAAAACCGGCTCGGAGGAAAGAAGTGGGAGAGGAACTTTTTTTTTTTTTTTTTTTTTTCCTTTTTGACTCTTGGATCGTAAATCACATTAATTTGTTGTCTTATCGTCACAGTGGCGTTTGCCCTGATTTATGTGGTTTCAACTGTATGGCTTTGTTAACCTGCAACGTTATATTATACATGCATTCATATTGGATGTTTTAAAGGATTACCGGGCTGGGTATAGTCAACAAGGACAAGGCAAATACTTATATTTTCCTGCTATTTGGATGCTTCTCTGGTTTCCTTGTATTTGGTTAATTGTAGGCCATGTGAATATTTTCTCTCTGTAAGTGTTGTTTATGTTGGAGCAAACGTTAGGCCTGAGCAAAGACAATAAAAGCTCACATGTACGTTGATTGTTCCCCATTTGGCCAACTGATTATTAATTGTTTGACAGTGAATTGAGCTTTAATTCATTTACACTGCATCTTTATGAACCATAAACTCGTGATTGTGTGTCTTTTGCAATTTACTTTCTGCAGCACTGCAGCTGAATTTCTACCGAAATCAACTAAATCAGAATGATACCAAAACATTTTGGCGCAAAAAATGTCGGAATTACGCGTTTCTGATCAGTCCGGGTTTTTTTTTTTTTTTCTTTTCTTCCAGGAAAAAAACAGACCTTATAATTTAATCACAGCAGCCAGCGAGCAGACGTCCAGCATCATGCTGAACTGTTAGGAGCTGCTATTATTTTGTGGATTCAATAAATATTTTCCAGCAATAACAACGCGCCTCCCAAGGCTGTTTGACTTGAAATAGTAGCAGACTTTGAATGGGGATAACCAGGACAAACGACTAACTGAGATAATAACACTCCACACTGAGTCCGGCCCATTGTGTGAAGTAAACTTACCGTAACAACGCGTAGGCGAAAAACACTGTTGTTTGAAAAGAAGACCATGTCTGCTACTAGTAGCCCAGTGTGCCCTAAAAAGCACTTGAGGCGCAGATTATCGACCAGCTCTTACAAATATTCCACATCGAAGCAATCTTAAATCTCCATCATCATATTTTAAAGTGATTATCCTCGAATTGCGAGCAGGAGAGCGGCAGCAGGAGCAGCAGCAGCAGCAGCAGCAGGAGCAGCCGTGGTTTTCACACTCACAGGAGAAACAATTAACTGAAAATTAATTTTCCAAGCTTTAACTTCTCGCCATCGGTCGAGAATCCTCTCCTCTGTTTCAGTCGCCGCCGAAAAGGCTGCTTTGAAATTTACTTGAGACTCGAGTCTACTTGAAGCCAAACTGCTCGTTGTTCATTAAACTTTGACTTAATGCTGAATGACCCGGGGGTCACCTAAAAAAGCTTATGACTGCTAAATATTTGGCCTGGCTCTTTGTATTAAAGTGCACATGTAAGACTTTTCACTCTCAAGCGATTGGAAGCAGAAAGTTTAAAAAAAAAAAAATGGAATGAGTGGTCCTTTCAGGGACAATTCTCAGTATTCCAGTTTATCCTAATATAACCGGCCAACAAAGTAAAACTGTCCAGAAATACTTTGAATTAGATTTTTTTTTTAAACTTTCATTATTAAAGTAATATTATTTTTTATTGCTTTCCTTAAAAAAAGGATAAATAAGGATAATCTTTATTTTGGTACATGCATCTAATTTGAGAAGAAAAGAAAACTCTTAATATGGAGACATTTTTCTTTAATTTTATTTCCCTTTCAGGTCGAGGTGAGAGCAGTGATGAATGCGTGAGGGAAATAAAACAGATCTGCGCAGATTTGGGTGAGTAACACTTCTTTAATGGAGGGAGTAGACAACACAGCCAACTGCTGACCAGGTGAAAGGGTGATTTGTTATTAGGTTGCATATTAACGCTCTCGGAGTTTCACAGGCGGCTTAAATCACGAAAACAGACATGAGGGATGACTTTAACTTAACCTGGACGCGTAATTATTTACGCAGGCCAGAGTCCCATTGAAACATGGGCTGCTTTTGGTTTGCAACAGAGCCGACCGAATTCAGCCTCATGAACAAAACATAGCTTTTTACAATAAAGAAAAACGAACAAAAAAAAATACATGATACATGTTTACATTCTTTACATATAACTCCCAAAGGTAAACGACATACATGCAAAATGTAAACAGTAAAATCAAAAAGAATTTCACCACTTCATCCCACGATTTCCACATTTTAACCGGGCTATCAGATGCGCCTTTGCCAGGATTCCCTGCCTCTTTTTTTTTTTTTTTTTTTTTTAAAGCAGCAATATAGCTCCAGTCTTTCACCTCGGTGTTTGGCTGCAGACTCACACTCAGCCAGAATGGAGGCATCATTTATAAACCGAGTCTCTGCATGGGAGAAGTCGCCGAGTATGAAATTCTTTCCCTTGCCTTCCTCCTACGCTTAGTTTTACACTTCTGAGGGCTGCGAGTCTTGAGGAGTGTTTTGCTTTTCATTCCTCTCTGAGGCCGTTTACAACCATAACATTTGCGGTCATAAATTTTGCCGCGGTCCACACTGACAGGTGCAATTGTTATGCACGGCGCAGACTGCACCTCCTCAAGCCACCAACATACAGTACAGGGCCCTTCGATAGTCTTGTTTCGGCTTACTTAAAATGCTGACATGCTTTCTCTGATTTATTTGTAAAACAAATACAGCTGCTATCCAAAGTATCCACTGGAATATTTGACGTTTTTTTCCCCCCAGGATTCGTTTTTTAAAATAGACATTTAAAGGTAATTTTTGAATGAATGAGGCAGAAAAGGGAAGAAACAGACCAACCAGCCAAAATATATGGGTTGAGTCATGTCTAAAGACTAATGAAATATCATATTTACCTCCCACTCCCCACTCACCCCCCACCCCTTCCTCTCTCTCTCACACACATACAGCTATCGCCTACATTTCTGATACCGACATTCATAACAAACAGCATAGGGCTTCAGTATTTAGCTTCTTCTGTGCGTAATCATGTGATCCAACTGTGTGTGCGCGGCCTTGGTGGCCTGTATTTCTGCTACAGGGAACAATGCATGACGGGCTTTGTCAGGCCTTGTGATTAGTGAAAAGGGTATTGTGTGTATGTGTGTGTCAAACGCTGATTCAGCTTATTTCTGAGGGACTCCTAAAGCCTCCCAGAGGGTCATTTCAGTGCAAGTTAAACTTTAACTGTTTTGTGCCAGAAATGAGTCAAACCGGCGGCTCCAGATTTGAAGCTGCACAACTATATCACGGTTATAGACAAGTGTAGAGACTGCTGGTAATTTTTTAATTTAATAGCTGCTGTGTAGCTGCCTGGGTCTGGGCCAAGGAGAGCCATTCTTCTGTGAGGTGGTTTATTTTAAACCTCACATATCAAACAGTGATTGGAGTAATGTGAGGGAAGGTGCAATGGCTTTCATTCATTAAAGTCCAGATGAGTCTGATATATTTTCTCTCTATAGGTCACAGACTGGAGCGACGGTGGGAAACACCAATCACGTGAATAAACAACACCCATGCCATTGGATAGAGCTGCACTGGCTTATTGGCTTTGAATCCACAAAATGCAGAAAGCAACATACTACGATAACTCTGGACTTTTTGGAAGCTACACCTACCCCAAACCAGACTCTTACAACTACGGCCCCGCACATCAGTCCTACCCTGCTTCTAACATTGAGAATGACTACCAGGGCTCAGTGTGTCCCATCCAGACCTCCGCTGTCCGGCCACCAACTCTCAAAGACAGTGACCTGAACGGAGACTGCATGCGGCAAAGTAGCAGTCAAAGCAACAGCAGCAGCCAAGCCACGAGTATTGGGGAGCAGCAGGCGCCTCCACTGTCCGCATCCTCTCCCAGCTCCAACAGCTCTGCATCCCAGAAGAAGAAATCTCCATCCAGCAGCGCTTCCAGTACTGCCACACCAGCCCTCACCAAGCAGATATTCCCCTGGATGAAGGAGACCCGGCAGAACTCAAAGCAGAAGAGCAACAGCTGCACCACTGCAGGTAGAGATCATGATGGAGGGGTGTGTGCATGTGTGTGTGTGTGTCTGAGATAGAGTTTGTACAGGGGTGGAGGGGGGCGAGGGGGTGACCTAGTATTTTGGCCTTGTTGTGCTCACACTTTATGAACTGGTGTTGTTGTGGCTCAAAAGATGCGCGTTCGTTCATTTACAGGTGGTGAGGTGAGTGATGAGAAGAGTCCACCGGGACCAGCCTCCAAACGGGTCAGAACTGCTTATACCAGCGCACAACTTGTGGAGCTGGAGAAGGAGTTTCACTTTAACCGCTATCTGTGTCGTCCTCGGAGAGTGGAAATGGCAAATCTGTTGAATCTCACCGAGCGCCAAATAAAGATCTGGTTTCAAAACAGGAGGATGAAATACAAAAAGGACCAGAAGTCTAAAGGGCTCGCGCACTCTCCCATGGGACACTCCCCGGATAGAAGCCCGCCTCTGAGTGGCCCAAATCACATTGGATACTCTGGCCAGCTCCAAAACGTGAACAGCCTCAGCTATGACGCGCCCTCGCCCCCGTCCTTCGCCAAACCCCAGCAAAACATGTACGGTTTGGCCGCGTACACGGCACCCTTGGGTGGCTGCATCCCGCAACAGAAGAGGTACCCGGGCTCCGAATACGAACACCACAGCATGCAGAGCAACGGCAGCTTTGCCAACGCCAATTTGCAAGGCAGCCCCGTTTATGTGGGTGGGAATTTTGTTGATTCCATGCCAGCCTCGGGCCCCATGTTCAACCTCGGCCATCTTCCCCACCCCTCATCCACCAGTGTGGACTACAGCTGTGCCGCCCAGATCCCAGGAAACCACCATCATGGACCCTGTGATCCCCATCCCACATACACAGACCTCACCTCTCATCAAGCGTCTCAGGGAAGGATTCAGGAAGCGCCTAAACTCACGCATTTGTAATAAGTGGTTTCTGTGTGTGTGCGCGTGCGCGTGCGTATGTATGTATGTCTGTGTGTGTGTGTGTGTGTGTGTGTGTGTGTGTGTGTGTGTGTGTGTGTGTGTGCCAGAATTACGTTGCGCTCTTTTTATTACCTCACTAGTCTAATAACTACACTCCAAGCGAGTCGTGTGTATTATTACAGTATTATTGATATTACTATTAATGCTATTGTGTAATTATTTTCTAAATAATACAGCTTTGTCCATTTCTCTTGAATATTTGAGGATGCGCAGAGGCAGACTAGCCTGGTTTGTCAGTTGTTCCTTTTTTTTGTTGTTATTTTTCTCAAGTGCAATGCGCAAAAAAAAAAAAAAATTTTTTTTTTTTTTGGACTAAATATTTCACGCCGTTACTTGAAGGTAAGTCTTGTAGATCACGAAAGTAGAAGCTCATCTTTAGAGAGAAAGACTTTTAGGGAATTTTTCGTCTGTTTGTCGGGATCTCATCTTCCTCACGGGCATCCTATTTATTTATTATTTTTATTATGCTGCATAATCTTTCGTACTAGCATTTAGCCTATTTATTATTTAATTACTTTTGTATTGCACATTATTTATCGTTTATATGCGAGTATTTATAAGTGTGGGACCTTTTTTTTATTGTAAGATTGGACAGATCAGTGCACTTGGAAGTGTTGGCAAAACAGGGTTTGGAAAATGCTGTGACTCGCAGTGTATTGTTGAAAAAGAGCATTTCTAATTGTAAATCTGGGATAAATGGGGCATTTTATAGTGTATAAACACCACTATATGTCCATGGTTAATCTTGTGTCAAACCTTAAGCAAAACGTAGACTATCGAAGTATCAAATATTATACACACCAGCATGTCATTTTGTGTAGTCCATTGCTATTTTTTAATTTGTCTTCCATTGTTATTCCATTGAGTTGGATCCATAAATTTATGAAACCCTAATGATATTGAAATGTTATATTTTATTGTGTTTAACATTTTGTAAATAAAGTGCTCAAACTTGTCCTTTTTTTTTTTTTTAAAGGCCCTGCAGCAGAAACACTAGTCATCCATTGTTTCTGATTATTTTAATTCATTCAGAGGGTGCTCCCACTGAACCTGTCGGGCAACTGTAGCGAGGAGGCTTATTGACTCACAGCTCTACTGTAAAGTCCAGACAGGGAGAGCCAATCAATAATTAGACACCGTGATATCTAAAACCCATCAGACGGCTCTATGCTTCCAATGCAAAGTGCATTTCAGCGGAATAAAAGGCTCGGCAGATTATTGATGTTTTATTGGTATGAGGGAAGTCAGTCTAGGGGCTTATTGCACCTTCCACATGTCACATTACCTTCCCTATCTGCTGGGACAAGAGAATAAGCTCAATTTCCCTGGCTGGTCTAATTGATTGGTACACAATGGGACTGATTTTTCGAAAATAATTTACATACACTGGCGGAGAGGAAATATAAAAAATATGGCCATGCGTTGATGGGTGAGGCAGTGCAGATTTGTGACAATAAAACCAGAAGAACAAAAACCATGGTGCTTCTTTGACACTGGAAATGATGCAACGATGGATGGATGCCTATGTGTGTGTGAGTGAGAGAGAGAGAGAGAGAAAGAGAGAGAGCAGTTCATCCTTTATTGCTCCTGGAGAGCCATTTCAAAGCTCATTAATCAAAAACTCGTCGCTTTCAGACTCCTCGCTGATCCCTCCTCCTCCTGAACAAAGCATTTGCATTCCAAATCCAAGTAACACATTTCAAACCGAGCAGCCCAATCTTTAATGGTGGGGGGAGAGTTAGAAAAAGAATCCTACTGCTTTCACATTTCCCAAGATGATATATACTCGGATTTAAGAGCGCATCAAGGCAAATGAAACTCCTGTCATAGAAATCATCAGTGGCTTTAAAAAAAAAATCCGCGCTGGTCCCACTGACACAGTGGTCCCCAAAAGTTCCAGCCAGTGAACTTGAATGTAACTCAGCATGCAGGTATTATCCTAAATCCATTAATGGCTGCTTTTTCAGTTTATTTCATCTTATTCTGTGATCAAATTCATCTTGGATTTTCTCTACCAGCTTCCACAAAAGGCTACAAATCATCTCAGTATTCAGAGGATGGCGGCCATTTTAACCCTGGGTGAGCTCTTTTCTTTCATCTCCCCCAGCTGCAGCTTTCTGCGCCGCACAACTCATTTACTGAGCGTTTAAAATAGTTTTCACAACGCAATTGTTCTTTCAGTTGACTGAAACGCGCTTTGCCCGAAAAATAAGCTGAATATCAACAAGACAAAAATAACTGAACATTAGTTTCTGCATCATTTTGCACAAAATAAATAAATAAATAACTGACTCAAATAAAATCCATGGGAAACAAGTTCAATTATTTCATCTAGGACAAAACAGTTCTCTGTTATAAGATGATTGTGTTTCAATGTGTGAAGATGAAAATAAATAATTGATCAATTCAGGCTTTTAAATCAATAACCATCTCTGAAATGTGATGACCATATACGTTGGACAAATGCACCAGAAACCTGGGAAATAATAAAAGTCCAAATCTCACTCGTGAGGCAGCAAATGGAGTTTCAGATTTTATCGCCACCATGGCCCTGATTCTGTAATTGGACATGGGTGTAGCTGAGATCAAATTTAACAATCTGGCATGCAAAGGAAAGGAAGTTTCACCCCAATTGGAAACAGCAGCAGCATAGTTCCCTGTACTCTGCAAAACAAAATCTCTACTTTATAGAGAGAAGTCTGGTTGGGAAACTAAATGAATAGATGTCACTTTGCATATCCTGATATTTTAAGCTATACTTACTAATTACATAAGTAGTTTGGATTATGTGAACTTTAGGTTATCTCTTTAAATGGATTAAGGATAGTTCCTAAATTATAGCTAAAAGCGAAATAACTTATACAAATCAACAAGGAGAGGCTTTGTTGGAGCAGGCAGTGCAGCTGGGGAGCTCATTTTGTGTCCCTGATTGGATAAAAGCAGAGCAGACCACGCCTGCTCAGTGGAGGGTAATATTTACATGTGGGAAAGTAGTCCTACTGTAGGTTAACTATTAATGAGAACAAGTCAAGAACAATCTCTACTCAGGACATTCGAACTGGAGACAGTCGGTATTTGAATTGAAAGTTTTTGA
>JBBMJY010000007.1:10900793-10940908 GCA_037833715.1 Toxotes lorentzi | reverse complement strand
GTGTGTGTGTGTGTGTGTGTGTGTGTGTGTGTGTGTGTGTGTGTGTGTGTGTGTGTGTGTGTGTGTGTGTTAGCATCTGTTTGCAGCATAGTGAGATTTTGTGTCTGCATTGTCATACACATGTAACAGCTTTGTTTAAGTTGTACTTGCACATATGTATTTTCAACAGTTTACCTCAGAGGAGTAACATTTTGGGGTTTTTTCTGGACCTCAACTGTTTATGAAGACCATGTGTTGGGAAACTTCAAGACGGTCCTCGTTCAAAGAAAGCTGCCTCTCCTTTGTGAAACACTTTATCGTGTGGATGCAGATGTGCTTTTTCTGGGAACCTTGCACCTCATCCATTACCCTCAGCCTGCCAGAGAGATAGTGGAGAGTGAATCCATTCAAAAGGACCATGACAGAGCCTGCTGCTCAACTGAACTTTCTATGAACTAGGATCAAGAGCAGGATTCATGCATCAAAAAAATAAGTAATTTCTCTTTGCTGCTCTGGCATGTGTTTCATACAGACTGCTACTATCAACACGTCCGGGATCCTCATGTATCAATCTGTCAATCTGAGACTCGTTTGAGCACTGTATCTGTCTCAGAAGATCCAAGAGAGTAGAGAGTAAGACTGAGCTGGGAACTGTGTGACTATCTTGTCTTGCTGGATCAAGATGTTTCACTGCACAGCCTGTACAGATATATTTTAAAAATATACACAGTACTACACTTTCAGCAGTGTGGGTAAAACAGTAAAAATAACTGTTGGTTAGTCTTTAATTTAACTTTTTTCTTAATTTTTTTTTCATAAAGATATTGTGATCCTTACATACTCAAACAGGATGAATTGTCGTTCAATCACAAGAAACTTTTTTTTTTTTGCTTGGGAGAAGATTTATTGTTGTACAGGTTCATGCAACATATTAAATGAAAAAATCCAATTTAAAAACCTCATGGTAACTCTTTCTTAAAGCTTGCATTCCTACATGCACACATATATTTTTTTAATGCAACAGGAGAGATTTATCTGTTTACAGCAGAGCCAAACAAACCATGCTCTGAGAGAATTCATTGTCTCACGCTTTAATGGAGGCTGAAGGAATGCTGTGTTGGAGTTGTCCAGCACTGAACTCATGATAAAATGCTGTCTTCCCCATTACATGAAATACACATGCTTTTATCTTCAAAAATAAGATTAGCTATGTTAGACTGAGTTAACTAGCTTAGTGTAACCTCCCATTTCAGTAGAGCTCACCCTAATTTATAAAATACCATTGATATTTAAAAGGTGCAGAAAAACACCCTGTAACATCTGAATGTTGCTAGGCAACTTACATTTTAAATTCCCCTCTGTGAAAAGGCATTTTCTTCTGTATTACTACAGCACCAACCATACAAATCTTTGAATCATATCAAAGCTACAGAATGTCATAGCTGGCTCTGACTTCCACAGAAAAAGCAAGTTGAAAAAAATAAATTAAAATAACAGAGACCAAATGGTAGAGGAGAACTATGCATTTTTTAGCAACTTACTTTAATTTCTAATGTGGTTATTTCATTAGCATCAGGGAAATACATGACTTGGCATATTTCTTATTAGAGTTGTGCTGACCAAATTAAATTTCCTATGTCCTTATGTGGACTATGCATGTGGATACAAAGTGTTATGCTGATTGTCCTTAACTGATACCCTACAGCTGAAACTGTAATGTTCTTGCTTTATTAGAAATTGGTCATGTGTGAGAGTGAGATAACGGAAACTGAGAGGTTAACATTTGCAGTACAAACAAAACAGCTTCTTTGCCTGCTCAGTAATGGTACTCAGACTCTGGCGCTATTGACATAGACCTTGGGTTGCTATATGAAAAGTCAGTGGACACAATTTAATTTCTGTCAGCAGTCAGGCTCCACAGCCACAATGGATTTCTTTTATGCCCCAGCCTCTGACTCTCACCGAGCATCTGTGTGAGCTGGAAACACAGATTCTGCCGAACCCCTTCCTCTCCTTCACCCACTGCTTCTGCCCTCAAGGTGCATTTCATCCACATAGAAAATGAAGTTATATCTGAACTTCGACCAATAGTCTCGCTTGCCCAGGGGAAAGCACTGTAAGGAGCTCACCTTAGTATGACCAGGCATCACAGACCGCATAGGGCTGCACAGGTTCATCAATCTCCCTCTGTTCTACAGAATCTCTAATGATTGCATACATAGTATAACCATCTTCTCCATCTGAACAGTTTTGCTTATATGATATAAGCTAATGTTTAAAAAAAAAAAGAAAAAAAAGAAAAGAGAAGGTAGCAATTATGTTAAACCCTAAATTTTTTCTACCCCTTTCATAAATTATAGAAATGATAAAGATTGTTTTTAGTATTCAAAATTGTGCTGACATTGATATCCACTTTTTAAAAAAATGAAATTCTATTTTATTTAAAAGCAATTTAACTGTACATGCAACAAAGGAGTAAAAGAGTTTAAAGTCACAGCTATAAGGAATATTAGTTTTTTTGGGTCATGTTATGTCATTTTATGTACTTAAGCTTAATTTTTAAAAAACAACAAAATATACTTTAGAAACACTCAAATATATGATAAATGATATTAACAACTGAGGAAACCTTGCAACAATATAGTAAATACAGCCACTTGTGTAACCCTGCTGAAAAATAAACAAACCAACAATCAGACAGGGGTGGAAATATAACCTCCTTTGTGGAGGTAATAATAGCAGGCTATGTGGACAGTTGGTTTTTGAGGTACACAATTCTCTAAATTTAGTTTTACAAAACACAGACATGAATTGATGTTTTTCACAGAAATGCCTGAAGTATTTTGTGCATGGCTCCCACTGTCAGCCATCTTGGACTGAGGGTTTCAGCAATCAAATAATTTTTGGAACATAGTGCAGACATTAACTGCTTTTACAATACTGCTATGGATCTACCGAAACTGCCGATAAGTGGTTTGGAGAACTCTACTCCCAAAACTGAGTTAAATTATCTGTCTACAAATGTGGACACCAAGCATGTAAGGGCAAGAGCTGTACTGAACTATGTATTGGTCGCTTTATCCATTGCTGTAAACGCGTCTAGCTCTTTATTCTTACAGCTGTATTATCTTAAACAAGTCATAAGGTTCCCACATGGTGTTACAGACCTCAGACCTCTTGTCCTAACGCCATATGTTGAAGGCTTGGATTATGTCCCAAAGGCTGCAAGTAAAGCTCTCTCATGAAAAATGTGTTGCTGACAACCTGAGTGCAGTAATTCTTGAAAATGTGACTGTTTCCAATCCTAATGGTATGTAGCAGAGCAGTGTGTTCATGGCTCTTTTGCTTACAGAGAATGACAGCACTCTAGTCATGTCTGACTGACAGGAAAATAAATGACGTGATTTTCTTCTCAGGATCCGCTGACATTAGACTTTAGTCAAAGGTTGGAGGAATATGATTTTCTATTAATGTCACCCATGTTCAGAGCTGCTCCCTCATAGTGAATATGTGCGCAGCGCCACACAATATTTTGTCTCATTGAGCACAACTATATCACGCCCCATGTATTCAGAATTTGACCTGCTTACACTCCCAGAGAGGCCAACCAAGTGAGCCTCTGACCTCCTAATCAGCAAAAATGATGCAAAAATCATTATCAACAAATTCATAACAGTTTTTTTTCCCTTAAAGCTGCTATAAAGAATATTTTAATATGAACAATGTCTGAAATGACTACATGTGATGTGAAGGGGGTCACTCATAGACACAAAGCCACATACAGTTATTACCCATCTCTGCACTTCCCCTCAACTATACGAAGCCTTAGAGCGTCTTTCAGCTTATTGTTTTGGTTCTATGACTATGATGTCATTTTAATACTGTGATAACAGTTCAGATTTTCAGACAGGTATCCTAAAGGGTATTCATGGTGCTGAACTCAATTGTTCAGGTGTCACAAATGAAAAAAATGGAGTCAAAGAGAGAAGTTCAAACCCTGACTCCTTTCTCACTTTGGCACAGGTGGCAAAGTATTGCTAAAGGAGTTTCCTGAAGCTATTTGATCATCTGCAGTTCTGATGAAGCACAACCCCAAATCATGCTAATGTTGCGTTGAATCTGCTGGATGTGTAAATAAGCAGCTGTGTAATAAGTTGGCCTTATTAGCCTTATAAGGCAATGATGTGCGAGTGTTACAGCTTGTTGTCGCTGCCCCGAAGTAATCAAAAATGTGTATGTTTATTGGTATTTTCAGTATCACACTCATGTGATTCAAGCTGTTGATGATCAATACAAAGATACGACAAAAGTACATATAAACTGGGAAGAAAAACGTGGGACGCCTGTTTACTGTGGCACTGTGAAATCTCATTAATGACATGTTGCTAACCTTTTCTCATTCCCATCATGAATCACACCACCTGCCAGTGACATGCTGCCTCACACAACTATTACAACCACCCCTGTTTTCGCCGTTTTAGTTCTAGGTGTGTCTACATGTGCAACTCAGTGAGAAACTCATACATTCATTGTCATCCATTAGCTGGTCGGCAGCATTTCCTCCCTCTCCCTGTGTCTCCTCTCTGTCTTCAGCGGTCGTGTCCAGCTGGTTGTCACGTGATGTGGGCAAAGCAACCCAAGAGATGGTATGCTCTCTCAGATCGTTTGTCTTAATTAAATTTTAATGAAATGTGGCTCTCTGTACAATCCTGTCTTGCAGCTCATAAATGAAACATTGTACTTTGTAGCATTACTCACACAGTGCTCCATACATTGTTCATTTTAGCACGCTGCAACAAATGCTAAAGCTAGTACAATAGCATAAGGGCTCAGTCAGTACCTTTGAAAATACTGCTGGCCATATTTAATTAAGCTGTTGAAGTCAACAGATATTTGTTTTTAGGACAGTTGAATTGTGGAAGCAATGAATTATGTATTTTGAGAAAATGCTGTATGACTTCCGACAACCAGTCTTGTTGTCCTTTGTTGCACGGTCATAGACCAAGTCTGAAGTATCATTTATGTGGTAAGTAGCCTGGAACATACTGGTACTGACTAATATCACTGCTGCTGTTTAATAGAGAGTCAGTGTTTCAACGTCAGCTTCAGGCAAGCTAGTTCCACTAGCTTCTGTGACTCAGTGCAGTCTTTCTTTGAGCTTTGCTTTTTTCTCTCTTTTTGAAAAACTGAAAGTTTTCCTAAGGTTTACTATGCATGTTCTTGATAAATGAACTTAAATTACCTCCTATAAAATTTACCAGAATGGCAGCACAGGCACTTAATGCCACTGTAACTTGGTTTCTTCCATATCTGTGATATCTATCAGCACTCTGTTCTAATGTTATCTTTCCAACTTTTTAATCTCTGCTGCGTGAAACAGCTCTACATTGTTCGGTCTGGCCTGTTGTTCCAGACATGTTTGAACCAGCTGTGCTCTCTGCTATCTCGTGGACTAGGTTTTCCTACTTCAGGAACAGAGTCCGGAAGTTCCAGTTTCATGTTGTGTCTCTATATACAGCAAACAGTGAACCTGGCTGTTGCAGTAAGGGTTTAACTTAGGAACAACACTAAACTGTTTCTATAGACAACGTCCAAACAGGGTTTCTGATATACTGTACATTAGAGACAATACGCAATGACGTGTCCTGATATAATGAAATAAAGCAATGAAATAAGGCAGAATAGGGGACATAAATTTCATTTTAACCCTTTGCTAGTTCTGCTAGAAAATCTCTTATCACCTACTTGATAATGTCCTGGTAAGAAAGCATGCCTTTAAATTCACCTTGTGTGTTTATAAATACACCTTTAAAGTTGTCTTCACCCGTAGCAAGCAGAAACTGTAACAAGTGCAGTTGCTATGGATACGGGTTGTTTTCAAATACAATAGGATTTCATGTAACCTCACTTTGAGATGTTCACACATACAGTGGGCAGAACACAAACAAGAATGACTGCCAGTATATGGGGAGGTTATCAGAGGGAGTTATTTGTGTGCTGCTTGAGTAAAGTGCGGAAAATGTTCAAGATCCCATAAAGAAAAACCTCTGTTTGGCTCAGAGTACGTTCATAGATATAAATATCTAGTGATGGGGTCAGAGTCTTGGATTGTATTCAGGTAGTGGATACTATTTTTTTTTTCAGAAATGGGTGATGAAGAAACTCCTGCTTTAAGATTGGTGCTTAGGTGATCAGTTTGGGTCACAGGTATGCAGAGTCTCTTGTCATGGTCCTGTGTGGCTGATAAATGCATTTTACATCCTGTACTGACGTTAATTTCTCAGCATCTGTAAAGTTAACTTTGTGTAGTCTTGGTTGGTGTTACTGCTAGTAGAGTATGTAATGGTAACTAGCTGGAGCTGGCAAATGTCTATCAACATGAGGCATGGAGCAGAATAAAGGTGGAAGGTAAACACAAACACTCATATTCTACATTGTTGGTTAATATATTTTTAATTAATTAAATCATCAATCAATCAGTGATTGATCAATGATCAATTAATCATTGACATCCCTAGTACATATGCTTCCAACCTGCAAGTTGTTTCATTTCTAAATGCTGCAAATGTCCTTTCAACTATTTTACATAACAAATCACAAGTGTTTATGGGCCAACACTCACTCAGTCTCGATCTTGCTGTAGTTTTAAATTCATCGATGTAACCGATGAGATGATGAATTCTGAGATGGAAGAACTTTTATGAGGTGCAAATTACAGGTGAGGGTCATTAGGGATGATTAAGGGTGATCTAATGAGTTTAATCCCCACCTTTGTCGAATATTGGGCTATTACCGCTTCCTCCCAACTAGCTTTTTAATGTTCTTGCCTTAGAGCCTTTAACAGAAATTAACCAAACTTAACCTGACCTCAATATCTCTGTGTTCTTGCTTTAATTTGCAGGTGACAGACCTTCAATGAATGGCTGTGCACAGTAGCTGTTGGTTCACAGCACCTTTGAATGCCTGTAACATGCACACTTCATGTCTACCTTTTCTTCAAACATTGTAAATATCATTTTCACAGCAGTTTATGGTGGCCCTGAAGATCAAACCACAACAACATTTCAGATTATAGAAAGGATGGGACGACGCTTCTTGCTTGTGATTGGATAGAACCCATGTCAGTTCTTAGTTTATTCAGTGTGTGTGTTAGGGTGATTGGATTTAGATTTATAGTGAATCATGTTTCTGTTACAGACTGACCTGGGCTCAGGGTTGAAGAAACACAGTCTTGTCAATGATGCATTTCACTGTACTACTGCAAGCAATGGCTTACTTGCGTAAAAACAACTTAACTGTCTGTTTAAAAGTTGTCATTGTGCTTCAAACCCTGGTAAAGTAATTTTTCCACTGTGCAAAGCAGACTTAGCTAGTTTACTGCAAATCACACTGTGAAAAGATGAAGCGATCGTAAGAGTGAAACTGAGCTATAAATTGTATCACTTTTTACATTTACTGAATTGAAATATGCAACAGAAACTTCATCATTTCTAGCTGAAACCATGCAACTTATGCAAGAGTCAATGGTGTCTTTGCAACTCGCTGCTGCAATGGCTCGTTGCCAGGTTTGCCTTTTTTAATAGTGATAGGAAGTTATCAACAATAACTTGATGCAGAACAAAAGGTTCTGCATAATGTGGCCTTGGAGGGGAATCATCAACGTGCTGCACAGAAGGACAGTCAGTTGTCTTTGAATACTTTCGTTACTTGAAAATCTGAATGAGGACTTTGCCCTTTGGAAACTAGAATTACTGTACATAACATCTCCAATCTCTTCTAACAATGCTGTCATGTTTTTTTTTTAACAATGACACAAAGGAGGAGGAACCAAAAGGCAGCTTTCATGTCTGCCCTCTTTGAATTTCTTGGCACATGATGGCCTGGGTGGAGATTCTCCCCCTTTGAAGTGCATCAGTTGTGTCTGGGTGCTTTCTTATGCACAGTGGCTGCAGAGAGGGCTGGAGGAACAGACGCCTGGTTCCTATCATTTCATTTACTTTCAGGAAGGGTGAAGGGTAAAGCCACTGGTATGATGAAACATGGTTACCCAACTCTCACTGTTTTTAAGGGGCGCCTGTATGCGTTCACATTTCTCTTTAACTCTGAGCGCAGGGGGAAATTATAATTAATCTGTTAATGACAGTCGGGGCTGTCATAAGCTCAGGGAGTATATAATAAATTGCTGTAATAAAAATTAAGATTGCATGCATCATTGAGGCCTTCAGAGGGTTTGTTTAATGTAGTTACAAAAATGGTAGCAGCTGATGTGGCGTCCACTGCTCTACCAGGAGAACGCTAATTTCTGAGTGACACTTAACCTGCTGTAGCTCAACCATGGCTGAGGGAGGTGAGGGGAAACCTAATGAGTTTTTCCTGCGTCCCATTTTGAGAACCACTGAACTGGATGGCCTGGTTTGTTTCCGATAGGCTAAAAAAAAAAAAAAAAGCAAAAAAAAAAAACAGAAGAACTTGCATTGTTCATGAGAAATTAATTACACCCTCTAAAAATGTACTCAATTCCAAATTCAAGTAAAAGAATTCATTATAGTCTGCTGCTCTGGACGGTGGATGACTGGACATTGTTTCTCAGGGCACAAACTTTAGACAAATCACCACATGCTCTGAAAAGTCATGTGAGGGTTAAAGGTTGAGCTGTTCACTTGTTCCTCTTCCCCTTCACTGGAACATGAAAGATGCTGCATCGTCTGTAACATGCACTCCGAGGGGCTCGATGTAGTTACAGCAGCAGAGGACTTCCTCTTCTTTGATGAGAGACAAAGCTTCCTCTGTGGTGCAGGGTCCCATTAGAGGAGAGACCTCGACTTTTGCCCTGGAGGAACAAAAGAACAAATCTAAAGCGCCATTGCACATTAGAGGATTATCATTTCAGCTGATGTACTCCCACTGTTTGAACCACCTCACAAGAATACTCCCCCAAGTGTTTTTTTTTTTTTTTTTTGCGTACCCATGTTCTTGCATGCTCTCCATTTCAACTGTGAACTGCTGCCTTACAGAACAGAGGTTTACTGACTGGTTTCCTGTCTAGTCACTGTGACTATGTCACCTCTTCTGGCCCTTTCAACCAGAAATATTTGTCAAGGAGGAGACTTGGAACCTTATCTTTGGTCGTGTTGTTTGGGACACAAGGGGCCTCGTTTGGGGTTTTAGCCTGCGGGCTAGCTGGTATATTGCACTTGTAGCCTGACACCAGTTGACACAGCATAGTTGCCCAGGTCACCCTACAAAAACATTGCTCTCTCTCTGGATGAAGCCACCAAACAATGGAGATATTTTTGTTGACAGACAGCCCATGGTGCTCTAATTGAGACTAAGCTCACTTGGCTGGATTTTGTCCAGCCAAGTGAACTTTAAAGCGATAACATCCTTCCTGTCCTGTGCCTCAGCTTAGAAAAAGATGTGCCGGGTCACTGTCTCATCATTGGAGCTTGATCGTTCTATTAAGGTAATTTGATGGGTAAATAAAAATGACAATTTAACATTTCTTAAATATCCCCAACAAAGGTCAATTCTTTATTTTTTTTATAGAAAAAGCATGAACAGAACACTTTACCTATAACTTTCAAAAGCATGGATTTGCTTTAAAATATCTGTTGCAGTTGAGGCATGGGCTTTCAAAGCTGTAACCAGGAGTCTGTGGCTGAAACATAAAGCTTGTGAGCCGAGTCTAATAGGGCCTCAGTGGAACCTAGACTGCAGCAGCAGATCCTCCTCTGTGATTCATCTCTATTGTTTTGCTGGTTTGTTACCTTTCTCTCAAAGAGCCTATTGCTCCCGTGGCTCCCTCAACAATTATCACCCGCTTGTCTCTCAGCTTGCCCAATTACACCATGTTGTTTTTGGGGCTTCTTTGCCGCCATCCTCCTCATCTTTGTATTTATCTTTACGTTTGTGCCATATCACTCATATATAAACCTGTTGTGCGTCACCTAAAGGCCATGAAAGATTATTATAGACCAAAAGAAGCAATGGGCTTAATTTCCCTAATTAAGTGAAACTTAATAATACTTGCTTAAAGCCTGGCATTGATTAATTTGCTGGCAGAGGACTAGGCAAAAATGTTATGTAGCTCCAGGTTAGCTGCTTTGCATGGTAGATAAACAAAGCATTATTTTTCTGAATATTACTGAATATAACAATAAACATTAACAATGACAGCATGGAAGAAAATTTGGATGAGGAAAGGAAATAATACACATGTACATTATTATATTTTTTGTATTTCCAGTGTTACTGAAACATTTCAGTCAAAGCACATATGAGGAACGAATAGGCGCCGCACACTATATATAACACCAAAGCAGCTAGCACCCCAATGGACCATCCACTTTTTCATATATTTAGGGAAAATATAATCATTCTTTTTAATTACTGCACCTAGGCACTGTATTAAAATTCTAATTCACCTCATCCACCTCGATTGATCTGTTCACAGTGGGTGGCTGTGGTGAAATGCACTGTATAATATTCATGCTGGTACGCCTTGGTTGTGCTGTGTGTCAGAAGCCATCTTGCAGCGAATCCCTCACCCACCTTGGAGCGCAGCCTGTGGAACTGATGAGGTGAAGAGCATTGCTCTGCAGCTCCATGCTAGTAATCACGGGACTGAAGAAACACATACATCATCTGCCACACAGGTTGGCATGGCGAGTGAAAAGCCTTCACATCACGTAAGATGTTGGACAAATGATGGCCATACGTGTGTTTGTCTCCTCACAGATGGCTGTGCATCTTCAGTCAGGAAAAAAGCTGAGCCTGGCACTTATTCCCCTCCCCCAATCCACTCCTCTTTCTCCCCCTTCCTCTCTCCCTCCATCAGTCTTTTGTAGCACATCCCTTTTTTTTCGCCTCTCCTCTGCAGGAGGTTTGATATTGGCAACGCAGTTAGTGCCCTCCACGGAAATAACAGTGGAAAAAATGACATAAATTATTTGCCAATTGTTTGACACACGCAGGGCATTGTCCTTGCTATAATCATCAGCACTCTGTCACCTGAAGGTATGAACGGTGCCACTGCTGCTTTGTGTCTCTCTGCTAAGCCTCTTGGGCTGTTCAAGGCTCCTGCTCCCTTCAGTAAAAAGTATATGACGCACGTCTCTCCAAAACGGCAACCAGGGAGGATGGTGGAATGAATCACATCATGATTTTAAAATCCAGGGATTCTTCACAGGCATTTGCAGATATGTAAAAGAAAACATCAGGCCAGTCCAGTATTCAAGCAAAAATTGTAAATGAGCAGCAGTGGCACCTTATTGGCTGACCGAAACATATTTTGCTCATCTCTTCAATGAACTGCTGCTACACTGGTCGAAGTTACACTTATGGAAATGCCACCGTCTCACTGTTGTTGAAGTACTGGTAAATATTTAATCATGAACTCATGAGAAGCAGCAGGCACAGATAGCTACCCGGCCACAGGTGACGTTAACATTATGCTGTTTAAATGGCACTGGGGAAATGCTGATGCCATTTGTCCTCCACAGTACTTTGAGTTATAAAATGGCCATACCCTTTTTTTTTTCCTAGAACAATCATTAATAGCTATTTTAATTTCAATTCTAACATACTGTATCTTATGGTTGAGGAAGAATAACTAACTGTAACTAACTGTAACATCAATTTCCTTGATGAATTATAAATTAAAACATGAGACAGATAGTGCCAGCATTTTTCAGACAATAGGGCTAAAACTGCTTCTAAACAGTTCAAAAACCATATTATACGCTAACAGAGAAAAGCTAAAATCACAACAGACCCTGCTGAATCTGTCCAGGCCTGCTCAACAGTTCATAATCAGCGGTGAATGGCATCAAACACATAAACAGAGTTGTATTTCCCCAGGCAAGGAAATTATACGCAGCAGTCTATGCAATTCCATTAACAGTGGTGGCTGCATGCGTGTGAGAGAGCGAGTAAGAGACTCTCCGAGAAAACAATGTTAGTTTATGTGCGTGAGTGTTTGGTTTATTTTCAAAGAGCTTCCCAACGTCAGTATGAAACACATTTTAGTTAGCCCGTGTAAAGACTATTGTTATTAAATTGTGGATGGTGATGCATTGCAGTTCGCATATAGCATCCACAGAAAAACAAGAAGATCTCCAAGTGACTCAGGCACATTGCTTGCACGGTACACAACATATTATAGAGCATGAATATGAGACATAGTACTGGATCAATACACAATTTAGCTAGATGAAGAATGATGCACAGGCCAGAACAGGAAAATACAACAAGAGACAAAAACGGTCCCTCCTCATGAAAAATGCTCATTATCAATGGGGGAGGTGTTTTGTCTAGATGTAATGAGATACTGTCATGCTGTGGTACAGTGCAGAACAAGCAGAGCCACCCCTATGCAGCCTGTACCATTCTATAATGTCCTTGCCCTTGATCAGTTCCCGCTGCCTTCAATTGCACTGAAACCCATTATAAATTAATCACCTCGTCTTGCAATTTGCATAAAACACACACAGCACCATTTCCATTCACCTCTATCTATGAACTGGATTAGGAGAAACTGCATTAAATGGCACATTAAAGAAGAGGAAGCCGATCTGTAGCGAAAGGCGGTAATTCGGTGACAATGGCAGCGGAGTAATTCCTGTGAGCAGTATAATTAATGTATGCTTTGCAACCATACATGGGGAACAGCTCAGTGCATTTGGGAACAGAGAGAGAGATATTTCTCCCATGAGTCCTTCAGTTCCCTGTTGCTTTCCCTGTAATTTCTTCAGCATAATACAATATGATTTTGCTGCCATATATACAGAGGTATACTGAGATTTCAAGGAATTTACAGGTCTTATCTTCTATGTTTATTTTGGTTGCACAAGGCAGTGAGATCTGTACCTGTTAACTTAAATTATAACAGATTTGGCCCAGAGTGAGGAGGTAATCAGCTATCTGAAAATGCCTGGCGATTACTCAGAGATGACGAGGAGCCAGTCACGACAGTGAACTTAACTGAAAGACTGAAGATTGATCACGGAGTTCTTATTTAGACAAACACGACTTTGAGAAAAAGGCAATTCATCTGATTTGTCCTGGTGTATTTTCCCTGTGAATCAGCAAAAATAGAGAGGCCATCCCTGACTTAGATCAGAAAAAAGATTATAAATCATGTAATTACTTTGTCAAAACAACATCTGATCTTTTCACAAACACTTTTGTTTACCTATACAAAAAAAAAAAGCGCTTTCATCTTTATGCTCTGCTTAGATTTTCCAAATTAATCTCGGTTTCACTCTCAACACATGCTTTTACTGTAGTTCCCAATACATGTATAATGGACTAGCTTACATTTCTCCAATGGCTAATTCCTCTGTCATTAGATAATAAAAATTTTTGAGGACAGTGTATTACAGTGCATGCAGTTCAAATATGAAATGATCCGACTGTGTAATGGACATCAGGCTTGTAGAGCTGCCTGCCCAACAATCTAGTTTGGCAGTGAGGAGCCCATATTAACAACACAACAGTAGTTATTCTCCCAGTGCTTTCCTAAATGTCACAGTTTGCATTTGTCAGATTGCAATGTATCACTTAGAGGGGGGTGATGGGAAACCCTCCAAGAGTAACCTTGAATGGCAGCCAATCGGCATGGGACCAATGGCCTCCCATTCCTCTGCTTCACTGCACTGCACTGGTGCTGCGCTCTACAGTATATTTAAACACATGCCGACACCCAAGAGGAGGAGAAATAGCACCTGACCCCTTGAAACTGATACCCTCGCAAGCAAGGGAGAGGGGAAATTGTTTAATGAAGATGGATCACAGTGATGGCTTTACATTTCATTTCTTAACAGCGGGCATACGGCTTTATTACAGCCAGTTCTCACCTTTGTCCTCTCCCTCTCAGACGAGGCACTCAGGAGGCTCTGTGTACTCACTTTAGTTTTGGTTTTAGTACCTTTTTTTGGGAATTGTGTGTGTGTGTGTGTGTGTGTGTGGTGTCTGTTGCCTCCTGAATGTAAAAATCAGCCTGCGTTGTAGAACTTGCTCAGCTGGCTAGTCAACGGGGAAATGTTGACAATTCAGCCCAGTTCCATCTGGCCACATTCTTCCTGGTCTAGCTGCTCTGTGAGGTCTCCTGTGAAATGATGTCCTCTATCAGCACTGAATGTCACAAGCCCTACACCATTATTGCAGAATAGGATCCCTACAGACTGTACAGAAGGAAAGGGATTCAACATTTCTTTTTTACCTTGTTCGAATCGTTCCCTCCCACATATACAAGAGGTAAAAAGAGTCAGTGTTGGAGTGGCATTTTAATGCCAAATACCGCAGCTAGAATAGAGTACTGAATGAATGTAAGCTATCTGCATATTAAGACCATAAAAAGGAGTGAAAATATGCTTTAAACCAACATATGATGTCTCACTACAAGTGGAAGACAAATGAGTATATCGCTGTAATGAATGGCCACACCTGAAGGTGCAGTGAAAAGCACGGAAAAGGATGAAATGTGATGAATCAATTAAATATGAGGGTTAAGGCCAACACTCTCAGGCGATTTTTCCTGGAAATCCTTCAGTGTTACAGTGAGCTGTAAAAGTAAGGAATTGTTGGGCCACCAAAATGTGGGACAGCCGTTCATTTCCCCTTTCCTGCAGACAGTTAGCACTGGCCCCTCCTAACCATAACCAAGATTGTTTCATTTTAAATTGAGATTACCGCAATGGTGGTAAAGATCCTTAACAACACGGTCATCTTACCCAAAATGTGATCTTTCCCTAAACTAATTGAGCCAGTTTGTGCCTAAACCTAACCAAAAATTATATGAAAACTATGGCATATTATCAACAAACAATTGCTCCACAATGACATATTACAAACACATAGCTGCAGCCAATTTAGTCTCTTGCTTCCACTTTCAGTGTTTGACCTACATAGGTATACAGGTCCTAAAACACACTTGCTGGGTGCATTGCATCAGATCCTGATGCAACATTACCACCTGCCTGCTGAGGATCTTCACGAAATGTTAACAAACCAACAAACGAATACTGTAATTTGTTCAGTGCAGCCTGTGAAACTTAGTTGGAAGTCTGCGTTGTGTACAATGTCATCTGCTCGTAGCTTGAGCTGACTGAACGCAAATCATCTTGAGTCATCACAGGTTTCTGTGTCATCAAGTTCAGCCAGTCTAAAGAGGAACCAGTTGTATTTTGCTATAAATAACAGCAGCTTTTCAGTGACTTTCATGTGTTTGGGACCAGCTAAGGCTCATTTTAACTGCATGCTGAGTATTCTCCTGAACAGGCTAATCACAATGAAAACTGTGTTTTAAGCAATATTCCAGTTTTGGGTTTAATTTGGAACTAGGTTCTAAATCTATAGCCTGCCTACCATTTAAATTTTTCTGTAAGTATGGCAGTTAGATCATCAATGTGATCGGCTCATTTGCATACAGGGTAATGCAACAGGGACATCAGTGGATGTCTGAGATGGAGCAGAGTCTGCACCTCTGAACCCAGGAGCAAAGGCCAAGGGTTCAAATGAACAACAGGGCCCTCGGGCAAAAGATCTGAACCTTTTTCACCTTAGATGACTGAACTAAAGTGCATCAGCAGTGCAGTATTTTGCTGAAACTGAACAACCCACTAGTTGTATTGAATATTTTTACATCACGGAGAGATTTTAATCCACTTATGGCACCAAACATTCTGAGGATGTGAGGCTGTGCTGCAACAAATTTAATTTAGCACCACAGGTAATTCATTTTTGTCCAGCATATCGAGATATAGATGGACATGGCGGTATGGCAGTTCCTTATACAGTAGCTAGTGAATTTTAAATGAAAGTTAATGGAAGTTTCAGTCAACAAAAAAAAAAAAACTCTGAACTTGCTCTGGTCATGAACCAAGGGGAGCATTTGCCTGATATAACAAAGATATATGAGTCTTGCAGTACACAGCTCGCTAGTCTTAATTAGGAAGCTACCATCAAATGGGAATTGTATCATCACATTGGTAAGTGTACCACAACATGCTCACCCCTAACCTTATACATTTATGAATTTCGATATTAACGGGGACATAGAATACTTAGAGGAATAATTAATGCCGGACTAAATTGAGTTTGAAAAGCCTGTGGTTTACCGTGTCATTGCTGCACACTGTCAGCCAATTGCAGTGGCTGAGGGATTGGGAGGGTCAATGTGTAATGTCCATGCGATGAGTAGTGCTGCTTTACGACTTCCATTTGCTCCAGCACGGGCAGCCTTCCCACTGGTCCTCACTAATGACGCCTCTCTAATGCTGCATGGAAAAGCAGAGGAGGGTAATGTAAGTGGAGATAGGGGAGCCACTTGGGTAAAAATTAAAACACGATAATTGATAATATTTCCTTGTAGCTTAGCAGAATCGCTCCATATCATGTTCAAGAGGATTATCAATGAACAATTAATAAAACATTAACATTTTTCATAATTGAAAGATATGTGCATTGGATGTTGGACTGCAGGGTGTGGGGGGTAATGGCCAAAGTGCAGTATCAAACTACAAATGCTGACCATGAAAATAATGTAATGAGCAGGTTAAAGTGAAAGCTTTACTCACATGTACATTGATTCTCCCTCAATGTTTATTTGCTGCCTTTGTGAATTAAAGATATCAGTGTTATGAATTGGTAACAATGTCAAAAGCTGCCCACAAATTTGTCTATTTCTCCACATCTTCCTCCTTATTGCCACAGTGGCTTGTGATTGGAAGACTGTCTTCTTGTTAACATGTTCAGCCTCTGCTCCTGCGTGCCGACGTCCCCTCATACATACATAATGCCCTGCTCTATATCTTTCATAGCATCTGAAACGTATGACCTTTTTTAACCTTCATGCCATTAGCAGTATTGTTTTGCATAGGTATGCAGTTTTATGGCTCCACTATAGTGAAGGTAATGGGTTGATCTGTGGTGGGAGAAGTGTTTTTTTTTTTTTTGCACTTGTCAGTTTATTAGGATCTAGATAAAACTAATATACTCTAATAAAACAGTCCGTTAACTATATGGCTGCAGTTTGATTTATACAGAAAGGTGTTATATTATTATTTGAATTATATCATTTGATCATTATTATCAATACATTTTCGTTACAAAAATATAATATTTCCCAGTACCTCAGATTTGGGCTTCACTATAGTACCTATAATTTTACCTTAGGGGTTAACAGTTGACCAGACTCAGCTACAGATGAAGTGGACGAGTCATTAGAGTCAACCAAACAGTGTCATGGTGCTATAGGCTCTGATGATGTTGTGTTTGGAAGCAAAATAATTGCTGGAAGCGAGCGACCCGGCTAAATCACGGCAGTCTCGGGGAGAGAGGGCAGCAGACAGGAGCTGGACTATTAGCCTGTGATGCCTATGAGTGCATTTCCTTTGCCGTGCCCCTTCTGATCCAGCTGTCCCTTATATCAAAGATGTTCTGTTTATGTTTGGGAATCAGTTGATATTGTGCAGGATGGATGAGCTGTTGGAAGACCTGCCCTCTCTTTGGAGTGGAGTCAGAGGTGGCCCGCTTTAATGGATAGCTTGTCGGCTTCAAAGCCAAATGTGCAACTATATTGCAACATAAAATATACAGCTGGTGCAAGGTGGCATTAGCTTACTGATATGTCATGATATCTACAGTGAATATGAATACTATGAGTTGTGTGGCATAGTCCCTTCTTCAACTCAAACTACTCTCAGAAGGGATATATTTCATTTTGTGTCTTGTAAAATGTCTTGTCTATAATCTGCAGATATTAGATTTAAATGTGATAACAAAAGTAAATATGTTCTGGGAGACACACTGTGACGTGTAGCACAGTGAACACCTCATTCTCCACACATTATAAATGCTGTCACACACTTCACAAACATTGCCTTAGTAGACAGTTAAGTTTAAGGCATGTAATAGGTGGGTTATTAGGAGCTGGAGTGCTTTTTAATGGAGCCGCTGGTGCTTCTGCTTTCAGATAGTGTGGGAAGTGTAAGACAGATAGGTGGCCTAGATTAGATAAAGCTGTGTGTGTGTCTTCCCAGTCTTATACAAATAGGGAGAGCCCAGCAATAGCTATCGTCTGAACGTACACTTTCATCCTGGTGCTTTTTCTTGCCTCCAGCGATGGGAGTGGATGACCTTTTACTGTCAACTTCTAACATGACAAATTACAGAGGCTGGATGACCGTGTTTTTTAGGAATGCAAGAGTTCACTGCCTGGTCAGGCCGCTAGCAGGGCAGCAGACCCCTACAATGGAGACAGATGTATTAATTGATAGGTAATAGTCATAGATATATTGACTGGGGGCTCCCTATTTTGAAGCCAGAAATGTGATAGCCAAGGAAACCTTTAAAGGGTTTCACTTCTCCTTCCCCACAGGGGCTGCCTGGGCAGTGGAGACCTGCACAGAAACTAGATCATGTACCCAACATCAGAGCAGATGACTCCTGAGATGAACCTCCACAGTGCTTCCAGTGGCTTTGTCTGATTATAAAGACAAAATTAGGTGCAACCATTTCTCCTGTGCTGCTCATGTATGTGTGTGTGTGTTTTTCCATAATGGGCCTGTGGTGAAAGCTAAGAGGGTGTGTGTGACATGTCTTGGCGAGTGATCCAGAGGTGGCTCACATGGTCTGCTCTGCTGTATGATGTCAGTGCCCTGTTTAATTGGAGATCAGCTGGGCCAAATGCAGCGAGAGCTTTGCTTTCTGACCTCATCGGGCTGGTCTGTGCCATCCATTCAGCCCACCCTCTTGCAACCACATCAGTCACCGGCCCGTCAGTTTGCACAAACAGCTAGTAAGTATTTACTCTACTGATTACATGTGCTGCACGGATCTGCCAAGTTCTCGAAAGATGCACACCTGATGCTTACCCAATTTCCAGCACTTCCTGCCAATAGCTGTGAGGTGAGTAAGGTCACTGATACATTTAGTGCTGACCGGACTGGCAACTGTATGATCAGGGTCATTCGTAAGACACAATGAGGGCTTTTGTTCCTCTCGTCAGATGTGCAGCCATGTGGAAATCATTACGTATTTACTTGCAGTGTTCATTCTGTCCCACACAGATTGGATCATTACATATTCCTCATTTGTTCAACGACACCACTGTATTATGCAAATGCTTATTGTAATGGATTTAGTCCCATAGACCAAATATTACTGGTGTAGTTATCACATATTGCATTGTAGCCAACAGTTAGTGAGCTGAGAAAATGAAGCAGAAATTGCCCAACATCCCATCCACGTTTATGGAACTCAGCATTCTGCATTGTGAGAAAAATGATTATTTTATCCCCGGGGTTTTGAAACACTCGTAAACAATCACACAGATTTCCATGCAAGCAGAAATTCATGTCGGCTACGATATTAACTTAGGTTCTATTGGGCTTCAGTACAGTTATTCCATATGAATTAATTAGTCTCAGTACATACAGCGAGTGTTTGGTGCATTAAACTACTACTACTCATTTTATTTTACTAATTTCCTTATCATAAACAGCTTCGCAGCAAACACAGCAACAGTAGAAGCCTATATATTTTTTGTCGCAGAAGTAAAATGTGGCATTTCACAAAATAAAAACATAAAAAAAAAAAAAAAAAAACCACAATTCCAGGAACACACTAAAGACACATCTGTTTGCTATTTTCACCACTGAACTGGAAAGACATAGTGCTGGGTGCTTTTAGTATGGAGAAACAAATGTTTGGCTAATAAAATCTCTCATGCAGACTGAAGGGCTCAACCTCACTGTGGCAATATCACTGAAGGCTACCTAGATTCATGGCTAGTCCTCCAATAAAATAAACAGCCAATAAAACATCAGGCTGGGACTCCCCTGACAGCACTTTAACATCATTACACTTTCAACAGGCTTTCATTGAAAACTTGAATATATATTTGACTGTTCCCTATTACTTGTAGTCGACCACATGGGTCCAGACAAGGTTTTATGGCCGTCTACTTAATATCACATATCTCAATGCTCTGTGTAAAGTGCTGCAAGCTCAGTGAGTGTGAGCATCTTGTGGGGAGATCTGGGGCTGATTTGCACTCACCATTGCTTACATAAACTCCACTTCCACCTAATCACTCTGCCTTGACATCAGTAGCCACAGAGCATATGGAGCAGATACATTTTCCATCCACAGAGGAATTCACAGGGACTTTACCATCACACGGGGAATTATATTACGGGGATTAAAAAATAATAACAGTCATAACAATATGATTACGCAATGATAGAAGATTATGAGAGAAAAACTTGCTCATTAACCAGAAAAAAAGAAACATTAAAATGTAATTATGCAATTTATGCCTAAGTAAAGTGTATCACTGCTTCCATTATGATTTGTTTTCATGATGAATCATATTCTTCGTTTGAAATATAATGGAAAAATTTTGGAACAAGGCCATTTTATTTCTATGATTTTTGTACATAATACAAGCTCAGTGCTATGACAGTTGAATAATTTAATTGGCCAACATCAATGAGTGTTTTGAAATCTATACCATTTTTTTTTTTTACATGCAACAGAACCAAGAAACACCTTTGAACTAACTCCAGTTTTTTCTTTTTCTTTTTGTTTTTTGTTTGTTTTGGGTTTTTTTTTTTTTTTGGGAAACCTCATAAGATCAGTTTCTGTGAGGTTAATCTGTTTGACCTTTGCTGTTACTACAGTATTTAACCTAGTGTGTATAAAATGGTTTTCAAGAGGATTACGGAGGGCCTTAATGGGGGATCAGCCAAATCCTCATGTTATCTGCCCTAAATTCTATTACACCCAGGGATTAGACTATCAACAACAGCTGAAGGCAGCTGGGTTAAGAGGGTGATGTTTAAGACGTGTTGTTCTCTTGATTGTAATTGGACTTAAATGGCTTGTAAGCTTCACAACATGGTGTAAAACTGAAGGGCTGTGTGCCACTTTCCTCTGAAACCAGTGAACAGTAGAAAGGTGTGAAAAGCATCACATCAGTAGAAAATTAAGAACAATTTTTTCTCTCTTCTCTAAACTCTGAATATTGAATCTTGTTGGTTGAAGTCTGTAATTACAAGCTGATGACAGAATTGCACATTCCATCAGTGTGTGGTCTATTTTGTGTGTGTGAGTGTGTGTGTGTCTCCTCCTGACACACAGAGGTGATCCCAGACTCCCCCTATAGGGCGCCAGAGGTACTTCAATGTTTCAGTGAGGGTTGGAAACTGTCTTCATCACTGAACAAGCAATTCAACCAGAAAAAAAAAGAAAGAAAATCATGAATGAGCTGATTTTTATTTATTCATTTATTGTTCATAACATTAAAGTCTAATTCAGTTATAGCGACCTTAATATTCTGTGTAGATTTGGTGCAGTTCTGTTAATATTGTTCCTACCCTGTATTCCTACCTCCATGAAGGTTATAATATTCAGTGTTTATTGAACCTGATTCAACACTAACCGAGTGTACGTCCCATGTTATGTTGTGAAACGTAATCCAAGAAAAGCACTATCACAAGAAGTGAGACATTTTTTGTAATATGCCAGAAATGTCTACAACTGAATGAGACAAAAAGTGTCATTAATAAATAATAAGAAAAACCAGTATATTAATGTAATCTGGATGGATTCCACTTGATCTGAGAGACCTGTACTAGACTGCATTAGTTTTAGCTGGGGTACAAAGAACTGGCAGCTCAGGCCATGTTTAGAGGACAGTGATATTTATATCACTCACATAAAGCATATGCAGTTATCAAGAACTGACACCATCACCTCGAGACAGCCCTCAGCCAGACACTGAGAGGCCACTTTACACTCTAACTCAGGCTGTACTGTTTGTTTGTGTGCGTCTGTAAGTGTGTGCCAGAGGTGTAACCAAAGGCCAGTGCACTCCTCACTCCAGATCATGTTCTTCATTGTTTGCTCCTCAAGAAACACAAATAACTCAATTTGTTTGCGACTTATGTTTTAAGGCATCCCGCTTGTCAACTGATGTTCATGGAATTTCAGTGAGGGCTTCACAGTGAGCCTTAGCAGAGACGCAGGGAGGCTGACAGCGCTAATGGCTATAAAGATAAGTGGAAGAATGTTGACGCTTGAGAAAGCCACAGGCAGTGGAAGGGGATGAAAGAGAGAGTTCACCACTTAGACCGCTCCCTCACAATGGGGGGACACAACTAGTATTTATCAGCGCTCACACTTCAAATTACTGTCTTTAAATGCTGCTTACGACAGTGAATAAATAAAGCTGACTCACAGAATCCCACAAACCAACATTATATCATATCATGTCTCTAAGTGTTTTTGGCCACTTGCCTTCTGTTTGAATGAGGATTTGCAGAAACATCACGGCATAAATAAGTGCAGAGAACACAGTGATTGCTGCCTGTTGAGAAATGAGATGTTGAGATTGGCGCTGTCTGCTTGCTCTTCTCTTCTTCTGTCTTTTATCTGTCTTTTTCTGCCCTCGTCTGCGTCTCTCTCTCTCCTTCCATCTGCCTCTCTCTCTCTGAGGCGCAGCCAAAGTAAACACCATGTTCACCGTTCTCAATCACAGGATCTCTCAGAGGAAGAGGGGGCAGTGCCCTGGCACAGTGCTGGTGGCCAGGCCTGGGGAATGTGAGAGGAAGTAGGCCACAGCCTCAGAAACGTTCTATCATGGCAGCGCCTGCAGGGAATTCACATCTATCAGAGCATGTGCTCGCATACTTAAGTGCTCCTACTTGACATAAATATTTGCATGACATGGGCTGACATGGGAGATCCTATCATAAGTCATACAAACTCATCATAGCCCACTACAAGCAGCACTCACAGTGACCACCAAGACATACAGTGGCTAAGTAGAGAATAATGGCTGACTCCTGGCCCGGCAGCAGCTACAGTTACAGAGACATGGGATCATTCTGTCACCATGTTTTTAAACAAAATGTCATCCCAGCTATTAGATTGTCATTTTTAGTTGCTCCGTCACAGCCCTGCAAAAAGTCCACTGACAGATAGTCCTCCTGCTGCATGCCTCTTGGCAGTTATGCGCCTGTGCTTTTTCCCACGTACGTCAACCTTTGCCTGACTGCAGCACACATCACTCTCAATTGTGCTTTGTGTAGCAGCATGAGGAAGAAGCTCTCTGTTATTTTTGGTGTGTGAATGTGTCCGTGAGGTGTTGTGTGTGTGAGACAGGTCTATTCATTTTACTTTTGTCCATCATCACCTACTGTATTCGATAGGAAGCCCCGGCTTTCGTGCAGCACAGGGGCCAGTTTGTGTCCATGCGAGCATTTCCTTCATTTAGTACAAAAAATACATGCTTTGTGACAATATCTCTGGCTTGTTTTCCTGCCCAGCCTGCTCCTCTGATTCAAACTGTGTGTTACAGATAGCCTTGGCTAGGAACCAGCACAGTTTGCCAAGCAGGTTATCCTGCTGTGCTCTTAAACATAAATCTACTGCTAAATAGTAACTCCTAGACATGCAGACAAGTTGCTTTAAGTAGCCTGAATGAAATAAAAATCACTTATGGGACGCTGGATTGGAGTTAGGGACCATAAGGGAGAAAATAGATGAATAAAACGAGCTGGAAATGTTTCTAACATGCATGTAAATCTCAGTCTCAGTGTGAGCCTCTTTACTGTTTCTGTCACATGTAGTGAAGGTTTATTTTATTGTCTACACTCACATCTAAAGTCTGGAAGTCCTTAAATCTTTGAAACAGCAGCACAGGACTATTAGGCCTCACAAAATAATGGATGTGAGTGTGGTCAGTCCACATCACTGTGATCAAGATAAAGATTATTTGCATGCATTCATGCTGCGACTCTGTAGAGAATGATCACTGTCATCCCAAAACAATGGAGCTGATTTATGAAATATGACAATACTGAGACATTCATGATTATTGATTGGTATTGTTAGCAGCTTTAAAAGAGCCATATGTCTTCATCTTCAGCAATGACACACGTATAACAAATAAGTTTACCACACTGTGTGAGTCGAAAACCCAAAGGCAACATTTTGGAGTTCTGATACACATCACGGGGTTACTTCATTACATCTCATGTCATGTCATTATAGTGAGATTCTTGAATTAATTAGCAAAATAAATGAATATAAACCTTTCTCTTGACAAGCACATCCATAAAAAAACAGGAGGAAAGAGTTTATTATTGAAATACAAATGAGTTTCTTATTAGACAGGTGTGCACTTATTGTACTGTAATAAATACAATATCATAATACACCTATAACTTTTACAGTGCCGCTTGGTGAGAGAAGCACACTACATAGTTTCAGGGCCCATGCATCTTAGTCAAGCGTGATTCCTCTTGGAAATGTGTTTATGAAAATAATCTATTCTCTATTTGTTTTGAATTGTCACAGACAGGAGGATGTTGCTTCCTCTCAAGGTTAGCAAAGTTGCTCAGATGAATGGTTGTTTGAGACTGCGCTCATATGTCAATGTTTACCCCATTAGTGACAGCTCCGAGGCAGTAGGCCACTTAATATTGTCTGTGTAGCCCTGACTGTCCCCACACGCCGGTTCAAAAGTTCAGCCACTTCCTCAAGGGTCTCATCACATTCTCGCCACATCTTGATTTTCAAAGCTTCACGGAGAGACTCGACCTGTCAGGAGAGATACCGCAAAAAAAAACAATGATGGAACACAGGTTTGGAGCCAGGGCCCCCATCAGGCCAGCAAAGCTGCCTCCTGGCTCTCTGGTTAGGAGGCCTGGACTGCGGAGCTCATATTAAAGGCTGTGTAGTGGTCCAGGGCACGGCTGCCTGCATCTAGCTAGAGGAGCAATTGATTGTTCTGGAAACTGATGAAGCTCGGGCACAATTAGATTGCAAGGCAGTGCTGTGAGGTGAGAGAGCACCCTGCCTGGCTCGCTCTTGATTGATGGTAAAATAATAACCGCTGCGTATTAACTATAGAGTTCACCACCAGGTTAAGGTGGGCCAAAAATTGCTGCTCTTATTAGAGCCCGATATGACTTGCGATGTAAAAAGATTATTTTCATTGTGGCAGTGGACAGCCATTTTGCATGTAGCGAGGTGGTTCCCTACAGTATGTTGCTGTCATGTATCTACATGAGAGTTGTGAATCAGGAGGGCACTGGGTTAGGAGTCACACCAGGACACTAGCCAATGTTATTCTGACGTTCCAGCCTGCTAAAACAGATGTGAAGCTTATTCAAATACAATCACTCACACTTGAGGTCGCATAGGGTCCGTTTATGTTTCACTGTTTCCTCATATCTCTTGCACTGCATCAATGTCTACTCAAAAACCTTGCTCCTAAAAAGCTGGGGGGAGCATCAGTTCGTCATATTGCTGGATTTCAAGATGAATATCCTCTTTCATATACATGTCAAGGAGCCAAACCCGTGAGTGCACAACCATCTCATAATTTATGAGTAAAGAACTATGCTGCTCATGGACAGAGGTAGTTTCACTGAGCGATCTATCCGTGGTTTAGATAAGGATTAGGGAGGCCAAACAGTCAAACAGCAGATGTATTTTTCATGAAGAGCATTTCCTCAATGTGTACTTACAAAACAATTTTCCCTCCTGCTCAAAGTGTGTAATCCTGCTGGTCATTTGTGAGCTGGTGCATCTCCCATGTGGAGGCGAGGCCGCTGGCAGAGTGTTGGGGTATAGAGGAGGTGAAAGCTTATAGTCGCATTTCAGAGCTCAGGGATTCGCGCTCATTTATCTCCATTTCTCACACACGGTGTCTAGTAATAAAGGCTCAAGTGAAAATGGTGTTTATCATTGGAATGACAACATCTCCCAGATGCTGCAGGAGAAATCTAGAAAATAGATAACGCATTACAATAACAAGTCCTTACTCTGTGGAGAATCCAATTAAGAGAGCCTTACATCATGATAATCAAGCGGAGGTGGACTGGTTCATTTAGACCGATGGATAACAGAGCAGAGGGAGGTCTGGTCTGGGGGATCAGGGTTAGTTGCAGTTAGACCTGCTGCATACATCAGCAGCCATCTAGTGTGGGGAACTTTACCCCCTAGTGGCTTAGTGGAGGAATACAGCCTGAGCTGCTTTTAATACACAAAATGGAAAATGTGTTCAGGGTGTTTCAGTGGTTATTGCTGCAGTACAGTGAAAAAACCCTGAAATAAGGGGAACATGGTTTGGTCGGTTTCAGTTTCTTTGTCTGAAATAGAGTTGAGTTCATTATATGATAAGCAATATGAATTGTGTGGTGTGTGTAGTATCATATATTTGTTTTCCTTTGCGCTTGTATGTGCAGATGTTCGTAAGTGCATATGTCAGGAACGACTGTGATGGTGGGGTATGTTGTTGTGTTGTTGTGGAGAGGATGCTCCGCTGGGCCTGTCTGTTCTGGTGTGCTGCTTTCCTGCTGCTCAGCATTTCGCAGGGCCTCAGGGGGACATGGTTGGGGTTGGGGGGGGTGGAGGGGGTGGGATGGGGCATTTGACTGGGCCATGCAAAGCTGAGCTAGTCACTCCTATCATTCCGCAACAGACACATCCCTTTGGCGTCTTTCTGTCTCTCCATTGTCATCCCACTTCTCAGCACAACAGCAGACATAGCGAGCCTGATGCGCCTCTCCCTGCTAGTTTGTAGCTTCAAATCCCTCACATCTCAAAGCCGGTGACTGCAGAGCAGGTGTGCCACAAGGGCAGAATGGACACTTCTACTCTCCTTTCTCAGCAAAGCTCTATGCTGACATAATAATTTACCACCCACCAGCACATCCTATGTTTGGCTCACTCTTTAACATTTACATGACCATGCAGTGATTTATTGGTGCTGTGATAATTCTTTGTTCAAGGATACAAGGTATGCTCTAACATGTAAATGATGGAGATCACCTATGCTGACATGTTAGATTGCTGTCTTTTTATATCAGCTAGCACTTTTTTTTCTCCACAATCATCCACATGCACACAAAAGTTTAATGCATTTTGTGTAAGTAGATTAAACGTGAGCTAATATCTAAACAAAGACTTCTTGGTCAATGTGTTCAGTTCACTAAACATTAAACAAATCTGATTCTCATGTCCATCCAGCTTAAATCAATGTGTCATTTTTAAATTAAGATTCTATTGATTTCCAGTAGGAAAATTAGCATGTTGCAGCAGAACAAGAAAAAGCCAAGGGATAAAGAACTAAAATGATATAAATACAGTAAAATAAAATCAGACATCAAGAAAATAACATTCAAAAGCTAAATATAATGCTCACAGCATAATATCTTCAGCCATGTTTTACATATTATTGCTCCATTCATTTGTACTGTACATTTGCATGTTGCTATATTTATTTTGCTCCTACTATCACCATCCCATCTGTTTATTGTTCATTCTGTACATTTGTTTGTTTTTTATCTCCTTTTTATCTATTATATTTATATATGCACTTTGCTACTGTTTGCACTATCTGAGTTAAAGGCTGAGCTGCTTTTTGTTGTAGTGGAACTTACTGCTTGCAATGGCCATAAAGCTGAATTTAATCAAATCTAATACCCATGACTTGGGCATTGTGTAAATAGCTGTGAAATAAATATGTAATCACTCTCTTATTGTTAAAAGTCACACTGAAGATGAGGTGGGTATCTATAGTGTACTTTGTGTAATGTATAATAAAACATAAAAGACCTACAAAGGAATTTATGTTTTAATAATTCATACTGCATTCACTAAAAATAGAAATCCCAATTTCTGAATGACACTTACAAAATAAACTGTAAATTATTTTATATTTTAGGGAAAAAAAAGTGAATGCATGAATATGCAAAGGGTGAAAAAGAAATGTCATGAAAGTGTGTTGTGAGTCATTACATTCAGGCTCATATGAGTAGCCTGTGTTGACTGTCTTCTCTCTGTGCTGTGGGCAAAGCAGTGCATTGTTTGTGATGAGCATGAATGCTGACCTCCGGCCTCTCTGGTGGCCTCTGCAACCCCCCTGAAAGTTCATAGGAGGGTCAGAGAGTCCTTGTGCCTCTGCAGACACTGTGTTGATGGAAACAATCTCACCACCGCACCCTACCCCCTTACCCCCACCCCTCTGAAAGTCTGTCTGTCTGTCACAGTCAGACACAAACAAACCAAACAAAACCTGGTCACGATGTGAGCATGAGATTGAGAAAATATTTCAGGTCTGACAGTGTTTGGTCATTAGTTCATGTCATGATTCTCAGCTGGGGTATTGGATCAACACATAAAAAAAACCCACAGTCTCTATTGATTAAAACAAATGATCAGATTAAATGATTCATATTATGTATAGTGGAGTGACTAAAATCTTAACTTATCTGCACACATTTTAAAAAATGAGGCCTATTGTGTTTTCTCACAGTGATCAATGATGCCTGCTTATTGTGAGTGTCACGGTGAGGCTTTCAGGACCTCAGCTGCTGGGGCAGATTCATGCATTTTACCATGCTCTGTGGCTTCAGGCACAACCACTGGCAAATGCAGTTGAGGCTCATCACATGAGGTATCACATGCTGCTAGGCAGAACATCTACCATGTCTTGTACGTGAGATATGCTGCTGGAACATGGAGATCATTTTCGTTTGGGGAAGCCATTAATACCAAAGATCTCACAGACCCACTGATTTCAGTATGTAAATTATTTTCTGTGAGTCCGGAGCATGGCAGAGGGCTCGGAGATTGCTGCGATAGTTTGTTTAGGGATCAGATTAGGCCCCGTGTCATTTCATGCTAGAGATGATAATAATGGCTGCCACTGCCGAGATGACTGTTGACATCATTACTCATGTGTTCTGCCACACACATCAATCTTCACATGCTGTACAGACGCTCCTGAGGTGAATGAATTTTTTACTTTGGAGTTCAGAGCGGGGTCACACAGACACATACCCTCACATATGAGAGGAGCACAGCAGGTTAACCACTCATTTTTCTTTTCTTCTTTTTTTTTCTCCATGGGATCAGGTTACTTGGGCTTTGTGTAATTCTTCCACTCAGCAGACTGATATCTTACTGTACATGTTTAAAGGAGCATTTCTGATCCAAAATACAGATGTATGATGCTATCAAGTCCAATGACATTCTGGGCAGAAGAATTTCAAAAAAAATCACTCATGATCGCATGGGTATGTCCTTTATAAGATCATCGATCTAAAACTTTTTAAACCACGAGTGGCACAGTGGTAATACTATCTGTAACCCTGCAGTGTTAATGCCCTGCTTTACCCACTGGGCTTTACAGGATAAGCAGAACTAATCCCTAATGAAAGATCAGGCCTCCACATAGCTGTGGATCAGTTTGAAAGATCTGTTTTCCCTTTTCGGATCTCTGGAATCCACGTGGACAATATAGATGTAGATGTGATAGTGTATCATGTTTTAACAGAGGTGTACTCCAATGTCAGGGAGAGTGAAGGTGTAAGAAAGGCAGGATTTACCCTCCTAAACTGTGTGCTGTCATCTTTACAAAGTATGTTCAGAGGGTGTGAAAGGGATCATTAGTTGTGTGGCAGCGGAAGCAGCCGTGTTGTCAGCTACCTGCTATTTACTTCCCCTCATTACTGTACGCTGGCTGGCGCTGGTGGGAGTGTCAACATCATTAACATGACTGTCATTAGTCCTGTCCCACACTGCATGGAGAAGTTAGTCCTGGGGAGAAAAATGAAGAGTCTTTCAGCACCAGCCTCTCTGCTTCTTCAGCTACTGCACCGCGAACACCTCCATTCAGCTGGATTTAATACAGAATATGCTGCCTGAAAAGAAGGAACAGGAGTTCTGCAAAGTGAATTGAAATATATCCTGACAAGATGCATCATCTATGCAGTTCATGAAATCTAAGAGAAAAATGTGTGATTCAGAATAACATAAAAATATAGAATTATCCAGTAGAATACAACACACGAAACAGGAGAAGTGCTCACAGAGGGTCAAAGTGTGACAGACTTTGCTGAATATAAAATGTGATGCATGTGCAACACTCAAAATAATAGCACCAACAGTAATCTTTGGATTGCACCTCTGTTGTTGTATTTACCCACAGCATCTCAGTTTTGAACTGGCACCTACAGCAGGATTAAAACAAACAGGCTCCCTCACACCTTGTCATCTGCCTGACTTGGCTGGATGTTATTGTAGCCAACTTCAAGGCCTCAGCAACAGCTGCAATCACTTATGGCAGTCTGCCTCAGTGCTCAGCCCCTTCATGCCCCCATCGAGTTTCCCATCAGCCTTGAGGGGGTAGAACTCCTCGCACTCAGTTTCAACCCTCCTGCTCTCTGTCTTGCCTCGCTGAGACCTCTTCGACCTCTGCAGAGATGACTGGAGAGGTGGAACAACCGAGAGCGAAGCAGTGCAGAACATGTCCCAGTGCAAACTGATTCTAAGTGGATCCACATACTGTGTATTCACATGCCTTTTGTACAAGGCTCAAGTCCAGAGTGGGCTGGGCTTTCAGAGGCACAATGTCGTCCAATGGCAACGCCCGGATCGTTGTGTGGCTCTTCTGATTTACGGTACATCATTAAGTCAGCGCATTCCTTCTCCCTGTGGCCCAGGTGGCTGTGGGGCCTGAGGCCCAGACTCTCAGGAGCAGAGCGGGTCTCTCTGTGAAGCACAGCACATCCAATGGGAGCAGCATGTAACATAGAGGAGCAGCTGCAGACCAGTGAATCCAGCTCCATATCACAGCCATGCCACATCCCTCCATGACAGGAAGCACTTAATACAATGCATCTCAGCACCTCCTGTGTGTCTGTGGAGGATATATGTTGTCTTATTTATAGATCCACAATCCTGTTTTCATTCAACTTCAACTGTGCAACGACTAAGACAAAGATTAAGAATCTAAAAAGGCAAACAAACAGGCAGTTGCATATAATTTTAAATGAAAAGAGATTATTCCTCCCCAAAAATGAACCAGTTTTGCAGTTTTAATGTAAAAGTCTCATTGGGGAAAATGCTTGGGCCCGTTCTTGTAACAAACATTCATTTTACTGAGGATTTATGTGTTAAATATTACATGTTGTAATTAGTAATTTACACCCTAGTGAATGAATAATCTGCCAAACATAGTCTTTTTTTTCATGTCCAGTATCTCACAAACAACCGAGGGTGGCATGAGTCATGAGAGATTTTTGGAGCTGCTTTGCCCTCTAGTGGTAACACACAGTGTCAGAGTCCACATAGACATGAACCCCCACCTCCTTCAACACAGCACCAGGCAGCCACTGCATGAACCATAGCCTGCAGTTACAACTCTTTGAACATGTAATAAGACAACTTGTCAATCTGCGCAGGATTTCACATCAACAGCTTTGTAATTTTCTGCAGACTGACAGTAAAAGAAATTAGCTGTTAGAGATTTCAGCACTTTATGAAACTTTACAAGCAGACTTTAATATTTACAAGGCTACTAAAAACCCTGGCAGGCCTTTCAGCTCTGACCTACGCATTAGTGACACACTGTGGTTTATGTTGGGGAAAGAGGCGGCTCACAGAGATTGACTGTACAACTGTTTGATTTATCAGTTTTACGGTATGTTATGTAACTTCAATATAGATGTGTAAGAGAAGAAGAAACTTAGCAGCAGACAGGACTCCACACTTTCCGACATAATGATAATGATCCAACATCCTCTATTTTGCAGTGAAGTGTTTTTATCCAGAGCGTGGGTAATCTAATTAAACTTTTTGTTTGTTTGTTTGTGTGTGTGTGTAAGAGAGAGACAGACACTCACACAAAGGGAGATATTTTATTTACTATCAACTGTGAGTTCATTCAGGAGGGAAAAACGTTGCGGTTGTTCCAGCTCTTGACTGCAGCTCTGGGAAATAGAAACAGTGTGGTGATGAGGTACTTCCTGCATGCTGTTCCTTCACGTGTGTGTGAGCCCCTCAGAAATTGGCGCTGGTGTTGGTGAAAAGCTCCTCGGCCCCCTCGCTGACAGTGGTAACGTGAGACAGACAGCGTGCCATTTGCTGTGTCTGACTCAGATGTCTTGACCTGGCCAACTGGACAGGCCCGACTTTCAGCTCTGGCTTATCTCGCTGGCACAGCATTGGTCACTTCACACCCAGCCGGCCGATCAACCACATTTGCATGGGATCACTGAAACAGAGGCAGGTCAGTCTGCAGCATTTCGTAACGATGTGATTATTACAGCAGAATATAACCCTAAAGTATGAGTGTCAGTCCTCGTAACAAGTCAAGTGTGGTTAAAATGAATAATGCATTCATTTGTTTTGTTTTTTTCAGGACTAAACAGAACTATCCTAAATGAAATTCACTGTATAATATTTATGCTCTAGTAGCAATGTAATATATACTTAGTGACCACTTAGTTAGATATGCCTGTCAAATACAACAGCTCAGCCATAAATTCCACCTTTACAAAGATAATAATGTTCTGTTTTGATAAACATTTACAGACCTCTCAGTTATTTTAGCTAAGCTACATGCTGAAATAACATAGTATTGTGCATTCACAAATCACAGTCATTGTCTTGTAGCTATTGGTAGTCAAGCTCATGACTTCTGAGCGAGCACTGTTGTACCAATACCGCAATTCTGTAAAATGCTGTATTTGACAAATCACTTGGTACAAAAACATAATCCTCATGATCAGTTGCTTCAGGCTCATCGTCAGTTTCTTGGTTACTGTCATCAGAAACACTGAAATAAAAGAAAATGCTGCTCTGCAGTGAACCTGACACATCATGGCTGCAACATTATTGTTAATGTAAAAGTAAAATAAACTTCTTCATCTCTATGTCTGCATTAATTCATACACATCAGAGACACAGATGAAGCAAAACAAGAAAATACAGTATCTGCTGCCTGCATTAATTGAAAAGGAAAACAACTTGAGGGATCAGTTGAATAAAATGTGAGAATTAGATGTGTTGTCACATAGTATGCCTTTAAAGCATAAATATAATTGAAAATTGTGCCCTTCATGACATGCATGGACTCATGATAGTGCTCAAGAAATTTCACAGTGAACAACCATTAAAGCGTCCAGCAAGAAAAATACTCAGAAATGCAGGTAACACCTACACACAAAGCCCAAGACTGTTTGCTGCGTTTGCTGACACAGTAAGCCTACACCCGTCACACAAAATAAATGTTCTGCCCAATAGGAAAGCAATTTTGCAATGCATCACTTTAAGTGAGTGGACCTCTGTGCCACAACCAGTGTCTCTTAACCTTTCCTTAATTTGTCTTGTCTTGTTATGAGCTCTCAGGAACAACAACGTCCTTTCATTATCAAGTTGTGAGTGCTCAGCCTGCACAGAGCTGGACCACACAAGGCTCAACATGAGAGGATGAAAATGTGAGTCAAAGGCAAAGCCGAAGTCAGATTTTGCTGTATTGCTCCCCGCTAGAGTCGATGCAGCTGTTTCCCCTCTCATTCGGTCTTTGAAAACACTCAGAAATACTGCATCGTGAACATGAATCCAACACTCCGGCCCGTGCACGGCTTCCTGTTGTCAGAGCACTGTCATTAATGCGTTCAAATGAGAGGTTAATAAAGAGTAAGTTACTGCAACTTTCACTACACTCTTGATTTACTGCCACCACCTTTCTACAGCGCACAAACATCAAGCACTTCATTTCAACAGAGAGCCGATAAGGAACTGTTATCTCAGTGTGGAGGAGGCGGTGACCTCCCCCCTGGCTCATAAGAGGTTGCAGGAAAGTATTTGAAGCATTGTCCAGCATTACCATCCTCTGAGAGCCAAGTATAACAATTAATAGCTCGTTTACCACAGCCACAGTGTGTGAGGTGAAAACATGCACATGGAGAGCACTGTGTGGTTTTAATCTAGTTAGTGTTGAGAGCAGAATCACAGGACAAGCTATGGTTTCATTTCAGTGCTTTGTCTAGGGAGTGCACCTTTTCCACTTGTACAGAACATCATCACTCTTGTTCAACAACCTGACACATATTTTGGTAGGATTGTCGCCACAAGAAGGAAGTTGTAAACCAGAGAGGCTCCCAGTGCAGGAAGCCTCCTTTCATTGTGGATAATGTCACCTTGAAAACAAGGTGGTCCTCAGTAGACCCTACACAGAGCTTATAGTAAGACAGGGAACAATATGTGCTTACCAGGAAATTCTTTTCCACACACGCATCAGAAAACAGTATGAAATGGATTGTTCATAACAAGAGAAACTTATCACAAAGTTTGTAAAATAAATATTTCATATACTCTGGAACGGTTGCAAGCAACATGTTTCAGGTTGGCAAGTTTAATTTTTAGGACTTGTTTATGTGTTATGTTTATTCCCTCTCGTTCCCTGGACACTTTGGTTACTCCAACCCTTCATTAAGCCTTATTACGCACACCACTCACTCAACATCTGGCTCCCAGAATAGCTCATTTGCCGTGCCTTTTTATTGCAGTCATATAGCTAGAGTTGTAAATGCCTGTGTGGCTGTTTGTTTTCTGTTGTGGGGAATCGCGCAGTATTCTCTCTAGTGTTAATGTGCAGAAGTTGCAGTCTCACATGCCATGCAAACCTCTCAACAAGTTGTGTTGAAGCTTTTATCTGCAGGTAGGAAAGCGCTTTAAAAACAGCAGTGTCATTTTTGAATTATGGCTTTATTAGAAAATGCCATCAGCGCTGACCGAATTTAGACTTTAGTGGAAGTGGGTTGTTCAATTTAGCCCTTGGCCTGTGATTGGGTGAACGTCAGCTGAGTAAGTGGCATGAAGTGGAGGGATTGGCAGCTCTATAGCTCCCTCAGACAGGTTTGTCATCTGTGTCAATGACCCACCAGGGAGCCGGCCCTATTATCAAACCCAGTGCTGATGGATGACCACAGTTCCAGCTGTTAAGGCACTGTCAGAAACAGGTTCCTCCATGGCCCGTCACCCTGTGTTGTGTGAGTGTGTGTGTGTTGTGAGTGGGATGAAAAGCCATGGTCAACCTTGGTTTTCTCAGTCTATGAGCACTGGTGAAAATCAGAGCTGCTGCTGTCATCATTAAGTTACAGGGCCAAATCTATAACAATACAGTTTTATTTGGCTTTGGAAGCAACATTGAAATCCAAAATGTGTTTTTTTTTTTCAACTATTATGTTTCATTTTCATCATTTTCCAGTCTCACCGAATTCCTCTTGCCACAAATACTTAGAAAATGTCCAGTGAATAAATTTTAGAAAGAGAAAAATTTGTAAAAAAAAAAATTGTTCACTTGACAATATTCCAAGAACAACTTCCTATTGTTTTCATGTATTTGTGATAGAAGCTGAAGTCTCAAGGCCAAACAAAAATTGCAGCAGCAAAAGTTGCAATTTAATACAATTAAATCAAATCTTGTTCAACTTATTCTTACTTTAAATATGTATACATCCATGATTCAGTACTAAGTGTGAAACCTGAGTTAGAAAACTGGTTTATTTTCAAACTGTTTTACAAGATTCACTGTGGCACAACTGAAAAACATAACATAATACATACATACATAATAAAAATGTAATAGTTGTTTTATTTCAATGTGTTACAGTCCCCAGTGTTTTGAGCATGGACAGGGAATTTAGAATTTGATCTCACCGCACTAATTCTGCATCAGCATCAAAATGACACGAATATCTCATGAATCCCTCACACGGTGGGATGTAAGGTTTGAATTACTGCTAAAGGTGAAAGTGATTAATATTGAAGCACGTCATGAAGGTGTTACAAACCACATGTCAAGTGTTGCTGCTCTACACTGGCACCTCTCTCTACACGGCCTCATTGTTTCATTGTTCTGCCTCACTTCTTTCAGCAAATGTGGTTCATAGTGGCTCATGTGTAAACTACAGTACATCGCAGGAAGGAAGGGGGGACCTGGTGGTGGGGGTTGGGAGCAGGATCCCAGACCATAAAACCTGGCAACCGCCCTCCTGCATTGTTCACCACCACCATTCCAGCCCAGTTTCACTGTTTTCTCCCTGTGCTCTGTGTATCCTGTCCTTTCAGAGGCAGTAAATGTTGTTGCCGTTCATCAGACAAACATGAATCCCGAGCAGGCTGCTCGTCTTGCCTTTGTTCTTGCCATGAAGACTCTTGCAGACAGGAAGAAGGCTGTGCTGAAAAGCAAATAAAGAACCTGGTTATAAAGTCTAACGTGAGCTCATATGGGTCTAATCATGCAAATATCTGGTTGAATGCAACATGCATTACAATGTGGTAAGAGTACAATAAATACACAAGTACAATTCCCACCTCTCAGCTTGATGGTAACACACCCAAATCTCCTCTTAGAGCACCACCTTGTGGCTGCACCGAGCAGTCTCCTTTACATCATGGAAAGCATTTAAACTGCTGCAGTGTCATATGTCAGCAGAAAGAGACAGTGATTCAAAGTGGACACAAAAAAAAAATACATTTATTATTTATATATTTTAACCCTAACATGTTTACTGTGCTAATATGCCTTCTCTTTTACAGTACATTTTAAATTAAATTAAAGTACTATAGAACTACTATAAAAAATGTATTCTTTAAAACAAATAATAAAGAATGCATACATAGAACAGACTCTTAGAGAACGTGATAATACAATGAATCTCCTTAGATCATGCAGGCTTTTCTACAAATTTATGATCACTCTCTACTTTTTCCATAATGCTGCCACAAACTGTCCATTCAGCTGTGTAAACTGTGTTCATGTAACCTTCTTTCTTCAAACGACTTCCCTGTTTTCATGCATGCCATGAAACATTCAACAAGACAGCAGCAGGACCGTACAACTTTTGTGGAATGCAGAAGCTTCTCTCACAGTCTATTTGGGTGATTTAAAGCTGTCAAGGAAGCCAAGCGGCAGGGCCCAGACGGGAGGCTGGACATGACAATGAAGCTGAAGTCCTGCAGAAACTGCCCCCTCTGCTGGCAGGGCACAGAGGTATCTGACTGAAAACACAGCAGCAGGAATGTGATCTTCTCTGAAACTCTTCACCTTGTTCTTTGCTTATGGTTGTGTGTCGTTTCTATATCTTCAGACTATATTAATGTTAATACACATTTGAAGAAATGTAAGATGTGAAATGCTAGAGATTTTCCTTGCACACTGTTCTTTATTTTTAGGTATTCTGGGTCAGTTGTCACATTTTTCTTAAACAAATCACGTTGCGTTGGTCTTGATATGATGTCCCGATTCTCCCACACGCATGTTTACTCCCAGTTTGTTTCTCTCTTCTTGGCAGGATCAGAACTGTAAACACGGGGCAGAGAACGGTTCTGTGATCCCAGCTGCAAATAGAAAGCTGGAGACACGGGAACATTTTTCACAAACCACTGTACACTCTACGCTAAATGCAGCCTTTCTCTGAGATCAGACGGACTGATGAAGCCTGTCATAATCATTTCTATGCTACATTAACAGAAGCAACACTGTAGTTTGCCTTGGCACGGGCAAGTGTTGCTGCACGGCCTCAAGCATTTGTAAACTCTAGCCTCCACTCCCGCTAAAGTGAAGGGTCAATGTCTGTCTGAGTTTAAGACGTTTCACATCAGGAGCACTTAGAGATGCTAAAAACTCATTGAGTATTTTTGTTCTGTGGAAAAAGGGCAAATATTAATACTATGATTGTAGCGATGCGAAACCACTTTAAATTTTTCCATCGAATCCGGCATTCATACAAAAATAATGAAAGTCTGCAAGCCCATCAAAATGCCAGGATGTTTATTGGAGTGTATATTTTGTATCCCAGATGTTTTGTTATTTGAGATAACTACATTTTACAGTCCTTTATCACATCAGAGAGCCCGTGGGAAACACCCCACAGTTTTCAGGCACATGGTGTGTATTTTCAAAATCAATTTCTGTCTCACAGTTGGTTACAGTGCCACTGAAGTCATCAGGGTCACGCACCTCCCTCCATAGTCGTTTGCCAGCCGCTTCCAGCTGAAAAATGGAGCTTTCTGCTCTGGAGGGGTATATGAACAGAGATAGCTTGACACAACCATTTGTTTGGCTCAGGTGAATACAGCCAGACAGCAACACAGTCCCTGCTATGCAACAGGGCTTGCACTATGGCCAGATCCTACTGGACACTCATTCCTCAAAGACGCTCCGAAAGCTCTGCTCAGGTACACTGTTGCTACACTGTGCTGTACATAAGAAGACACAGCTGGCCTTTTTTTTTTTTATTTGCTGTATGGATCTAAATGTAATATGCAAGGGTTTAGCTGAGAAAGCTTGTTAGCAGTTGTTGGGGAAGAGCTTTTCATGTGGGTAATATAAGCATTAGAGTCAAATGTAGTAATGCCAAATAGACGTGTCATCGGTCTGTTTTGGTGTAAGTGATAAAAATTCAATTCTTAAATTCAAATAATCTTGGTGAACATCCACTATGCCAGATGTGTGGCTCTCTAAAATGAATAAAGTTTGCTGCCTGTTTCTTCACTGTTCTAGTGTCAAAAATCCAGTGGTATTCCAATCCTAAAGCTAAAGTAAAAGCAGCAATACTACAAAGTATAAAACACAAATTAAAGTCTTACAAAATTCTTACAAGTACAAGGAACCTAATGTTAACACAGGCATTTTGATGCCTCACTTCTTTCACAGCATCACTTACACCTTGTCTTCATGTTTCAAAAGCCCCGACCCTCTTTTTACAGATTACTACATCTAGTGAATTTCAGAAGTAACAATGACCATGGTGATAAATATAATCAATAATAAACAATAACACTACAGCCTGAATCTGCTGATAATTATATTATCTTGCATAGATTCATTTCTCTTGCTCTTAACTCACTGTGTCCCGTGCCTTCACATAAAGAGTTTTGCTCTTACTATTGTGTTGACTGTCACAACTTCTCAGACTGCTGTGCTATTCATGGCTGCACGCAGGTATGAACAGAAACAGCCGGGCACCTTGTGTCTAATGAATTTGAATCTGTAGCTGGTTCAGTATTAGTCGGGGGTTACTGCTCGGCCCCGCAGGAAATGAATTGCCCTTTATTTAACATTACAAATTACAGGTGACCCACAGTGAGCAGAACTGTGAGTTTGAGTGGTGCGACAAATAGATTTAGAGGGGCAATGATTCCTTCCTAGATTCCTGTTGTGTAAATGCAAGAGATTAGATGACAGAGGATATTAGGAAATAATTTGTGATACCCACTGTGATAAACGTAATGTGGTTAAGAAGCAATGAATATGTCTGTTTTTGTCACAATTAAATCAAATTAGGTATTAGATTACATTACATTGATTTGTTGTATAGCAAATTGTCATGTTGACGATGCTATCTGAAGGCTAATGAGGATATAAGGTTAGCACTGCTGCGGGGGTGGATTTGTTGAGGTTTCAATGTGCTGGTGTAAGTGCTTCAAGTCTGGACTGACCAACACCCTCGTTAGACATCCTGAATCCTGTGATAAGGAGTGAATCCTTTTCACTCAGTGTATTCTTTTGCAAACATGGGTGCCAGGGAGTAATAACCGAGCTTAATGCTGCACTGTAAAATCCCGTTGTTAGTATGGAGGCTGAGTCATGCAGCAGTCCCTAAACAACATCAGTCGCGTGTTAAGATCATGTTATCGGGGATAAATCCATCAGTCCCCTCGTAGATGTATCGAGGCAAATGTGTTCATACCACGCTTTACACCATCTTAGGCTCCCTCTCCAGCCAGTGACTTGGCCTGTTGAGTAATGAAGTGTTGGAGTTCAGTAATGAGACTGTTTACAGGGCGTGCTTGTTTCACATGAATCAAGCCCAGTGTGTGGTTAGATAAATACCAGCTTGGCCCTGCACGAAGCCAGTCAAACCTTCTCCTCTGCTCAGGAAATGGCAGCCAAATTCCTGTGGAATGAATGAAGAGGAAATCTGCGAGTGGCAGCCTACCACGAGATCACTCTGAAAGGAGAGGGTGGAAAAGCCGTGGCCCTTCCTCTGGTGTGGACCTGGGCCAGGGCTCACTAGGTGAGACTGATGGAATAATAATACACATCCTGAGTGTTCTTTTCATTAGCAGCACGGTTTCATGTTTTTCATCATCCTGCTGAGAGAAATGTAGAGACCCTTATTTCTGAGCTGGACAAATTACCCTTTCCCCTATGGGAGATGCAGCTGCATTCAATATTGTGTATGTGTGTGTGTGTGTGTGTGTGTGTGTGTGTGTGTGTGTGTGTGTGTGTGTGTGTGTGTGGGTGTGTGTGTGTGTGT
>JBBMJY010000007.1:10814111-10891092 GCA_037833715.1 Toxotes lorentzi | reverse complement strand
GTGTGTGTGTGTGTGTGTGTGTGTGTGTGTGTGTGTGTGTGTGTGTGTGTGTGTGTGTGTGTGTGTGTGGTTGTGTTTTTGTGCAGACTGGGAGAGACCTGACGCCAAAGGGTGGGGGAAGTGCAGGCAGGAGGACAGATGGTCTCCCTCATGGTGGCTGAAATAAAAGAGGGAATTAGAGGACTCCAAGGTGTACACTCTGACGGCAATTACAGCAAATAGATTGGAAGTGGACCTCCAGGCACCCAGGGAGGCAGCTCTGTGGGAGAGAGCTCCACCTCACCGCATCTGGTTTGTACGCCCTCAAACCAGTCAAGATAAAACCACACACCCTGTCTCTCCTTTAGCTGAAGTAGACTTTACTGACCATTAGCATACTACTGTATATCAGAATAAGTGTTCGAACATAAAAAATAAAAAAAAAAAACAGAAAATAAACTTCATGTGCGCTGTAGAGTTTGAAATGGATTTCCATATTACCATTTTTCTTGGTCTGGATATGTGGTTGAAGGATTTGCAAAACCAATTTCAGACATCCCTGGGAGCTGTTTTGGTTAGTTATTCTGCTGCCTGCAGGAGTTTGAAAACAGTCAATTATTTTTGTCTTGCTTGCTTCCGCCTATTGATTCTCAAACGATTTTCACTGCCCCTCCAAGTAAGGATATGCAGCAATTGAATTAAATGAGCCCACCCAATCAATATAAAATATGTAACACATCCACGCTTCTCTTTCATAGCCTGTGGAAACTGAGAATTCATTGCAAATGGAAATGCAAACAAACTTAAAGATACTTTTATAGATCTATGAAAGCTGTTATGAAGTTTATTGATAGCCATCAAATATTTAGAATGTAAAATATTTAATGCATTACTTCTGCAAAATATTTGTGCACAGAATCTCAAGCCGAATTTGGGCTGCTTTCTTTTCCAAAGCCATTTAGAGCAGTAGGGATCAGCAGATTCCATTAGCCTTGCCCTGTGGCTGAATGAGTGAAATACCATTTAGAGAATAAGTGTCTCTAACCCCAAAACCTTGTGTTCCCATCAATGCATAAATGATAAAGACGCAGTCTAATGAAACCAAAGGCTCCCCCCTAAAGTTGGCCATAAAAGTAACATTTGGGTGAGAAAGACCTTAAGCTTATTCATTAACCTCTGAAAAGTGTCTTTACTGTTACTCCCACACTGTACGATCTGCGGAGCCAGTGCAACTGAAATACACACAAGACAACAGTAATAAAAACTTAAGTGATTCAGCTGCATCACTTCATACTTCACTGAATAATTTTGCAATTCGTGTAGAAGTTGCAGTGGTCATACACAGCCAAAATCCACATTCAGGGTAATATATTTCATGAATCAGGATGAGGTCAGAATCTGACATATGGCTGGACCATGTATGGTCAAAGTGTGAAATTGAGGACATAGTTGAAAATTGTTGCGGACCCGCTGTAAGCAACTACTTTGTAACAGTAGCTAAAGTCTGATTTTTATCAAAGGTGCTAAGTTGGTGATGATGAAATAGAAACCGTTCATGTCAGTTCATTTTGAAAGAGCCAATGGAGCCAACACACCAATGGTGGAACTTCATCACTCAGTCAGTCACTCAGCGATAGACATTTGAGTTTGTAGGGCTGTTGAGGTCCATCCAAAATGGTGATTCTGAATGAAATTTATAGTTGATCCTCATTAAGAAACATGTATCATATCATATGCTAATTCCCAAAAGAGGCAGAGACACAGAAAACAGATACTGTAGCTGTTTCTTGTTGGTTATTATTTCAGCTGTGATTCGAGTTGTCCACTATCACTAGTTTCATGTATTCCCTTTAAGATTTACACACCAGGCTTAAAACAAAGATGAGAAATCAGGTTTGCATTGTATACAATGTAAATAAGGCCGACTTTTGGCCTGTGAGTTATAGCCTCCAGAACTGGCTGCTTTCCCTTGCTGCATAAATTCATGAACAGTAAATCACTGGCTTCTGTAAAAGCAAAACAAAAAAAGAAAAAGAAACCAATACATAAAAGAAAATTAGGCAGCGAACATATGTAACCAATCAACACTTTTGTATGTGTTTAGTTCAGTTATTTTTACCCACATTATTAGAAGATGCAGAGGGAAAAAACTCCTACACCAAAAGTGAATTGTTTTACTGATACTTGAGTGAATAGAAACACAGTACAAGCTGACACTGTTTAAGCTGACCTGCAGATGTGCAACATCTTTCAAGCTCATTGTAAAATACAGATTTGTACATGGACAAGAATTTTCCTTTTTTGGGGGGGTCAGTAGAATATCAACTTGTAGTGACTAAAGCATTATAATACTTTATGGTTATGTTTAATCACTCTCAGCACTTAATATGGAAAAGTTGACGTCAGAGTATATTATGTGTATACGTGTATTTAAATTTAACTGAAACCAGGATCTTTTATTAACCTTAACCAAATGCCTCTGTTTCCTAAATCCAAACACACATGGGACTCTTGACACAAACCCCGGTCTCTGGTGTAAGTGTTGTGTCCTTTGTATACCATTCACCACAACCACCTCCTTGCAACTCTGCTGCCCTAATGAATGTAGAGCTTCATTCATTAATTTGAAAGTCGTGCACAATGTCACAAAAAATTGGAAAAGTCGTGTCCATGTACGCAACTGAACAGGTTAAATTTCATGACTATTTTATAAACTGCCATGAGTGTGGGTTGTCCTTTCATCCTCAGTGCAACCTGAGGAAGAACACTGAGCTGAAAGAAGTGCAGATCTGCTTGTATAAGTGATCAGAGCAACTCTTATGTTTTATGTAGATGCAGAAGTATGGCTTCTACAGCTCCAGTATAAATCTCCACTCATTCCAAGTAGGGAACCAGTCTTTTTTACTTTCGATTACTCTTCCACTTTACACTTTACTTGACCTGTATAACTAACAAATGGCAATTTATTGTAAACGCAATGTGTTTTGGGAATTTAAGTCATCTTGGGAGTATTTGCAGCAGCTTCTTAAGACGCAGAGAATGATAAACATCAGACCTTCCCTGAGCATAACTCCTGTGTTTGTGTTGGAACACAGAGTCTGAGAATCATAGTAAGGAAGTCTGTTGAACTCAGCTTGGACACATGTGGTCATAAATCATGGACAATAATTCTCCAAGTAAATGCAAATCTGTGGTCGCATGAAACTTATAATGAAAATTTAAAACATACAAGACTGTAAAATCTCTTTCTGTTCTACATTGTAATTTCTGTATTTTTTTTTGTTACATTACGTTAGTGAAAAGTATTGAAAAATAAACCGAAGTTATATAATGCCAAGAAAAAGAAATTCAGCAATAGTTCTGTTTTTCTAATGAGAGAAAAGAGGGCTGTTGATGCCATGATGACATGCTGAACATGACCCTGAATTACGGTTTGTAAATAAGTAAATAAGCAATGGTGTCAAACTTTCAGCAGAAAATGATAATTCAGCGCAGTTCAAGGGAGAACATTAGATAGTGTACTGCATGATCACTCCACATAGTTGCTGCAGTTGGTTTCTGTATGTTTTATCTGCACACTTAACCTTTTCCTCTCCCAGAGGTTTTTTTGTCTGCAGTGTCTGCAGGTCGACTTGGATCCCATCACTGCTGTGAACAAACAGCAGCTGCAGCAAACTCCCCGCCTGGCAGAGCATACATGTTCTGGTAATTAGGATACTAAAACAAAAACATGCTTTTGCAATGACTCAAACAACCTCGTCTATTTCACTGTAATTCATAAATTAAAAGAAACCTAACTTTTCCTGCCAGAGCCAACTCAAACATTTTGAGAGCGATGCCATTATTTTAGTCAGAGTTATATTAAGCTCGGGAAGACAAGCAAAGGAATTCTTTCCCAATTATATGTCGAGTCTGATCTCACACATTTTCCATCAAAACATTTGAATGTGAGTGATGACAGTACATCTCACTGAACCAATAATTTACCCACCTATGGTACTGCTGTATAAATACCATGTGATTCCAGACGAAGAATTATGTTTTTCCACAAACAAACACATCACACGCCAAACTAATAACTAAATGCATTCTGTGCTTTTGACTGAAATGTAATCATCATAAAAACGTTTAATAAAATGAAAATAAATCTTATCAGATATTTGAAGTCTTTAAAGAACTATTCAATATCCTCCATGAATGATTTTAATAGACTGAGTCATATTTCAGGTAGCCTGCTTTTCAGATTGTATCACTGCTCAACATTTGTCACCTGTCAAATTATTTTCCCCCGGCATGTCATGTTCATTTGTCAAAACAGCGTTGTTCAAAGTTGCCCACTGGTTCACATCCAACTAAATAAGATTTGGGGGGGATTTTTATTTGGATGTCATATTTATGGTAATGTTACAATATTAAAATTGTGCACAATTCTAAATGCCATGTATCTAAGTCTTTATGTATTTAAGCAAATATCAGGACTAATGACTGAACCACAAAGTGAGAATGAGCAGTTGAATTTTTCAGTGAGAACATATTTAATCAGTCCCCAGAATTCATACAGTAATTTTGCAGATCCAGCTGCTGCAGACAACATATGAGTCACTTGCCAGAAAGAAACAATTGCTCTCGTTTTCAATGTGTAGGCAAAAGGAAAAGAAAGTGTTGCGTTATATTTAAAACTACCTGATATTTGAAAGAGCATTTAATCTCTTCACAGTAATGAGAGCTGGACTTGGCCAGAGTCCAGACCACCAGAGGCCACAGCTGTTCCCGAGGTAGAGACGTAGTGCTGCCTCTAACCAGGATTTTAACACGTTAATATTTCTGCTGTGTCTGATCAATGCCAGAGAAAACCATTTCTTATCATTCTTCCAACTACTTAGAGCCACATCTGAATTACGGTTGCTGTATCCGATGCACATTTATTCTTCCCTCCTGACAGTTTTATAGAGCTCATTATCCGCTTTGTGGCCATGGCTGTGAATGGAGAACCTGTGGGGGTTTTATGTATAGCTCTAGTAGCTCCTCCACTGACCACATTTAATGTCCTCTCAGAAAGAAAAAATAAATAAATAAATGAATATATAAATAAATAAAAGAAAGAAATAAGCAGGTCGAGGGGGTGCCTTCAAGCCCTTCTGACAACAGCAGCAAAGCTCCTGCCAGATCCAACACTGGCACAGAGCGCCAGTGTTGGATCTGTTGATGCGAGGGTGAGGGAGGGCACCGAGAGCCACACCGGAGTTTTATTTACCTCAGGTGCAACGGCTCATTATAATGGTGTTAATGAGGAGCAGATGTAGCTGAGTGAAGAAGGGGGAGGAGGGTGGGAGGGAGGGAGGTGGGGCGGGTGGCTGGGGGAGCGAGGAGTTGCCTGTCCAGGGCAAGCCTACATGGAGGTCCTGTCCGGGGATTCCCAAGTCCCCCTCTCACTACAACCAATACACCCGCTTTTCACGTGTTAATATCTACTCAGCAAGTGCTATTAGCAAACACTGAAAACTGCCTACCACAGTGATTTAGTGAGCCCCTCTAAGCCTGGCTGAAAGGTTGCTGGGATATTACAGTAGTCGTAGATGATTTAGAGCCTTTTTATAATGTTGTTGAGGCTTTTGGGGGTTGGAGTCTCTACACACAAGATTTTACCGTCAATCTCATGAAAACAGCAAAACCAACAGTGAACTGACCATACTATAAAGTATTATCTGTGTATCCAAAGCCTGATAGAGATTATTCCTCTGTGTCATAGACCTCCATCATTGTCCAAAAGCTATTACAAACATATCCGTGATCCTTCATTACGCTGACACTTACTTTAATAATACTTTACTCTAATACTTTATTTTGAGTAAATTTCACATAAACATTTCTGGTGCAATAAATACTCACTAGACACAAAATGTGTTTTAATCTGCAGCTTAAAATAGGCCCCAACAAATTCACTATTTACTCCTGACTGACTGTTGTAGGAAATTGCCAAGCCTTTTTAAAAAAAAAAAAAAATGAAATATGTGACAAGTTTTATGTCTTTCGTAGGAGCAAATGGGGCTTAAGGCTGAGGGCCACAAACATCTTAAGGGAGCCAGAGAGTACTGAGAGACAAAGTGGGCCAAACTGTTGCACTGGGTGACGTATTTATAGCAATAAGCATGGGAACTGCAGTTTATTTTCACTCCTACATATATGTACATCCTGGGTCTTTAAAACAGTCACGAAAGGATCAAATGCATACTAATCCATGGCTGAAAATAGTCTACAACAAATTTTAGGAAATTACTAAGTCTTTTTAAAAAGAAAAAACATTTTTCATAACCGTGTTTAAAGATATAGATCTTCAGCAGGAATGTATGGGACTTGATACAGAGTGTACTGTTGGTTTGATCTTTTCATGATACGCAATAACAATAACCAAAATACAGAACCAGCCCTATCCTTTAAACAAATCTTTAATGTATTTCGTCTAATGTTTGGCCTGTGCGTCACTTAATAGTTGTCATTTAATCGTATGGCTAACAGATGTGAGGCTAAGACATCAATCTGCCAAACTCAAAGGATTAACAATCAAACCATTATTGCTGCAGATGACAGAACAATGTTAATATAGAGTAAAATTCCAAACTCAAAGTCACGTTTTAGCCTATGATAGGGCTCTTTATCCATGCCTTAATGCTTCCCCTGTATCCTCTTCTTTTTTAATAAAGTTTGCACAGCTGGACACTATCAGAGAAAAACGTTTCACTGCGCCTGTACTATGTTGTATGTTGCATGTGACAAACAAAGGTCTTGAATCTTGAATCAGCAAAGAGAAGCGCAGCTCTCTGTCAGTGACGAGCCCCTTTTGCTGCTGACAACGGAATAGCTGCAGCTTTGAGTTTGCCATTGTGACTTCCTCACTGACTGAGCCCTGGCAGTAATAATCTCCATGAGCCCTCTGTGTGCGCCAGTGGTGGGCCAAAACAGTCTTTATTCACCATGAAGCCTCTACTGGGAGCATCTCGTGGTCCCCACGACAACAATGCTGGCAGCCAAGCCCATAGTCGGCCGGCCCGTCTTTTACGTTTTTATGGGGTTGGCCTTCCCCCTGCTATTGAGGCAAATGTAGGCCATCAAACAAAGCGATTTATGGCCCAGTCTAAATTTGACCTTGGGCCTCCTAAAATACCATCTCTTTCAGAAAATGCAGAAGCCCTATGAATGAAAACATGTTTATGTATGAAAACATAAACTGGTTTCTTTATTTTTCAGTGTGACTGTTATCACATGATAACATTTCACTCGGAAAATGTGCAGCACAGACCTTTTTTTCTAAGTTGCTGCGCATGATTGATCTCGCCTGACATGCTCATATGTAACAGGGAATTTTAGGATCAAAGCCTCTACATTAAGCATAATAGTGTTGTCCTTCATGCCTGGAGCAGAGCGCGACTGTATTTTTACTGCCTGACCTCAAATATTTCTCTGCTATTAGTTTTTTTTTTTTTTAGTTACTGACGCAACACAGTGACCTGGTTGACTTTTGCCTTCTGGTTTTTGAGCAGAGCTGGAGGGAATTCCTTATTTACTGCAGGGGTGTGCCTTCCTTGTCTTCATTCACCAACACATGCTAGATTTCTGTCTTTTGCCTAACTGCAAAGCTTCTGTTGTTGATAGCTTCGGTTGTTTATGGCTCATCCATTCTAAGAAGTGGAAAACTACAAGCTGCTGATTGTGTTTCTCCAGATTTTTCTGATTTGCTTTCTCTTTACCAGCCTTCTAATGGATTGGTTTGGTTTTACTTGCTATAAAACAGCCTAAAAAGAAAGCCAATCCAACATGCAACATGTACTTGACAATTAAACTTAATAAAACAAACTATAAATACAAAAATAACACAAAGATTTGTGCAAAAAACTGAAATAAACACACACAAAAAATGATAACAGCAAAGATTGCTGTGCCTCTGTTACAGGACAGACTTTTATGAAAGTTGTGACAGGCAGATTTAATTATGGCAGTATTATTCATTGCAACAAACTTCAAATTATTTGGGTAAACAATTTTCACAAGGAGAATGCATGCATGTAAATCTGCAGCCATGTAAATCAGATTACATTATTTGCAGTTTTCATTAAAAGAAAACATCCTCTTTCCACTGAATATGTGTACACGTTTGCAGGATTCTCGCATTTGATGTGGGGAGTGACCAAGGAGCATGAATGATACAAGATGAGAGAAGGGCTCTCCATCTCTGTATGTTATATGGATTCTTCTCACGCGTTTCCCTCTGAGACAAGGGATTCAGTAATCTGTATCCTTTAGTGAGAGAACCCCATGGAGATGCATTAAAGAGATAAATTGGTATCATCCCCAGTGTGACAGACTCCTCATCTGTCTCTGCTCGCCTCCATTGATCACAATTTATTTTATTTGTGTTGTTTCATTATTAGGCGGAAGAAAAGCATTGCATTAATAAAGCCCTGATTATAAAGTTAAACAGAAATGCTATACTGTTACACAGGAAGCTGGGGTTAAAGCACAAGGCTCCAGCACGCCTGCCCTTGTATCTTCTTACAGAATAAACTGAGATCACAGGCGGCACTGATCATTCACTGTGGATCTAATTCATTTCTTAACGATTATCGGGCTCTCCTGGACTGGGCACACTTCTCTAAACAGATCACTAAAATTTTGCATTTCCCAGTAGTCCCATCATATCTGTAAGACAAAGCACCGAGCTGAACTCTACATCCATTTCACTGATATGTCTTCTCAGAAAAGCCTTGCTCAGGTTTGTTGTTATTCACTCAGTTGTATTGGTGAGGACGTCTGCAACGTGAATATGCAAAATGAACATCTTTTTACATTTTACATTTCACACAGTGGTGGATTCACAATCAAGCCAGTTCAGAAGACATAATGATATTAGGTATATGGTCTTAGTGGCTTGAAATATTATGCCTTTTTTCATCAATTGAGAGACAGAGGAGCTCTTAAAAAAACTCTTTAATGTCAACATAATATCAACATTTAAAACAATGACTATAATTATGATTAACTTTGTTGTTGTGTGACCGATATGGATCAGTTAAGATAAAACAAAAAAATAAGATTAGCTAAAATTTGAACGTATTTGGTGAAATAGTACATAAATGATCTTTAAAATCCTGTTTAACTGTAACAAATAACTACAATTACTCTTCTTAAATGGATGTTCTTTGATCTATGACAAAAAAAGAGTTGAGCAAGTGATTGTATATTCAATATTTCTGTTAATGTTTCGCATAAATTATTGTTAAAAAATGAGCACTTTGAAATGAGGTGCATTTATGTGTGGTACGTCTCTCAGAAGTCAGTTAGATTAAAAAGTGATTTTAAATTAGAACTTTTTTTAAAAAAAATTCAAACAAAACTTTCATTAATTTAATGATCTCAAGTAATTTGCCTTTGGTACAATATGAGTTTAATCCTGGGAACCTTGGTTTAGTGATATTGGGTGCGATGCACTATGAAGCGAGGGACATGTAATCTAAATGAAAAGAAAAGTTATGTCAATGACAGTGTAAAAAACATGCAAATCATCTGCATGTACAGTGAGAGATAAGAAAAGGAAATTAGTTCCATGATTCAAACATTGTATCTAATGCCGCATTTATCCCCAGACTGAAAAGCAGTGAGGTTGGAGCTCTTGAGCAAGCTCAGGTTATACCAAGAATCCACAGATTAAATCTGAAAGTAAAGTCTAAAAAGAGTCTGAAAATTGACTCAGCTGGTGGCTGTATCATTTGATAATATAGTTGTTTTTAGAAATAGATTGATGAATGTTTTCAGCAACAACAAGGAATGTATTCATTAACAATCTGCAAAATGACTGCAGTTAAAATAATTGCAATAAAGGTTCCCTCTTGGATGTCTTCTGTGGACGTCTGATTCCTGGCTCAGGTCAGAACGAGGCGGCAGCCAGTAACAACACTGTGGTAAAGGGCTGTGCCTTGTGCTGTGAGCCCCAACTGTATGTCATGAGGTGATGTGGTAATGTGCTGACAGCACAATATTTCAACACCATTTTAGAGTGACCCAACGTAATATTTTTTTCTTCTGAGTCCCTGCAATTCACCATGAACACACCAAAACACACAGCAACGTAGATTTGTACTGATTGAGAGCTGGTCTGGGATCAGTGACCAATTTGCAGTGAACTTTACAAAGAAACAATTTCATCTAGCGGTCAATTCAAGTCAAACACCCAAAGTGTATTACACAGAAATTTAAACTACAATTTAATGTCTCTGGGGTTGAAATGAAAATGAGAGGGTAAATGGCTGTATATACAAAAATTATAACAATTTGATAGTTACAAATCAAACACAGCTGTAAAAATGTGGGTCTTACATGGGCAGGGCCTGACAGTGAGGGGTAAAGAGTGCAGCAATGGAAAAACTTCAGTCACCTTTGGACTTGGACAAGCAACTTGAATAATGAGTAGTAACTGATCTGAGGATTTGAGAGGTCTGAATGTGGAATATGAATTCAAGAGATCACACGTATAAGCTGATAATCTATGCAATGGTTTAAGAACAAATAAAAGAACCTTATAGTCAGAAAGGCAAAGTAGTCAAGACATAAAGAGATGAACTCAAAAATCAAAAAGAGATTGCAAAAACTTCTGCTAATGATGAGGTTTATTAAGGTAAGGTTTATTGGTTGGTTTTTGGTAAAAAAAAAAAAAAAAAAAAAAAAAGAAGGAATGTTTTTGGTGCAGGTGCACCAACAAGAAAAGTGATTGGATACCTGGATACAAAATCCACAAAAACTACATATCATATACTTTTGCCATTATTTGATCATCGTTAGTTGTTATAGCGGTAGAAAGGAAACAAGGACCTGAATCTCACTCTTGATACTCAACAGGACTGATCTGAATCAAATAAAAAAAAAAACTTGTGAAATGTGAAATAATGGTAACATGCCCTTTGAGATTTAGTTGTGAATGTGTGGCAGCCTCAGTGTAACGGACCCAGAATGGGGCGCTCTGGATGCCCACATGTCATGTGCTACACGCCCTCATGCAGCGGGAGCTCGTGTTAAGGTTATTTTTACTCCAGCACCTGGAGGTGTTACAGACTTGCTCTGGCCTGCACATTCTTTTCCCTTAGCACAATCAGGTGTGAGAGCAAGTGATCTTCGTTCACTGCAATTAAGATTCTGCCTTCATCTTCTCCTGGTACACAATTACTGCTCTGCTGCTGTTTGCTCTAATTGCTCTTTCTGCAGGGATTGGTGGGAAGCCAGTGATTGTGATGAGAAGGGGATTATCTCCTTTCCTTTACTCTGGCCCCTTAAAAAAATCATTTGTAAACTCCCCGGTGTAATTACTGAGCCTCATGATTAATTGTCTATTGAAATTAGCGCGGGTCTAGCTTTCATTTTTACTGCATCGAATATTAATTAATGTTAACTCTCCCCTTTTCTTTTTTCACCCTTTTCTAAAGCAGATCTTTTGAATATTCATTGTGGTGTTGAAAAATGGGCACAAGCCAGTACCTTGAGTCAGGGAACTGACACTTCGCTATCACAAAAAAATACATATCTGGAATTAAAAGATGTGTTTTAGGCCATAAATAATATTTACAAGAGGTCGACAGGTGAAGAAAGCAAGCTCTTATTTAAATCGCGTCTCATCTGTTAGTCGAGAGGTGTCAGGGAATATGCAAAGCGGCGTCTCAGCTTTTGTTTTCCTTTGGAGAGGGAAGAATAGTCACATTTAATTCAGTTTGTATTTATTTAACCCTTGTGGAAAATGACAAGTTGAATAAGTGCCATATAATCACATTCAGCATATTGTCATACAATAATGTATTGAACACAATGTCACCTTGAATAAAGCATCCAGCAGGAGAATACATTTGGGTAATAATATGGAAATTTACACTAAGGTCTGAATCAGATTAACATTAGAATATCTCCATATTCTATCAAGTAGAAAAAAAAACTCATTGGCCTGGAAAGAGTGTAGTTATACACACATAACATGTAGGTGCAAGGCTCTTGGAAATCAACACCAGTTATAAACCAGGTGTTCTTGTGTAATATGTTTTAATTCTTTCAATAATGTACAATACTCCTACTCTCTAGGATTGATGCACCTTTCATTGAGTTTTCATTGTCTACTTATTGAATTGTTATTCATTTTGAGCTGTTTATCACCCTTGGCGGGTTGGATGGTTTAACGAAACTCATCATCATACAGCCTGTCATCCTGTTGGTGTACATGAACATGGTGTGTTGACCACACTACATAGAGCTTTACAGTGAAAAAAGGAGAAAACAAAACCCCAAAACATAAAAGATGAACTTGGATAAAAAGTTAATTATGGTGATGCTGAGGACCCTGTCAGGAAAGAAAAGTTTTAAGACCATTTTGTCTTGTAAAACATAACATTAAAGTTCTCGTGTCTGTCCTCATTCACTCACTCTCACCAGTTACAGTCCCGCTGGCCTCTTTGCCTGTGAGTGTGTGCACTAAGAAATCCAGTCGACCTTCATCTCGCCTTACTCAGTCCACATTCAGATAAAGGGATCATACATGGCAGATCAAACTAATGTCTTCACCCCTCAGCGTCTCTGAACAGCCACTGAATAAAATCGCAGCTGCTGTGAAATGGCTGTGACATAACTTGATCCACGCAGTGACAGCGCACACCACCGCTTGCTCCCTGTAATATATCAGTGCCAGGAAACAGTGGACGTGGAGACGCACTGATTGAATCAGGGGCCATCAAAGCTCTGGGGAGAGTTCATCTATAGCAAACCAGCAGCACAACACACAAGAATCCCTCAAACTGTGTCTGCTGTAACAATGTTTAAGGAGTTAGAGGTTAAACTTTCTACTTCTTCCCGACTAAGCACACAAAAGAGGAAATGCAAAATGTTTTAAAGTGATCAAATGTTGCATGGAATGCAAACCAAACCGCAGCAAAGTTATGGTTAATTTATAGCAAATGAGCTTTTGTGCAATTCATGGTGAAAGTACAGGACTACAAATTAAGTATAAATGTTGTCTGCAGCTACCTAATTTGTGATCATAAATTTAAGTGGTGTGCATAATTTTAAATGAAGCACATAAAAGTTGTTTTGATAATCATGGACTTGGCTTAAAGCAGTACAAACATTACTGCTCACCTTAATGATTTGAAATATGTATTTCATTTACAAATACAATTTATTTTGTGCGAGCATAAACAATAAAGTGTTTATGGCCATAACTCTGTGCTTCTTTCTTTATGTCTTTATGAGTCACCAACTGTTTCTCATCTCACCATGCAGAGACATATTGATCTTCCTGGATAAATGACCAATAACTTTGACAAATGACAGTAAAATTGCTTTGAAGAGAGAGATAATAGAAATCAGATTTTCAGAGTTGGCAGGTTATGTTATGGGGTTCAGCATTTTTAATATGAAGATTACATTAAAATCCAATGAAAGTGTGTCATTGTAAGGTTGACAGAGATATTTTGCTTCAGATTTAGCTGCCTTGGGAATAATAAAAACTATTTTAAGTCTTGGCTTTATCATTAACAGTAAAAATACAGTAATATGAATATGAATGAATACAAATATGCCAGGACAGAGACTGTACGATCATCATTTGTCTTTTTTCCGAGAACATACAATGAACACCAATGAACCAATCCTAAAAAATCGAATTCTCCTTCCAGCTGCGGTTACATAAATGAGTAAAATAAAGACGTATTTGTGATAATAATGGCAACCAAGAGCTCTTTTTTAGGGGTAACTGTGAATTAGCATTTTTACTCAGCAGAGACTACTGGGCATGGGCAAAATAAATGTTTTGTTTTGATGTGCTGAAAAATGATGCAGATCACCAATGCTTTCACTGGGCTGATTTACATTCTTGTATCTTTGGTGCCCCTCTGGTATGATTTGCAGCCAATCAAACATATGCAGCAATTAGAACTGTGCTCATTTCATATGACTTGCTGTGTACAAAGAGATGGTGTGTTTTTTGAGCAAATCTGTACTGTCTAAACCCACATAACATTGTTTTGGCACCTGCGAGAAAGCCAAAGCCAAGACTCGCCACTCTGACTAAAAACACTGTAATTTGTGGAGCTGCAACCTGAGAAAAGGCATGTTAATGTGTTAAATAATATCATATTCATTTTCTTTGTTTTGAGTTTAACCACTTAAACTGGTTGTAGAATTTCTTTTTTATTTTATTGGCCAATGGTACAATGTGCAGTGACGCATCTCTCGGAAAATATGACAAGTTATTAAACTGTTCCCTAATATGCTAATTTGTTAAATTAAAATGTCTTTGGCTCAGCAGGAATAATAAAGCAAACTGATTTAAAAGAAGTCCTCTCATTTGCGATATTACAGCTGATAGTGACTGTACATCAGTCATGTTTCTGTACCTGTGTCTTCTGGCTGGGAACAAGGACAAGTGACTAATTTTCTTTACAAGTGTTCGAGCTCACCCCTCCCAAAAAGAAAGCCGGCCCCATCCCATCTCTTGCACAGCCGTGACCCCGATCCTCTCCGGAGTTGCACTGCTCCAAAGTAGCCTGTGTTGCCATAGTTACCTCCTCCTGGCCACTTTATAAGGTCACCAGGTCTGGTGAGCTCTTCCCTCAGAGAACAGGCATAACTAATGTCCTGCAGGTTCAGGCTTGATGTAAATAGTCTCAGTTGACAGCCTACTGTACAAATACTCAATTACGTTTGCTTAAAGGAAATGATTTGTTGTAACAGCGAGCACTCAACTTGTGTGACATCAGTGTTGCCCGGGCAACGGCGGCTGATTGCGCAGGCTGGAATTAGGTATTGATCAGAGGAGGGGGCCCGGCGCCAGCGAGGGACTGGAAGCGATCCGCCACTACGATTTACAGAGGATGGGGGTTGGGGTGAACCTGCACACTTCGCCCCAGCTCAGAGAGCTGAAAACCCCTCAGGAACCAATTTACACACAGCTACAGTGCAATATCTCCAGCAGTCAATAATGGAAATGTGATGCCCCCTCTGCCATCAATGTGACCGCTCCTCTCCCTCTCGTTAGAGCACCTTGAAAGTTCTAGGCTAATCCATAGACACAACAGATTTCCGATGGTGTAGGGATATTTTGACTTTGGTATTCTCCGTGTAATTACACCTCTAACTAAGGTAGCAGCCTCAAACAGGATCTGTCCTTTGTAGTCCTCTTAAAATGAATCCTTCTTTAATTTAATCATTGTCTCATCACATTCATCCTCCGCTTATATTATTTCAAACTGTTTACTCTTTCTACACATTTACTAGTCAGTAGGCAGTGTTTAGCTCCCATCGACGCGTCGCGACGTGATTTAAAATGCCTCACAAATAGCGTCTTCACATCATGAGTTAAGAGTGTGTGTCAGTGTGGATTTTACATTGCTGCATACTTTACGTCCACACTTGCAGTGGGCGAGTTAAGAATAAACATAGAGGAACAACTTAAGCATTTTAAAAGAGTAGGGGGCTTAAATGTGGAGTTTTGCTCAGGCTGTAAATTTCAAATAATTTCTGAGCATTTTCTTGACTCATGAGCTTCTCGACTATTTAATTATTCTTGGTAAGCTTTGGAAGTACTGGCTTCAAGGTGAGTCAAATTCAATTTAAATGTTTTGATGCAACACCAGGTGTCAGGTGTGAAATCAGCAGAGGGAAAATATTTCCTGAATGTTATATTAAATGTTGTATTAGACAAGTGGTGGCTCTGGGGTTAACACTGGGTCTTAAATGTTGACCAAAGTTCCTTCTACTGTATGCATGGAGTTTGTATGTTCTTCTCATATTCATGTGGGTTTTCTCTGTGGTTTCCTCTCACAGAAAAAGACATGCATGCATGTTAGGTAAGCGTCTGACCTCAAACTCAAAACAGATGAGCACTGCATGGAGGTAGGTTTGTTATCATGTCTATTCAACAGATGATAAGTGAAACCAAAACTCACACACAAGATACATCACACACGTAGAATTGTGTACTTGACTGTGGTTTAACAAAATGTTTCTTCAAGCTTAACTGCAGCTAGGACCAGCTGTTGAACCCTGAATGTTGAAGTCTGGACAGACATGAAGTAACTGAAAGATAATGCACCACTACCTTAATGGAGCCAAACGCATTCTTGACAAGAAAAACTCCCTCTCCTGGCAGTGCTCTGTAGTGCAATCCACAGTGTGAAATAACACCCTGTGACATCTGAGGATGTTTAACCCTCCAGGGCTCACTGTAGCCAAATTTCCTCCATCTTCCACAGGAGACGTCTGTGCAACAAAAGATAGAGCCGTCTCTTTTACATTACACAGACCTGGGAGATGTCAGCCACTTGTCTCATCACAGGAATCGATTATAGAATACATTTGCCATAATGTGATGTATGCATATTAAAGTAAAGCCTCAAAGGCAACAGAGACTGCCTCTTTAATAGAATCCAGCTATCATCAAGAGTAAATTCCAAGACCTCGATGTAATGGAAAATCTGCCTGTCTGATCTTCCCAAAAGCTCTTGTGTGGAATCTGAACGGCTGCTTGCTGCTTTTGTCGGGCTGTGAACTGGGCTGCGGTCACGGAGGTGTTGTGGGTAGTCAGCCATGACATCCAGGGGAAAGGGTGCCCTCTTACCTTACCTTCCTTCCCCGATGTCAACAAATACACACACATGGCTACAAAATTATGGCCCCATCATCAGCAAAGCAATGACAGCTTCATAAACTTTGATTTAATCAGACAGGAAAAATTGAACCATTATATGACATAATCTACAACTCCGTGATGATATATCTCAAACGTGATGTGCGACGGCACTGATTAGAATTCACCCCATCGCTTGCCTTGAGAATCTAATCTAGAAAGCCGCTTGAAACTAAAAATCTTTATAACAACCACGTGCTTGTGTGTATTCGTGTGCATGTGAGTCTGTCTGTCTGCCTGCCTGCCAAGATATCTATTAATTTTGTTCTGTTTTGTGTAGCATTATTACACGTTGGCTGGCGCTGCAAGTTTAATATGTTGTACATCTTTTTTGTTTCATTCCTCATAGTAGGTTCAATGTCATCTCTTTGTTGTCTCAAAATGCAATCAATGAAGGTCTTCCTACCCCATACACTGAAAGTCAAACCCAACCTATCTAGGGCCACTCTGAGCTGTTCTGTCAAATCTAAGAATCAAGCCCATATTTCTTGGAGTCGTGTTGTGCTAGTCCTCACTCCAGTTTGTGTGTTCTCTCGCACCTAATATACAAAAGATCTATTGAAATATGCATGAGGCCCATGATGCCTGCACTAAAAATACACTCAAATAGGGAATACATTGACAGCTCTGTTATTGAGCTCTCCTTGAGCTTCCTCTGTCACAGCAGCCACAGATCGCTCTCAAGACTCATGTATTATCAAAAGCACGCAACAGCTCTCTCTCTCTCTCTCTCTCTCCCTACAATCTATCTCCTCCTCTCACATTCACTTTTTTTTTTCTTGCTCCATCACTCTCTTTCCCTCCATTGCCTGGCAGTCACGTGCAAATGTACCCTCACAAACATATATTAAAAGCTGTATTTCTTCAAATTCAAATCAAGGATACTTTTCTTCTCAAAACTGTATAAATCTGGAGCCATTTGCATCAGCTGTTCTTCAGTTAAATGTAAATCGAGTTATGATGATAAGTGTTTGCTAAAAGGAGGTTTATCAGTTACTAATTCAAATGTGTTGCACCACACAAACTAGTCCTTACTTAGATATTAATTCTAAATGTTGTGCCCAGTAACTCCCAGGTGAAATTGCCGTATAGCTAGGTGAAACAACAGACAAAGCTAACATTAGCTTGGTAATATGAATATATGAATTTAGACTGAAGAATAAAGGAGGAAATATTGCATATGGTCGATATATCTGACCTCAGACTTGTCCACATACTATTTGTGTGAGATTACATTTCACAAAAACAACACAATACACCTCAGTTTTCCAAATTTTACTGTCAGCCTCAGCCTAAAGTACTAAATAATGGCTGTTAACTGAATATTTCACCCTCACTCTAAATGAACACATGTAGCATATACAAACAAAACTGATTTATACCTGCATTTATATACATTACACATTGTAATATGACTGTTCTTTTAGGATGTTATTTTACAGCTTGCAATGCTACAGTAACTGTTTACATTCTCAGTTGCTATAGAACTAATGGCACTAAAGAGGTTTCCGAGCAGCTAATTGACACATCAGTAAAATCTTCTCAAGTTTTGATGGTGAAATGCAAAATTAGCTAATCCAATTAGCCAGTGGTTACTTAGAATTTTCTGAATTTCACAGCACAATTTTAGTTGTGGATTTATGAACAGCTGGTCCAGTGTAATCCTTTGAAACACATCACAATGTGTATAAATGTAAAGAGCACTTAAAGAAACCACCTTCAAAGTACTTTCAAAAATGATTCCTGTAATACAGACCAGGCCTCTTTTTACTACCATAGACGATCTAGGGGGCAGAGTTTTATGCCACATTAGTCGCTGCTCTACCATAAAGAACAATGAGGGGATAGAAATTGGCCACCAACTTCTATGTGTAGACCCTTTTTATTTGACATAATATGACATAAAAGCAGGGCTCATATCCCGCAAACCCATGTGTGTTTTTGGTTCTGTTAAAACATTTTTTCTGTATAATCGCAGTAAAGTGCGCTGTTGTCCTGTCCACTTTGACGAAAGTGGTGATGCTTTACAGTTCGGACTAAGGGGCCAAATTGGTAGGCATCAGTACAAGCTACACCTCTGTAATTGGGCAGATTTTAGAGAGGTGCTATGAAATACACCCTTGCAACTTTAATAAGTTCCAGAGTCCTGGGCTCCAGGTTGCTGCTCCCAAGGTGCTGGTCTGAGTTAGCTAACATTTATCACATAAACATCTAACACCACTCCTGCTAAAGCAGACAAATGCCTTCCTGCTCTGCAATCCCTTCCGCAGCCATCAGAATCAGGGCAACAAATCCAGCTTTAATAGTTATCTATGGAGTCTCTCGCATGCAATGAACACCTACATTTATTTCTCTGCTTTCTCCCGATGAGGGTAAGTGGATCAATTAGTGAAGACTACAAGTTCAGCATCTTTACACATAGTATCAATTGTTAAGCTGAGCAACAGCAGGTCCCCAGATTATCTCAGATCTGTACCTCCCCTCACTCCCATCCCTCCTTCTCTCCCTCCTCCAGATCCAAAGCCAGCCTCATTACAAATGATCCTCTGATACACACAACCTTGGCACACACCTTCGAGCTAATGGCCCACAGATTGATTTTTAATTAGTAACACTTCTGGACGGTGGCCAGCTCAAATGGACTTTTATGAAAAACTAATCACCTTTTAGCTTTAAGTGTTAAAAAGTGTAAGTGGATGGTTTAAAGCTTTAAGAGTGTTTAGATATTCACAACACAAGAAAACTACGAAAACCTAATTATTCACAAGCTAACATTTGTGTGAATTATAGTCATAGCAGGATTTCTTATTGGAAAAACTGAATTTATCACAGCAAAGAGCACAAAGATGACCTTAGAGTTCCTGAAGCTCTGTGCTCAGAGGACAGCCGTGGAGTAGATGAAAAGTGGGTCAGGTCAGATATGATCTCAGGGTTGCTGAAATTTTTGGGCCAATGAAATGTCAGTCCACATTAAACAAGCAGGTCAGATGAGCCCAAAACTGTGTACCCAGTGAGTTCATCTGGCATGAGTTCATTATCAAAGTGTACCCAGCTTTGATAAACCGGGCCAGTGTTTATGATGGCAAAACGAAACATGAACAACATCTGCAACATTTTAGGCCCAGATGTGCACACTGTGATTTGCTGGGTCAAGAGAGGATCTATCCTCTCTCTGTTGCTCTTCCTAATGTTTCCCCATGTTTTTCTCCATCAAAAGGTTTTTTTGTGGAGTTTTTCCATCTGTAAACTGACTGTCTTAGGATAGTGGGTGTTGTATGATGTTGAGACTTTAAATCTCCTTTGAACCAAATTTGTGATTTGTTAGTTTGAGCAAGATAAATAAAAATGACTTCACTTAACAATGTACACCATCCTCTGCAATTTGTCATCATACCTTTGTACTGTGAAAGCATATGCTGTCACAAAATACTTTTTCTGTTGAATAATTTGAGGTATAGCATAGCATAGCGTAGCTTAGTTTTCACTAAGCTTTTGTTGTTATTGGCAAGAAATTGGCAAAATTGCTGGAGAATGTGCAGCTGTAACAGAAAATGTGTCAAAATGTTGAGGGAAGAACAAGGCAAGAAGAAGCCTCACATTAAAGTATAAAAGTCTGAAGCATGGTCTTAACACAAATATAGAGGAACTTCTGGACATGCACATATGTTCTCTTTTATAACATTCCGAATGACCTTGCAACATATTAAATACCTAGAAGTGAAATACAGGATGAGTTTTAGATTTAGGTGGGGTGTTTTTTAGTTGTTGTTTTTTTTGTTTGTTTGTTTTTGTTTTTAATTTAAAAGCCGGTCAAGAGAATGACAGGGTTTGCTATGTAAAATCCCCAGTTTGCTCTGCATATTGCATGGCGTGTGTGCACATATGTTTGCATTTGTCTGCTTTATTTGCCTTTATGTGTGTTTACCTTGCTCGGGGGGATGTTCATACTTTCCTGGGTGTTCAGGGCTATCACACACTCGCCGCAGCTCGCACACACACTAACACATCTGACCTAACAATCCACTCAACAGTAATTTATCGGTGTGATCCATCATTATCATGTTTTATTATGGCCACCGTTGGAGATATAATTCACAAATAGGCACAGACTGTACAGATGACAGTGAGGGAGAGGGATGTCCTTTACCTTCGTCCTCTGCCAGGAGCCTTCAGGAGTCTCTGCGGCCCTATATGCTAGAGACCAGACCCTGGAATGAGCAGGGACATCAGGGATCTGGGGAGCAGGAGCCTGCCCTGTTAGCCCGCTGCATTGTGGGCCAGCAGGAGTCCCATTAAATGCCAGAGAGAAAGAGAGAGAGAGAGGGAAAAAAAGCACACCACAGCAGAGTGGTGTCGGTGCCATGTCACATGACCACCTTTGTATTTGGTAGCCATAACTCACTGCCTTTGCGCGGGGATTGATCCCAGACTGGTCACTCCCAGGAGGAGCCCTGGCACTCAGTGGAGTTTGATCCCACAGATTAATGCAATAGGGATTCCCGGTCCAGGCCTTTGTCTCTAGCCAAACACTTAACGTCCCCCGAATTTGTATCCAGCAAAGGTTGAGACCCCTGTTTATTTGGGTAATGAATTGCTGTAATTAATGCATCTATTGATTCCCCCTCAGTGTCTCCTACAAAGGCCAGTCCGATTTCTAATTTAAAGGGAGTGGGAGTGTTAGCAAGAGGATGTGGGAAGAGGAGGAGAGCCCAGTATAGGCAAAACAATTGCACTATGTGCTTGCAGAATGAGGGTGTAATTGTTCAATGAATCACATTTGAATACATTCAATTAAATCTTTCAAGTTGAGGGCATTTGGTCTGTGTGTGTGCTGTTATATCACTCTGGTTTCCCTCTTGTGTTGTAATAAAAATGTAAATCCTTGGAGGGCATCTGAGAACCAATGAGGACGTTTGCCAAGTAGCATCTCGGAGCTCTGGTGTCACACTAATAACCACAATGCAATTTTCTCACACAAACAGACGAGAGTGCATTAGCATATAATCCCCTGGAATTATGACCATACTAATCTCCATCACTGCACCCTCTCCGAGGAATTCAGGATGTGCACTTACATAAACTGTTACTGAAGGCAGAGGAATTGTCTCAGCACTTCAAGGACAGCGGGTTTTCCAGTTGAAAATGCAATATTTGTTTCAGACTGGATCATATGTGTGCGGTATGGTATATGTTTGTTTTTTTTCTTTCATCTGAAACCCTTGCCTGGCTCCTTTAAATGCTGTTTATGTCCTTCCCTTTGCTCTGAGGCTGTGTGGCTGTGCCCTGTGTAAACATCTGGTCACTGCTGCCGTGGAACGTCGGATCACAGAACAATGAACAGCCAGCTGGTCCATCTATTATTGTTTGTTGAGGTTCACCTCAAGAATTGCATTTGCCCCCCTGTGGGTAATTACAAGAAAATGAGCCTTTGACCTTTGGTGCATATTGGGAAAAAAAAGTGTAATATTGTCAATATGTGTGTATTGATCGCAACTGTAATTACCACTAAATAGCTTGACAATCCAGAGGTGGGAGGTTTTACTGTTTGAAAGATACATGGTGCAACGTAAAATAATTACAGCACAGAAAACAGATAACATTACTCTAATCATCAAGTAGTCCATTTGATTTGTTCTTGCTTACCATTAAGTGTGATATTCAAATTGGGTTGATATTCCAGGAGAGCAGGGATGGTGTAACAACAGTGTAACGGAGCTAGTTACTCAACCCATTAATAATACACTTTAACTAAATCATAGCCAGCAGTTCAGTCTATTGCTCCGTTTTCACCATTCAAACAACAGTGATGATGAATAATGATTCATTCTACCCTCCTAGATTTTCTAAGAACCTATGGCATGCCTTATTAAAGACAAAATAGGTAGAAGACTAATTAAGCAGACCAAATAGGAATGACGGCATACCCAACTGCCAGAGCCAAGTAAGGGCTTGAAAAATGGCTCCTCTGCAATTTCAATTAATCAGTTGTATTTTGCTTAATTTTGTTTGACGCTGGCAGAGGAAACGTCCTCTGGGAGTATCTGTCCTTTGACCACTAATGCTTTAGTAATTCTTCCATCAGTAGAACTCATGATTGAAATAATCAAGTGTGTGTGTGTGTGTGTATGTGCGTGTGTGTGCGCGCGTGTGTCTGAGTGTGTGCATATTCTTTTGGGCCAGTGTTTCTGCGTGTCCTAACACGTATGACTATATTTCAACCTACATACAGTGAATATTAGCACCTCTACAAATGTGCACAGCAGAGCAGTATAAATGATTCATTCATCTGTCATTCAATCATTTACGGTGTGTTCTTCATTTCTCTTCCTCTGAAGACAAGTGTGGAGGTTGATTGCAATGCCCACACAACTGAGAGTGGAACCTGATTAACCTTACAGCGACTCCTGAATCATGTGACCACCACTGCTTCCCCTTCTCTCCAACCCATAGCCCAGGAAGGAGATGTTGAACTTAACCTCGCCTACAGTGATGAATTAACAATAGAACAATTCAGTGCCCCAGTAATTACCAAACACTTTGGACACGGCAACATTTTTCAGCTCTGCCACACAGGTTTGTCGGTATAGGTGGCTTTCACCTGGAATCCTGGGGCTCTTTGCTCTTCCTAACTTTGTTTTCTCTGACGCAGATTAGATCTGCCACCCCATTACAGATTCATTTTCCTAATTTTTCATGTCTGCGCCGCGCCCCATCTGCACAGGGCTGATAATTGTGGGGACCAGCCCTGGTGATTAACATCAGCAGAATTAATTACGCCCGCCATTAAGGCTCCAGGTTGCACACAATGATCAAGAGAAATTAACTTTCTCCCAGGCCCCTAAATCATCTCACCTTCAAGTGGAGTGATGGCAAAGAGACAGGCCTGGAGTCCTGGACCCCATTCGGCACCTTCTTAACCAAACATAAGGGGCGCATCCCACATCCGCCATGCTTCCCACCAAGGAGATTATAGCCACAGCTGATGGGTATCAATTACGCTACCTTATGTGGTGGGATGAGCGAGAGGTGTCCGGGGTCTGGTGACTAATGGACCTAGATTGGAGCCACCCTGCAGCTACAGACCAGGGAGCTGACTGTTTCTCTGGCCAGGGAGGACCTGCCAGATGCTGAGGGGCTCAGTTCACTGTCCTGACACACACAGGTATATATCTGCACACCACATTTGACTGTGCACCCTGGAGTAAGGTGGCCGTGTGATTGTAGGTTAGCCAGAAACTGATGAGGAAAAAGACTTTGTCACCTTAGTCATGCCGTCAGACTGCTGGATCGGTTCATCAGTTTGGGTTCCTGTCAGGAACATAAGCAATATCTCAAGAGGACACCAAAACAGAAGAGAAGAGAATGTTTTAACCCTTTTAAGATTTTATATTGTAATTGTGTTGTGGGTTATAACGTATGAGCATCCACAGATGAGTGTGACTCCTTTGAGAGAGCGAGTGATGTGTTTGTAAGCTATGCTAATGGAGCAGGCCCCCTGCCCCCGCAGCAGGGAGAACAGTGGTAATGTCAGGAGGAGATAAGCAAATTGCGTCTGTATCATATTGACTTGTCAAGGTTAAGCAGTGTGAGCAGGGGGAGGAGTAAGAGGCAAAAACTCTCTATCCTTCTCGCTCCCCTCTTTGCTTGACTGCTGAAAAAGATGCATGAGAGGCAGGAGAAGAGGTTGAAGAAGTGAACAAGAGGAGATAGAGAGGTGGCTTTGAAGCAACCCTGCTTCACCATCCAAACGCAGAGTCCTGTTGAGATAGCAATCACACAGAGCAGACAACAGACATACGTTTGTATGGGGAGGGTTTGGCTCTCTGCTCTCGTTTAGACTGATTTGATTTAGCTCCACAGGATCTAATTAAGCTCAGACTCAAACCTCTTTGGAGTTTCAGCAGCCATATTGTGAATGTCGGGCTCTGAGAAATGGCCATGAGCGATCAAACCTGTGTATGTGTATTTTTATGAACACACATCACAGTGATAGAATAATGGCTGTCAATGGATATATGGTAATAAAAACTGACGATCGTTATGCATAAGGGGCCATATAAATTTTAACGACATCAAATGCAACGTGTTGTAAAAATAATAACCAAAACAGCAACAACAATGGCTCTGCCAAGTTAACTTGTACAAAAAAAGGGAAAATGCACTGAAAAAAAAAAAAAAATCCACCAGCACTGCCTGAGGTTCATCACATGGTGATTGTCACAATGCTTCCCTTTCCCTCTAATTAGCTGTAGCAGTTTTGCTTGAATTCAGTGTATAATCCCCTGGATGAAGTGCAGTCAGCATCTTTCCTTTTCCTAAAAGCACGAGAGGTGCAGTATCATCAACTCCATCTTCGCTCCAACACTGCCTCTGGATGATTTAATAAGGTTAAAAGACTAGTCAGCAATTACCCCCCGCTCAGTGGAGGAAAACTCTGAAACACAATTGCATTACAGCTGTAGACAAATGCCAGACACCACATCCACACAAAAAGTGGCTATCTCGGCCTTTTAAAATCTGGGCATTAAAAAAACAAAAAGTCAAAAATTAGGATGAGTTTCCTTGACAAGTTATTTTTCTTTTGATTTTCTGGGTGTGTTTGTGTATCTATCCCAGAGCCTTGTAATGGTCAGGTTGAGACAGTCCAGAGAGTGTCATAAGGTGACATTTACTGCTTCTGCTGTGGGGAAACAGGTAAGCAGAGCACACCATCTACAAAGTAGTCCCCTTTGACACCAGCACTCTACAAATCAGGGCAGAAGGGCAGGCCAGAAGGGGGGGGCACTGACACAGAGGTCCTTTAGAGTTCCAGCATGGCCCAGGAATGTGGCAGAGCAAAGGCAGCTGGGGCAGAACAACCAGACGTCTGGGATTTGTCTGGCACCATGTTTGATTTTACTCACCTCATCACAAGACAACTCAAGGGGAGAGAAGCGTTTGGTCAGTGCCTGTCCCACTAAACTAACTCCATACTTGCTTTCCAGTGATAAAAGTTTCTAACTGGGTTATCCTCTCCGCCGCAAGAAGCTTGAATACTGCTCGTGGGGGGTATCAGCTCTACCAAAATTAGTCCTCCTAGTTGCTCTTATTAGATAATACTTCCTGTATTAGTGGGGCAGCAGTGATAGCAGGCAGATTTACAGCTCTCCATGGCAGGCAGTTCTCTTTAACATGGGCCGCGTTAACTCTGTTCATTAAACAGAGGATGTCATCACTCCACACCAACCCTCCATGTTACATGTCACACATATCCTCCATAGGCCAGCCTCTGTCCACCTCCGTCCACAACATCCTCTAAATCTGTCATTGCCACCTGGACCAGGGTACAACATTTTGACCACAACACCCGGCTGCAGCGTCGCATGTGGTGGGCACATGTGGAGGGAGATACACAGGTGTTTGTGTGTGTGAGTGCACACAGAGAATTGCACACCCAACCTCCCCCTCCAGCTATTGTATGTGTGGACGGATGTGTGGGACAGCGGTCGGTCCATCCACATGGGGAGAGGTGTAGGCGTGACGCTCATTACAGACCCAACTCTGTACACAGGCCAGATAAGCTGAACAGGACAAGATAAGGAAGCATGACTGGCTACAGCAAAGTGCAGCCAGATATTGTGATGCCACCCCTAGATGAAACAGCATCCAGTTTCTCTCCTAGCATTTACTGTATTGCTTACCCATGAAAGCACTATTTTAATAAACTATTTGCTGCTGCATATTGATCCATGAAGGCAGAAGCAACTTGAATGTTGCTGAATCTGCATGCTATGCTCAAAACTTTTACTGTAAGAAAAGCCCACAAATGTAAAAAGGGTACACGAAAATCCACTTGACACCTCATCACCTGTCTGTGATTCAATTTTCATTCAACACTCGCATTACATAGAACATATAATCATACGATATTTAATCTGCAATATCTCACTACAGTGCAGAATATAGAAATGCCCTTAATTTGTTAAGTATAATACTTACAGATACACATCAGCATAATATTGAAAAAGAATATTCTACAACTTTATTTTTCTTTGTACTACCAGTATTTTCTTGAGAAGAGAGAAAGGGGCTAAAGGCAATGTGCTTCCACATTAGGTTCAACCTCATGCTTAAGGCTCCCTCCAAAGTTGTGTCTAAGCATTGCATGTGGTTTATTTTTTAAAGCGTCCACATACACAAAATGTTCTGCAATCATTTTATTAACTTTCACAGCTGTGAAAGTTAAACCATCATCTATTTAAAGTTGCATTTAATAGAAAAAATTAAATTAAAGTGAGCATAAAGGTAACATATTTTACCAGGGGAATGTGTGGGATTATTTTGTTAGCTTGCCTGTTTTTTAAGACATATTTTTGTCAAATTGTTCATTAAATATTTTGCATTCTAAATTCATTTTGCACATTAGCAGCTGTTTTCAAAGTTTCCTGAATTACTTAGAGCGCCATTTTTCCGTCTACATAACTTATATTTATTAATTGAAATTATTTGTCCAGGACATGTTTATTTTGGGCGTCATGTGATGAAAATGGATCTCCATAAAGTTTAAAAATGTGGTGAAATGCATTGATAGTAATCCTTTCTCTAACTGGATAAAAGACCATGGAGGACTTGCCTGGGTCGACTTGCAAAATGACCCATGCCAGCACTGGCTATTATACTACATTAGTCATCGACTCCTGGGACGACGCAGACCTTATGGTTATTCTTCTTTAAATGGAGTATCATCTAATTCCAAACATTACAGAAATGTGTTCATCTGACTGCCTGTGCACATAAAAATGCTGCTGTGTGAGTATGTGTGTCTTTTGAGTTTGTTTGTTAGGAATCCATGCATGTGTGTGTGTGTATTCATGTCTGTAAACCAATATTGGATCACTAGGTGTGAAGGTCATAATTCAGCTGCTTCATAGTGATGCAGATAGTGTTTACCGTTTCCAAGTGGTGCCATTAGACATTATGTCTACAGAAATTTAGCCATTGCCTCTCATCCAAGAGATTGCTCCTCTCATCATCAACAGTGCAATCATTCTCAGTGATAGTAAAGCACAGGGGAGGGAAGAGGAGCCAGCCATCCAAGATGGATGCGTGTTATTGTTTGTGGGATGACAGTGTGTTTCAATCAGGTCCTCTGTGCTCTAATCCCAGGTAGAGCTCTTGAAGTGCTGAGTCAGTTACTGTTTCATCGATCCATCACCATGGGTTAGTAGTGGGCAGGTGTACTCCCTGGTTCCCAGGAGACAGAGGAAACACCTGCCCTGCACTGCTCGGGACTTCATCATCCCGCCATTCCTTTGTCTCGTTCTGCCGGGAGCTCAACGTCGGGCCACAGAAAACTGTGAAAGCAGCACTTTTGTGGTCGTTTGTTGCCTGTACACAAAAATTAGGGGAAGGGAGAGATGGTTTTCCCTTGCCTCCCACACCTGCCCCCTCCTTTATTTCTCACCCAGGAAGAAGGGACACGCACTGAATGGACCGCACACAAGTGCCTTGGAGCTGCACAGAAGAGTATAAGCTCTTTAAACAGAGAGCAGACATGTAGGGTAGCACAGAAATACTGTCCCAGCGTTATCAAAATGAATACTCTTTTACGATAGCTGTAGAGAACAATGACTTTGGAAATACACTGAGAGAAAGCATAGTGGTTATTATTACATCTGAGAGCAGTGCACCAGTGAGGGGTGAGAGTCTATGTTTCTCCTGCTGCAGGCAGTCAATTAGTGCCAGAGGGAAACACAGCACTCCTCTGTTGCTCTCCGCTGAGGAGCTGTAAATAAAGGTTTTTATTACACCACACTGTCTGCGTCTCTTCTCTTGACATCAATAGGCCAATACATTGGACTGTTTCCTGGCATAATCACTCCTCCTCCTTCTATTTTACATTAAAAGCAAAAAGGAAGGTCATCTTATCTCATCTTATTTTTGGATTAATTGGTATTTTTTGTACCTGACTTTAGTACCAACTTTTGCACAGATGCTTTGAACCATATCAGTGCATTATTCATTTAGAAAAGGACTGACAAACCAAACGACCTAACACACCTTATTGGTCCCATAGGGCAGTTGGAGAAGACCTGCAATTATTTGTCCATATACAGGAGAAGGAGAAAGATACTCTAAGCCCATTCTGACCTGTAACTCATTTAAAAAGGCTTTGTCCTGGCCTGCATGACAGTATCAATACACAGTGTGATGGCCACCATGTATCAGACAAGAAGAATAAGTCAATATCAAAATACAAGCTGAGTATATGTTCATAGATATGAAAACGAATGTGCCATGTCAAGCAAAACACGTTACTGAGTAAAGGTGAAGAGGAAGATTCAACACATCATTCCCATGGGAAAAAAAAGTTGTTTATTTCAAATTTAAATAAATTATAGAAACAAAAAAATTGAAAGAAATGTGACGATCTGTAAAACACCAAACAATGAAGGAGTGATATAAAACTATAACATTACTTAGATTTCATGAGGTAATTTTGTAATTTTCATATCTACATGTTAATTAATAATATTAGCTATTACATTTTTATTTAGTCTTACAGGCAGTAAAAAAAAAGCATTTTACTGAAAACTTTGTTCAAGGAATTAAAGATATGGTAATAGGTAGAATATTCCATGAGTTCCAGACCAGATGTTTAGGACTCTGAACAACATTTTTTGAATAACAATTTCAGAAGCATTATCATCACACTTTTGTGACAACTAATCATGCCAATCAAAATATATTTATTGTGTTGATTAAAGTCTACAATGCTGAATTATTTTGCCTACCACCTAACCTGATTGGTTTTAAATTGCAGAGCCACATTACTATAATCTCAAACCCTCTCTTAATCATTATGCTGTAATGCTGTGTACTTAGATTTTATAGGGATGAGGACAATTCTGGAAAATATTGATTTTTAAGTCATACTACAAGTCTCAGTGACAAGAGAGATCCAAACTGCAAGGCCACAGTAACCAACTTTAGCTCCTGTAAATTAAATAGTGATTCTATTTATATTTAGTGTGATTTACACCCAGTTTCCTCCATGCAAGTGAACAGGAAACAGATGCTAGGAATTGTTCTTTCCCTAAATTCCTCAGAGAGATTTTAGTCAACACCAACGTGTGAGATTGGCTTTGTACTTGCATGCGAAAAGGTAGTAGACAGTGACTAAATTGACTCCATGGTTTCCCTGCTCTGAATCTCCATTTCCTCAGAGTTTCCACTTGCGTATGTCCGTCTGCCCAAACCCAGGTTATGGCAGGCAGGCTTCCCTAATGGAGTCATGGAGCCAAGTCTACGCTTTCTCAGGACAAGGTCAACCTCAACACCCCAGGCACCACAGGCAGTGGAAGACAGGGTTTGTGAGGAACATTAAGTTCATAGAAAATATTTCAGTGACAAATGATAGGACAAAGCAAACACATATGACTTGTGTCACTGAAAAGGAAATAAAATCACTTGCAATATACACTATTATCTCCTGCAAATACTCTACGAGTTAGAAACTAATGCTTTAAACAACTCAATCATTTTGCCTCAGTCCCATTAATAAAGTATATTTTTGCAATGCAGCTCCTAATAGGCCAATAATAAAAATGTATTCCGTATAATTACATTAATTATGCAAACAAATAGAAACAAATATAATTAAGGTTTTGAGATGATTGCACATAATCAAGCAGTCTCACATGTGACACATGGGAAAAATAATAATTTAGTTTCGAGGAATATTGTTTGACATTTACAAGGTGAGGTAATTTGAAAATAAAAGGCTCATCTTCTCATGGACCATGGTGCCATCTAGAGGATGCTGAAAACAAAAGGACAAAAAGGGAAAATATGGTCATTGTTTGGTGGAAGTATTCTTCATGTAGATGTTTGCTTTGTGCAAGTTGTAAGACTTGTGTTAAGGCTTGTGTGGGATCATTGTTCCAAAGAAAATGTAATTTTGGTTTTATTTTAGGGGGGATTAAGTGGAAAGGAAACCCTGCAGGCTTAGCAGTTCTTGTATGTGTGATCCTTGACACTGGCACTTTGTGTGGAGCATTATGATATGGTGCCACCTACTGTTGGATCACTTCCTCTATAAATAAATTTAGTGCTGAAGAACACAGTCAGAACACTGATCCCTTTTAAATAATGATTTTTTTTTAACACAATGAAAATAAAGTGATACAAAGGTCAAAAGACTATGCAGTTTGATAAGTGTGCATGTGTTTTCACCTGTGCCAGCTGATAAGAATGAAGGGGGGAAGGTTATATTCATGTCATCCCTCACCTCATGCATGATTTGCAGCCACTGGCTCCTCCCTCACAAAGATTTACTGTACATTAAATTTTTGCTGACATGGTACTCTTCAGTTGCTGCTTCTCAGATATATGGCAAACCATAATTTGGAGGTGTAAAATGGGTATAAAACCTGTATTAATTATTTAATCATGGTTCTAAGTGCTGCCTTTTAGTCCACACCAGGATGACATCCCCCTCTATTTCAGGGGATCGTTATATCACTCATTTGTCACAGAAAAAAATTGCAATCACGACAGAGATTGTATAGCTGTATGATGAATCAGAGCAAACCAAGACTTTTTAATGACTATCATTAACTAATAATTTTATTCATTTTTTACTCCATTTGTTGTAAATGAACTGCTAATTGCATTAAAATCTCAGTCCTCTAGCACTGGACCAAGCTGAAGGCCTTCCAGCATATGTAGCTGTGATAAATACCCAAAACTATAGTGATAAAACAGAAGCTGATACTGATTTAGAAATAAAAAACCTTTTTTCACTGGTTTGTTAAAATGCTATATGAAAGGACAAAGCAACCACCACAGGTCCACAAAATAGAAATGTCCCTAGCAGGTAGCAGTGTGTGGGACCTGTGATAAATCTCTGTGTCAGGGGGCAGTTAAGTACAAAGACTGAGGGATGTGATCAACAACCAAACAAAGATGTTGTCCTGAGGTTGGGGCGGGAGGTGTACACAGAGCATCCATCAAACTACATCTGTGAGAGGCTGATACTGTACTGTTTACTCTCACTACACTCAGCTCAGCTTTTCCATGCAAATGTCAGACGTGGACTTTCAATTATGAGATTATTTATCAGCCATGCACTGATGATCACTAGGTATTGCTTCATTGTGGTCAGTGGGTTTGGGATATGATAATGGCTGACATGTAGCACAAAACAAGGTGCAATCTCCTTGAGCGTCAAGTTACATACCTGCTTACTTACTCATAGTGTTGTTTGATGACCCCTATGAACACCATAGACCACAACACATATGTATTTACAATAAAGCTGGTTAAACTGGAGTTGATTCCAACCAGTCCACATACTGTTTGAATAGTTAAACCTATAGCAAGGCATTACATTTTATTAGCCTTTCATTTTCAGTTGCATGTACAGTAACATATTATTTTTTTTAATGTAACAATAAATGGCTGCACAGGTGTCAGATCAATAGTGGAGGAAAAAAATATATAAAAATACATCAAAATGTGCTGAAGTACAATAATTTATTACATTCCACCAACTTCAAAATAAATTACAATACATCAGTTATATTCACTTTTTTTTTTTTTTTTTTATTCCAGGGCAGCCAGTACAGGAAGTAAACATCAGCTGTCTAGAATAATAATTCTAATAATTAGAAAATGGTGATTAAACTGTATGGCCATCCGAGACCTAACAGTTTCTGAAGCATGCAAGTACAGAAATGAAAGATAGTTTGTGGTATGCATTTTATTGCATGATTTACTATAATGTATTCTAATGCTTGTTGGGGTTGTAACTCCCGCTTGTTCCAAAACAAATCAAGAAAAAAAACTGTCATAACATTTGGACAATATTCTTGGCCATCTGCTCTGCTTCAACAACAAAGGCTCACACAGGCTTCACATGCCAAGTGTGATACTGGTCTTGCTGAACAGGTGTCGAGTGCAAATGTACAGATAAAATACAGCTCTTTATTGTCAGCAGTACCATCACCATCCTCAAACGGTCCAGCAGGGTCCAATTTTCAAAGCGGAAGATGGTTTTCACATGATTACACATGGTGGAACGTCAAAAATAAATAAATTCATAAAACGGGACATTGGTAATAATGCTTTCAGTAGTGTTTCCTAACCAAGGATAACCTGTTGTATGCTCTGAAGCAAAAAAATTCATGTTACCTGTTCCTCACACTCACTGGAAGTTTAACAATGGTTTAAAAAAATAATGCACTGTAAAAACTGTTTGGCTCTGATTTAGCTGATGCATATTTGTAAAGATAAGAGGAACAGCTGTTTGTTAGTGCTGTTAGCCTACAAACACATCTATTATGTCTAAGCAAATACAGTAACTGTAGTAGAATAAAAGGGGGAAAACACAGACTGGCTCTTGAATGTGAACTATGGTCTGATCATAAATACTCATCATTAATAGTGTCAGAAAAACATTACCCTTTTTATTGGGGTTGTATTTTCCTCACACACTACAATAAAGTTAATGACAGACATTGTCTAAACCATAAAACAGTCATATATTTGGAGATGCTGGTCAGCTTCAACAAGGCTCGGCATGTGGCTCATAGATCATACTTGCCCAATCAAGTATTCTTCTCAGAGGCATTTAACTTGAACCTAAAATACAGATGTATGTCACATTTCCTCAATTACAGGGGGATACAATTTGAATATATCAGTCTCTGGACATTTTTCAACAAGGTTCTGGGGATGTTTGGTTTGTAGAATTGCTGGTAAATCTGTAACAGCACAACAGAATATCATAAAAACCTGAAAGTTAACGTTGTGAGTTTCTAGTGTTCTTGTTTTAGTCAGTGTCGCTGACAAAATTTGACTTGTTATGTGCTAATGTAGGCTGTTGTGTGCAGCATACATCACTATACATTTGGAGTCTTTCCCCCTTACTAAAAATATGATTTTGCAGTGTCTAACTCATGCACTAGCGTGCCATTTAACACTTACACTGTTGTGAAAACGCCAGTAGATGGCGCAAATTTTCACTTTTTAAACATTGCGCTGAGTTCGACAGTGAAAAGGGCCAAACTGTACGAACATTATCTTAAATTATGAGAAGAAATCACTTCTCTTATGCCTATGATGTTGCATTATACTTTGTACACATGAACCACACAAGCTCTATCGAGTACTTTTGGGTTGAATAATGCAGGATGGACTGACATCCCGCAGGATCGTCCTCCATACCGGTTTCCTCATCACATGACGCACACAGCTCTGACTGCGCCTGTGGACAATGGACATCAGCAAAATGGAGGTGAGCTGCTTGCAAATGTTGCAAATTACATCCGGGTGTATGTGAAATGCGTTAAAGCAACTGTTATTCTTTAACACCGGTGCAGCCTTGGCGAGGAAATGCACGGCGTTGTTTTGTAATTTGCGGTGTCTCTGCAGCTTAAGCGGAGCTCGAGACAGCACATAACGGATCTCGAGGCAGCTCTCTTGTGCTGTTCACGTCAGCTAACGCTGCAGCTAAGCTAATGGTGGTCAGAATTACTACAGGCTAACGTGGTGGTGTTAGCAGCGGAGAGCTCTGTGTTGGGGTTGGGTTACTTGTCAAATGAGCGTCACTTGTCACAGCTAATGCATAATTATTTATTTGTTTACATCTTGGTAATAGCATATTATAGCACTGCGGTGAACCTTTCTTGAAGTAAGCTAACGCTAGCTGCCCAAGCTAACGGGGCCGCTCTAGCTAACTCAGTCTGATGTAACCTGTTTAACGGATTGTGGGCCTCAGCCGGGTGATTTTTTGCGATAATATAAATAATTTAGCAAAGAAAATTAATGTCGGTACACTGTTTTTATTTACCAGCCCACTAATATATAACAAGGTGCATCGCTCTTAGCTTAGCCTGTCGCCACTACAGGAGTAAAGTTGCAGCCTGGTATTTTGACAGTCAACAGGAAGTAACGACAGATACTTGTGTGCATTATAATTTTTAAACAGCTGGATTATCGTTATGTAACCATCCTCTAGTGTTTCTGCAAGGGGTGTCCTGCAGTGTAATTCACCGCTGTTATTCTATTTGTTTTCTTGTTGTGCTTTTATAGGACCGTGAAACCAAGGAACCTGAGCAGCTCAGAAAGCTGTTTATTGGAGGTTTGAGCTTTGAAACCACGGAGGAGAGTTTACGGGCCCATTTTGAACAATGGGGAGCTCTCACGGACTGTGTGGTATGTGGCTTTATTGTCATTTTAAGTAAGAAGCTCTCAAAAGAGAATAACAATAAATAGTAAATTATAAACATATACACCTGCTGAACAGCTGTCGCTAACATTATGTATCATGTTGTTTCCAGGTGATGAGGGACCCCAACAGCAAGCGGTCAAGAGGGTTTGGCTTTGTAACATACTCCTCTGTAAGTGAAGTCGATGATGCCATGAAAGCAAGGCCTCATAAAGTAGATGGCCGAGTTGTTGAACCCAAGAGGGCCGTGTCCAGAGAGGTAAAAAAATAAAAAAAATAAAAAATAAATTCCAGATCCAAAGGCAGATACTACAGCAGTGTTAATTTTTGGTGTGTGCTCACTGATGCTGTCTGTTTCAGGACTCCAATAAACCAGGTGCCCATCTGACAGTGAAGAAGATCTTTGTTGGTGGTATTAAGGAGGACACAGAAGAGTACCATATCCGGGAGTATTTTGAGAAATATGGAAAGATTGAATGCATTGACATCATGGAGGAACGCTCTACTGGGAAGAAGAGAGGATTCTGCTTTGTCTCCTTCGATGACCATGACACTGTTGACAAAATTGTTGGTATGTGGTTGTTTAGAATTCAGAGTTAATTTGGCAGTAAAGAAACATCAGTCAACAGTATAAAAGTGCATTGTTTTTTCCCCTTCCTCCTTACAGCCCAGAAGTTCCACACAATCAACTTCCACAATTGTGAGGTCAGGAAAGCTCTGTCAAAACAGGAAATGAGTGCCATATCCAGTAACAGGGGTGAGCACACATGAAATGGGCCATAATTTATGCATACTTGTTTTGTATATATTATTTGCAGACCGTTTATTGCAGTTCTTAGCATCTTTAACACCTTTCTTCATATTAGGCAGGAGTGGAGGATCTGGAAACTTCATGGGCAGAGGTAGTAATTTTGGAGGTGGTGGAAACTTTGGCCGAGGTGAGTAGTATTTGCATTTCAGATGAAAGTGGCTCTGGCCTTAACCACACTGGTGCAGGTACATTTGATAACGATGTTCTTGTGATGAAAGGAGTTTCCTGACCAAAGTTTCGTATCCACACTGAAACGATGCAGTAAAGTGCTCATAACTCCTCCTCTGCTCTTCTCTTTACACTGTTGGAGTGCAAAGCAAACAAAAGGTGCATTGCCATAACCATCTAGTAAAACAGGTTTCTCAACTTTGCCTAGCAGGAGTACAGCTCCATTTTGCCAGCTCCAACTCTGTGAATGCTTACTTTGTATTTTAGTTCTGCTAAACGTTAATCAAGGTGTTTTACTATTAGACAGTAGGAACTACAGAACAGTGCAGATTGAGGTTAATAAAAATTACTTGATAAGAGAGGCTAAGAGAAGAAACTCCTTTATATCTGTGTTATGGTGCATGTGAGGTGGTCGGGAATACTGATGTGCGAAACAAGTGGTTACAGAGTCAGAGGTGAGAGAAATAAACACATTGGTCGAATTTGTGAAATGTTCACAGTCATATGTCGGCTTTTTAAAAATACCCTCTTGTCCCATAGAATTTCAACACACGACTGGCATTTTCAAATTTATCTACATACATTTGTCCATACATTAGTGTGGACATGGTTTCATTTGTGACTAGGCTATAAGAATAAACAAAGTCATCGCTGTTGTCATGTATGATATATTTTACCCTTCTTGTTTTTTAGGTGGCTATGGCGGAGGAAGAGGTGGTTATGGTGATGATTTTGACAATGGTGAGCTGTTGAAAAATTTATCTTGACATGTAAAATGTAAAAAGTCACTGCTGTGGCACCACGAGTCATAAGGACTATTCCTGTGGTTGTAAAATGGGTTTAATATCTTTTCCCACTTCAAATCAGTTGTTCTGTCTTTAGAAAATGTTTTACAACAGTATTATGGTAATGCCACCCATGAGTTAAATATGTCATTGTAATAAATCTGCATATGTCATATGTTTGTCTGGTGTTTTCTTATAATAGGTCCAGGAGGAAATTATGGTGGAGGTCCAGGTTATGGAGGAGGCAGAGGGGGCTATGGAGGTGGTGGCCCAGGGTATGGTAACCAGGGAGGTGGATTTGGTGGCAGCTGCGATGGAGGTTACGGAGGTAATGACGGAGGTAAAAAAAAATCTACTTCTACTTTCTATGTGTTTAAATTTAGTTCTAGATTGAAGTGCAGCACAAGACCGCTTAAATCAAGTCTTGCCTTAAAATTGACACTTCCGTCCTCAGGTTATGGAGGAGGCGGAAATTACAACGACTTTGGAAATTATGGTGGACAGCAGTCAAACTATGGGCCCATGAAGGGAAACAACTTTGGTGGCAGAAACTCAGGTGGACCCTATGGTGGTGAGTTTTACCCTCCAACTCTATGTGTCACAATCAAGACTTCAGAATGACACATTCAATGGCATAACATCATAATTTCTCCTGAAGAGTAACTTAAGATATGTTGTGGTGACCAATCCTGAACCACAGGTGGCTACGGCTCTGGTGGCGGCGGTGGAGGTGGCTACGGCTCACGGCGATATTAATTATTTCATGTTTTGGTAAGTTGCGTTCAGTTCCACATCACCCTCGTAGCACAGTACAGAGTGAGCCCATGAAAGTGCAGAATAACTATTTGTTCTATCCTGTATCCATTCAACAGGCTTCAGTTCTTAGCAGGAGAGGCGAGGAGGTGAGCAAAGGAATTGTCAGGAAAGCTGCAGGTTACTTTGAGGCAGTCATCTGAAAGCATTAGAGGAACACACAAGTCAGACATTACTGCAGCAAAAAGGACTGTATACACAAGACATGAGTGCAGATGATACCCTTCCTTAATTGTGATAGATGTTTCCCTACTAAGAATTTTTTCCTTTTGTGCGTCTGAAGTGTGTGTATTGTGCCTATGGTATCAGGGGTAAAGAGTAAATTGTTTTTTATCTGAAGTCAGTCCTTAATATCTTTATTTTTCTTTTTTTTTTATATGGGTTAGTTTTCTGCTGGACAATTAATCTTTTGTCTTTTAACCTGGTTTTTGTCAAAAAGCATAGTTGTATCAGGCCCTCAGATGAGCTAGAATTACACTATTTTCTTTCTGAAGTTATTATGATTGCTCAATTGCAAGTGTCAAGTGTATTTTGATTTTTTTTGTATGTGAAGCACAATATGTAAATTATTCGTAGTACCAGTGTCAACAAATATAAGCAGTCTGGACTAGAATTAAGGGAATTCCTCACTCTTCTTGTTCCCAGCAAAACGAATTCTAGATTGTTCAAATATTTTGATTAGTAGAAAAAGGCCGAATAAAATTGTGTAGTAAAGTAACACGAGGTTCAGTGCGTCATTGGTTCAGAAAAAGTTTAAATGAGTTGTTAATTTATATGTTGCCTGCTCATTGTGTCTGTGAAGCTTAGCAAATCAGCCTGTCCAGAACTTTCTTCTCCTTTGGGGAGTATTATTTTTTTTAGGATTGGCGTGGGTGAATATAGTGTGTACATGTACTGTATGTATTTACTTGTATCAGGGTCAATGACAAGGGAGTGTTGGGTAGTCCTAGGGCAAGGGCCCATACACCACATATGCCAGTGTTGAGCGAGTAGGATTATAACAGCCACAAGCACCTGCAGTTGGGCCCTCAGCATCGCTAGTGTGGAAGATTGCAGATGACTGTCAGACAGGACGTCTTCAGCCCCAGCACAGTGGACCAGTCAGCATTTTGAGAGAGAAGGGAGAAGGCAGCATCGAGCACAACGCCCATGGAGGAAGCTTGCAGTGTCGTGCCTGGTAGTGAGCATCTATCTCTCTTTCAAGGCTAGCTAAACCCTCCAGCAGCTGGTGCTAGCGAAGAAAGACTAGTTCCTGGACACTTTGGAGATCCTGTTGAGTCAGAGATACTTCAGTTTTACCCGCAAATGCTAGATTTCAGACATTAACAAGAAAAGGGAGTGAGTATTTCACAAAATCTGACTTAAGAAGATGGAGCAGGTAAGAGTAACCACTTTGCTTGATTTACAGATGTGGAAAGAGGCATTCTCTTCTTGCTGAAAATCTGTAAAGACCTGATAACATGGGAGGTTCTGGATGGGTAAGACTTTTTCAAAATATTATCCAAGGCTGCTCATATTGTAATCTAACAGTGCATATGGTGATTACACAAAGTGGAAGGGTCTTTTAAGGTAAACTGAGCAGGATGACACCCAGCATTGTTCCACTTTGACCAGAATCGACCTGTTGACTTTCACCACACTGCTTGGTATACCTTGAAGGAAACATTTGTTGTTTTACTGATTTATTGTCCTTTTAATCTCTCCTAGTCCTGATTAAGTTGGTAGTGACGAACCTTTCTTGGCAAAACAAGATTACCATGCTTTTCAAGACAAGAAAAACAATAGTGCCGTGACTAAATTATTTTCATTACTGATAAAGCTGTCCATTATTTTTGATTGATTATTTGGCTTATAAAAGACGTTCCGATTATTAAAATGTAATACCAAGAAAAGCAGCATAGTATAATACATACTAGTGTTTCAGTCATAAAAGGGCTGATAATCAGCACTTTGATGAGCTGAGTTGGTTTTTTTTTTTTAAGGCAACAGCGGAAAGTGTGACAGGGCCACAGAGCAGTCAGAAACTCCAAATCATGGGGGCATCTTCCAAAAAGAAATTGTAAAAGGGAGACAAACTGCATCACGTGAGAGCAACTGTGGTCACAAGCTGAAACTGCCAGCAACAAACAGGAAAAAGGTAGACACATATTCACAAATACTAGTAGTTCAGTGAAGTGTTAGCTTGTTGCTTGATTTTTTTTACTGTAGCACATTTGGTCAACCCCCTTGGAGTTCAACTAAAGTTCAGATGTCCAGGGAAATATTGCAGGTTTTCCTCAAAGAAATGGAAACTCCAGATCTGCTGCCACTGTTCCTGTAGCTTTTAACTAGTAGCACTAGTTGAAATTTTGAGGATGGAGCAAAAAAAATTTCAATAATTTCAAGACAGTTTCAGTTTGGTTTTCGGATCATTTTAACCTATAACACTTAGGTGCATTAAACATATATTCGAACTTTACTGCAGTGAGGAAGTCTGTGTCAGGTGTGTTACTTCTCAGAGGAAGAAGTAAAACCCACCAAATGACATGCTTTGATCTTAGGTTTTAAGTATTTTGTGTGCGAAAGGATTCATACTTAAAACATAATGCCTATGAGTATGTTTCCAAATCAGTTGGAGGATAGTATTTCTACTGAGGAATGTAGAATGACAACTTCATTAAATGGAATAGAGCTGTGCTTGCTAAAAGCCCACAAGTGTCAATGAACCATGTTGGTTTAAGTGTAAGATATGTGTATGTAAAATGTGAACTGTGTTCTTAAATAAAAACATTTTCCTTGACATGAGTATTTAATTCCTGAAAAGCCATTGAAGGCGGGGACTCTGAGCCTTAAATGTTTGTCTTTATTGTATAATACAACTGTTATCAACATCTAAAAGGTTTCATTGTTTGATTTACTTGATTCACAGGCGTCCTTGAGTTTGTTCCCCTGCTCACCAGTTTAGCCTGACACACACCCTCTGAAGTTTGTCAAGAGCAGAAAATGAGCTTGGTGATCAAAGGTAGTGTTTGTGTGTGAAAGTGCATGTGGAGCACATACTGATTGTGTAGGGCTTTACCTTTGACTATGCTTAGCCGGTGAACCATTGTGAAGTTGTCACGCACGGTTCACACTGAGCATACTTTCTATACCAGCTCAACAACTGTGTTCTTTGTTGTGTAACATAATGAATGCAGTGGGTGTGATTTCTTTTGCGACAGGAGTTTCACAGCATTATAAGATTTAGGCTACTGTACAAACAAGCTTTTTATAATAAAATGGAGATTGGGAAAGTGTATGACACATTTGTTTCAGTACAAGAATCGTTTTATTTGCTGCTTTGTAAGCCCTTTGGTAAAGCCTTCAAATCAAGACCTGACTTGAATATGTGGTAAGTTATGTAATCATTCCTTAGACTATATATCCATCTGGCATCAATCTGTTACAGGCTGTGCCCACAGTTCACCACATAATGTTCTCTTCTCTGAAAACAGGAGGCCATGTAGCTATAGGAATAGTTTATTGAAAAGCACAGAAGTTTTTAAAAAAGAACCTGGCCAGCAAATCATACAGGGAAAGTTATAAAATATGAGTAGCAATGATTCAAACAATCATTAGCATACAGAAATATGATATATATACAATATATATATGTACACACATACAGTAACATTTTTCTCAATCTCAAAAGCAAGTAATGTTTATATTTACAAACAATATTGGTTAAAGAGTCTATGAGGGTATCAGAGTACAAAAGAAGTAAAATATCAAAAATATTACAACATTCAAGAGAAGTAAGCCAAAAACTATACAATAGTTCTTCTGAGTTACTAATGCTTTAAAGCTGAGCGACTACAAAGTTATTGCATAGTATTACTATGTTAATGCAGTACCATATTACAAAGGAGATAAGTGGTTGTCTTTGCTCTTGATGAAAGTCTTTTTAATGCGAGGGACAAGGAAGATGCTGCCCTCAGTTGACTGCTGGAGGGAGTAGTCGGATGGAGAGTAGCAATTCCCCTTCTCGTCTCTCAACATGCTGAAGACCTCCAGGTACAAGCTGTTGAGATGCTGCTTCATTTCCTTCAGGTTCGTGATGTTCTGGCTCTTTTCGCTCAGCAGACGCTCTTTTTCCTCCTTCAGTGAGTCCAGCTCGCTCTCCAGGCCCACTATGTTGTCCATCTTGCGTTTGCGGCAGTTTTGGGCAGCTACTTTGTTCTTGCCGCGGCGGCGTATGTCTCGGACCAGGGCCAGCTGGGCCTCGTTCAGTTGGTGCTTCGACATCATCTCATTGAAGTCATCAACAGGCAGATTGATAATCATGTCAACAGTGAAAGGGATTTTGAGGGCCTTGGCCCTCTGCTCGTCTCTGGGGAGACGCACATCTGAGCGTTTCTTCTGCTTGTCTTTGGTGAAGGGAGCCTTGCTATGGCCACTCTCCTCTGCTGGGTCCGTCTTGTATTGTTTGGGTTTCTTCTCATGCTGCTGTTGTGGCTGCCCTATTGATGCCGACACAGAAACTACTGTTTGAAGATCATCGCACTGGAAATTTACAGAGGACCTCTCAGAGTAGTCGGACTCTGCACTTCCAGGGTTGTGGTCCATCTCCTCCATGTCTGAATCACTGTAACCAAAGGACCCATCTCCATATGCAGATTTTGAAGGTGAACTGGCATTTGGACTTGTGTTTGAAGAGATTCCTGAATCTGAGTCTGGCATTTCAGCTGTCAGATTGTGTTTGCCTTCGTCAAATTCATCTCCAGGTGAGAGGCTGTAAAGGTCCATGGGTGTGAAGGGAGGCTTGTTTGAGATATCACACATGGTGGTACTTTCATTTCCTTCAAGGACATGCTGACCACTGCCCTCTTCCAGAGTGGCACTGGGGTAAAATATGTCACAGAAACTTTCTGCACCAAAGTTGGTATTTAACTGAGGAGCTTTCACCTCCATTTGGCTGAGATTGTCCTGTGTGGCCATACTGGGAACAGAGCCATCGAATGTACTGACAAATTCTGCAGAACAAACATTTACACTGTTTGTTTCCCCCTCTGTGAGATTGGTCATGGGGTAAAAAGTGAAGTTTGGATTCTGTACTTGGGGGCTGTTTGAAAGAGGATAACTTGTAGTCTCCAGTGTGTCCTCCATCTGCATGTTCAGGCATTGCTAGAAGAAAAACAAGATATAGAATCATTATAATAAATACAGTCAACATATCACAATATAAGTTCCAAACTTGCTGCATTGTTGTGGATGAATGTACACTTTATTGCTTTTGCGTGATGTGACGACTTTACATCTTAAACAGGCTTTCAGACAAACCCCACCCTCCACTTGCCACAGTTTAAAAGTGCAGATAATCTCACACAGAAACTAAATATCATAATCCGGGAAATCACTTTGCCTTATTCCATTTCAAACAAGCTTAATCTGTTACCTTTAACAATAGGGCTTCGGTTAGCAAGATGGGGCATTTAGCCATGCGGTTGTTCCAGCTGACACGTATTACACTGAGAAAGGCTGGTGGAGCCGGCACTAGCACAGCATACCAGCATATCAGTTATTTCCAGGACTAAATAGCTATCCAGTTCTTGAAATGGCTCAGAAATCACAGATACCAATCTCCAAGCACATTGTTGCTGAGAAGTTAACCAACTACCTTATGTCTGCAAAGCAGCTTTTAAGAGCTGAAAGTAAATTCCACACAACCCCTGTTTCACCAATGTGTGTCTTATTAGTAGCTTGCAAGAGCAACTAATGCTAGTTGTATGGTTTATTATGGTTTATTCTCTCTATTCTAAAACCCAGTATGAGGTCAAAGCAACAAATGGCACACGGCTCCACCCATCAGCCAATGCAAATATGAGCCGCTTTGAAACAAAACTGATAAGGCAGCTACTGAAAAACCGCCGTGCACAAATGTTCACCTTTCTGCCAATAAGCAAAAGGATTAAAACTGCCACACCTTCTCTGAACAACAAGTTTTCTAGTTCTGCTGGATGAAGCTCGTGGCTACTAATTATCTCACCATCATACCTTGAGCACCCACCTCCCTAATGCTGTAAAAAGTCTCAACAATGAAACCTAATCACAGTGGGATGAGCTGTGCACACTTGTCTCCACATATGTGAGATCCCATTCTCATAGGCCAAACAAAAAAGTGTTTGTCCTCTAATGTCAGGCTCCTGCCGTTGATGCATTCTTTTGGTATTTGTTCCACAACACAAACCACCATGCAATTGAGGTGGTAGAATCCATGTATTATACCTGCAGCTCAGGGAGGGACAAAAGCTCCATCCAGGCCTGTTCCAAATCTGGGGCCATCCTCTGTGGTGGCGGCAGTGGACCTGGGGAGAGGGTGGCCGGTGGCAGAGCTGGCTGCTCGGGGGACATGATGATGTTGTTGCTGCTGGGTACTGAAACAGCAGTTGAGTCCAGGCAAACTGAAGTGTTCTGTGTGAACAAATGCATGACAGTTTTGAGCTACAGTTCAAAGTTGTGTTGAAAGCTATGAATGTGTGGTAATTACTTAGTCAATATTCTTACCTCAGGCTCCTCTACAGGAAATGTCTCTGCCAGTAGCTGCAAACATTCATCAAATGACATGGCATCACCATTGTCCTCTGTGAAGCTGATATCCTGCAACAGAGGTTAAGGTAAATATTAAATTCAGCCCCTACCATTGTTTGTAGCGCACCATCTTTTAAAAACAGCACATGACTATATTTGCACAGCTAAGGTCTCTGTAGAGTAGCTTCTGGGGCGGAATATACCAATGCAAAACTACGGACCCACCTGTGTTTCTTTAATTACACAGGATGAGATGGTTACCTAGCTACAACACAGCAGCAGCCTATCAAACGTGGTGGGAGTGGTCCACCTCTAATATGAGTAATGATGGCCATGTGCACGTACCTGTGTAACCTCTAAAGGTGTGACAGCCGACTGCAATGGGGTACTGGCTGGCGGGCGGGGTATGTACTCTCCCGTCTCCTCGTCGAGCTGTAGTTGTGCAAGCAGGGCCTTCTCCTGCTCCCGGAGCAGATGCAGCCTTTTCTCCTCCTCCAGCTCCCGCTGCCTCTGCAGCTCATTCTCTTTCTGACGGTGGTTGTAGTCAAACACCTCTCGCCTGGCTCCGAGATCAATGTCCTGCTTCCACAGTATGTCAATCAAGTCCATATCCTGGAAAGAGAACCTCAGATCAGTTAAGAGAGTTGTGAGCAGTAACCATGCTGCCTCTGCGGAGAGAATGAGAGCAGTGCTGGAGCAAGGAAGAGCGTCCCTGCTGCGAAGCGTGGCTGCTGCACCTGCCACACCCTGTCCCTCAGTATCTGTTCACTGACAACAACACTGGCACTAATGTCAAGGGGGAGAAGCTGCATGAATAATAGATACTCTTCTCTGTTTCCCCTGTTGCCACCGCACACCAGCAGAAGACTCGGATCCTTACTTGATACCCTCCAAGAGAACTGGTTATTACCCATCCGATTACACAGAGGTGTGAATTCGTTTGTCACCTTCCAACTGGCGCAGGTGACTTCATGTTACAGTTTAGTTCTCTATGAGAAGTAAAGTTAAGTCCCAGACATTCATATCATACAGCATGTATAAAATCAGGAAGTTAAAGATCCGGCGATGATTGGTTTAAAAGAAAAAAAGGTATCACTGTGCACTGTTAGCTTTTATTCTACCATATTTCTAAAACAGTGTTATAATGTAACCAAACAAAATTAGGAACATACGAATGTAGATCTCCTGCTAGGTAGAATTACAACCCTTGTTTCCTTATTTTCTTCCTTGCTTTGTGTCCTCAAGTAAATTACTACAACTGTTAATAACTGACCTCGGCACAACACTACACAACTGAGTCTCACATATAGTATTTACACATTAACCTGAGTGCTCCCTGCAATACTGAACATTAGACACGGCGTACTAACAGCTATGAGGATATTTTAATACCATTTCCTGTAAATGCCCACTCACAGGCCTAATGTTATTTGCCTTTTTAAACAAGAATGTCTTAAGATAAACTGTGTTGCTCTCTTCCTTGGGTCCTTTACTTATTTACAGAAGGAAACCATTTCACAAAGCCCTAGGACGTTGCATAAACTCAAGATACTGGTTCACCAGAAAATGTCTGAGCATGTGACTTTTTGTTCCTCAGATTTGGTTATAAACATAACTATTGGGCTTGGCTTTATAATGCTCGAAGTAGATCATATGGCCAGAACAGACATAGCGTGTAGGAAACTAAAGGGGAACTGAGGGGGAATGAAGGACAAAGCAGAACATTGCACAATAATAAGGGCTTTTAAAAAGAGAAGGAGGAAATCCTGTGTAATAATGTTTTCTCTTTTGATGTTTTTGATTCACGGAAAATTGAGTGTGTGGTAAACCTTCACAAACTAATAATAATAGAAAACAAGTACCAAGGCATATTTTAAGATATTGTTGACACAGTTTTTCTGACTTCAGCTGTGGTACTGCAAAATAAGAAGCCACTAACCCTCTTTGCCTCAGTGTTGCATCAGCGGCATGACCGCTGAAGGATCACCCGTTACTAATGCTGCCTGCTATAAATCATACTCACTAAGTGAGAGGTGAGCACACAGCCAGACATTATGGCTTTTGCAGGAATGAGGAAGTGCCCTAAAGTGTCTATGTGGGATGCATGAACGCACGTCTTGAGATCATCAGTGTTGTCAAAACTGAAAAACCACACTCTTGGCTGTTGGTCACACCTTATAGGCTCATCAGACAAGTCATACCAGTCCTACAAAAAAAAACAATGCCCTGTCTAAAAAAGGTCTGTCGTCCATAAAGGGGCGGTTCAATCAGTCCCTTTCACTCTTACTGATTAATTATGCTGTTATATAATAAATTCACAGAACCAAAGCACATTTATATGGCTAACATACTGTATTTACACCAAATAGATTGTGTAAATGTGGGTGTGGTTGTAAGATCAGGTTATAGGTATGGTATCAGTATCATGGCTGTCACAAGACCTGGACTGGCACCACAACAAGGAAACTAGTTTGGAAAATTACTTAGATTTCCCAGACCTCTGTCCACGGAAACACACAGCTATTCAAGCCAAACAACACACCTTTAGTTTAAAACAGAGACAAAATACGCAAAACAGACACTCACACGTTGAGGCATATTTTGGAAACAAGCCAGACTAATAACTTGTGGTTCCTCTGGCTATCAAACTGGGTGAGAGAGGAGTGATAGAGGAGTGATAGAAAGTGTGTTTGTGTGTGTCTGTGTCTGTGTGTGTGCTTGAAATATGGGTTGATCATTTACCAGCTTCGGCTAAAAAATAAAGGGGCCTCAAAGTGGGCCTGACTCCAGTGGTCTATTACACCTTCTTTCATCACAATTCATCCACCCATGACCAAGGATGATGAAACACAGTCGCACATGTTCCAAAACAACCCCTCAGACATCCCTCCAGTCTACCGCGGACTTCCACTGGCCCTCTCCTCATGACAGACTCAGCTAAACACAAAAGATGCACAGCCACAGCACATGGAAAATGATCCCAAAGTTCAACCAAGTTCAACATCTCACTCAGTGCCTGTGAACATACCAGGGAAAACAAGTCTAGACTGGACTGAGCGTAGGTGGTTGCTTTACATGTCAAAATATACAGGAAAACAAGCAAGCAAACAAAAATAGAGACAAGAGGAAAGAGTGCAGCCTTTAAAGAAACCATCCACAATGCATTACAAGCTTGTATCAGATACGGGATCACATGCTTGGAGGGAGGGGTGAAGGAGAGGGGGTGGGGGGGCAGTTACGAGAAAAAGCCTCAAGAGATTTTCTGTTTACGAAACCTGTCAGGCTGAACATATTAATGTCATTTTATTCGGAGAATCGACATGAACACACAGATATCAGCCTGGTTTTATTATCTTTTTTTTTTTAATAAAATAGTTTGTTTTTTTATTTACTGAGGAGGAAAAAACGTCACAAGTGGATGACTTGCAGAAGTGAAAGCGGTACAGAGAGCGAACCATAATCTCTGACTAAAGAAAGCCCAACAGTGTATTTATATATATTTTTTCTACCTTTGACCTGTTATTTCTACATTATAATGTCTAATCTACGCCATAACCGTACTGTCAGTATGTGCTGATTATCTAATCTGCTATAAGAAACATTTAAAAGTTTACCTGGACTATAAGCATGTCCCTGTCTCCCTATCAGATCGAATTAGAGTAAGTTAACAGTCTGTGTCAGCCCCGTTCTTGTCTTCTAATGATCTCTCTTTAGAAATAGTGTGTTTACCTGTTGACTGGAATGCATCACCTCCATTTCCATCATCATGGAGATCTGTCTCGCCGTGAAGAAACGCCTTATGGTTGATAAACGTGTGTGTTATTCCTTCAAATGGCAGATTAAAATGGCGAGCGGTCCCGAGCCGATAGAGTCCGTCGTAGCAGCTGAGCTGAGGGAAATATTGCTTCCTCTACATCTAATGAACATTACGGAAATGATGGCCCTGCCCACCGAGCTGCTGCGCCGGGATCGTCCCCCTCACTCCGGCCTATGAGGCTGGAGATAAGGTCAGCGTGTGCATGCGTGTGGAGCCTGCCAGGGCAGAGCAGGCAGAGGAGCGAAACATAAATTTTACTGAACAAAAACATAAGACGACACATTTATGTGCGTTTCAAAGTTATAATAACCCTTAAAGATGACCGTACACGTGATTATAAATAAATTCAACTAGAAAAAAACAAAGTAGTTGTGGTTATTCCTCAGTTTGAAAAGCATTACAGCCATTAAAGTATTCAAAATATTCGTCATGCATCTTATATGAGCATCACTTTTACGTTTCTAGCTGCCTATAAGCCAGCTCGTGTGTAATCACAAACCTAAAACCTTCGTTTCCATTTCTATTTTAACTCCGTCATCTCACGAGTTTCGTTCGGTGCATAGCGCCCCCTGCTGATAACCGCGGTCGATGTGGAGCTGGAGGCCCTGGGGCCCTAAGGTCCCGCGAAAACCCGTCGGTCTCTCAACTGGGAGACCCATGGACTGCAATGAGAGGTGGGAGAAGTATTCAGAGCATTTGCTTTAGAAAAGAAGCAACATCACAGCAAGAAAATACTTAATTACAGGCAAAGTCCAGCATTTAAAAGTTTATTGAAAGTCCAGGAATATTAGCAACAAAATGTACTTTAAGTAAGTAAAAGTAATCTTAAAGCAGAATTAACCCTCTATGTGTTTATGATTATATTTCTAAATCATTATTATCTATACGTTTACATGTAGCCTAAGTGATAATTTAATGCTGAAGTTGGTTTTGGGTAGTTTAATCTATAATAATGCATCTTGTGTAGAATCCTAAACTGTGCAGTAACTAGAAAGTATCTCTGTGAAATAAATGCAGTAGAGTAAAAGTATAATATTCCCTGAAAGCAGCAGCAGGGACTCATAGCAGTGGTCTAATGACAGTAATAGTAATAGTAGTTATCTGACAGCATGAAGTAGCATAAATTAGAAATATACAAGTAAAGTGAACTAATTCAAACCTTTACTTAAGAACAATAAATGTAAATACTTTCAGCCACTGACTTCGGTAGAGGTAAAACATCCTCAGGATTCAAAACCAAGTCCTGCTGCCCTCGATTTCTTCTTGGATTACTTAAACTACATTTTGTTTAGACAACTTTTACTGGAGTAAGTTGTGGAGGTTTTGAAAGCAGAACCTTTACTTGTAATTGTAACTGAGTATTAATAAACTGTAGTGTTCGTACCATTATTTCAGTGTAGTGTTTGAAAACTTATTCCACCACTGGCGCTATAGATTTAACAACCCAGCAGTGAATGCAGTTGCTAAAATTGGCTCCACAATGACAAGTTACAACACTGAAACTACTACAGCCTACAATAGCACGAGTAATGTAGGCTAACACTCTGAAAGAAGGCATTCTCCATAATGACTACTTTTACTTTTGATACATTAAGTATATTTTGTTGATTACACTTCTGTACTTTAACCAGAGTCAGTTTTGAATGTAGGACTTTTACTTACAACACGGTATTTAGCATATTCTGGTGTTTTTGTTCTTACTTCAGGAAAGGATCTGAAATTTCTTTAAGCACGGGAATACAGGACAGACACGTTGGCATCATATACCCTTAACTGCCTATTGTAAAGTTTAAAGGACCTCGCAACTGGTCAATCTAAGATGACCGCTCTGTGAAATCTTCAGTTAATTAAACCCGAACCATTCTGACACCTCTGCGTAAGTAAGAAGTCGGATCAAGATGTAATTAAGTGGTTTTTGAAACATGTCAAGGAACTAAGACGGACTCGGTCCTGCCTGTAGCACGTATCTGTAAAGAACCTCACACTGAAGTGCAGCTCACTGTGCCACTGCGTGAAATTACACTAAAAAAGCCTATTTTTTTTCCCCTTCATGCGCGCTCATGAACACGCGTTCACGTTTGGCAGCTCCACGTCGACATTCTTCCAGCTGCATATAGTGAACTGCACAGGACTGGGGGAAGAAAAGGTAAAAGCGGCGGTGGCCACCTTACGATCAGAGCGCTGCAAGTCCGCAGACGGACATCAACTGCAGTGAAAACGGGCGTTTGCACTGTGAACCCATCCGTGGCCTGCAATGTCCTCAGATCGCTTTCTACTTTTGCATTTTATGATCTAGACTGTTTGCCCCTCGTGTTGGATTGCAGCTGGTCTCCTTGCGTCTACCTTTAGCCCACCAGGTACAGTATGACTTGCAGAACTTACTTTTCTTTTAGCATATCGCTTCTTGTGTAAATAAGAGTAAAGATAATGATTGACAGATGTTATTAAATGTTTTATTTTATCATGTTGCACTTGTGAAGTTGCTGTCACTTGAATGCTCTTGAAGTGCAAGTGCCCTAACTACCTTTAAACTGACAGAACTTAATACTCCTGGAGCTCAGTCTGGCCTTCTGCACTTTCCTCATTGCTATCATATCCATCTGCATTGTTTAGTGAATAGCTCATTCTCTAGGGCCTGTTCAGTTCACTAAGTTGCTAGAGCTCAACAGGTAGAATCAATGACACACTTGCACAAGAGTGAAATAATCCTCCTGAAGTAGGATAACCAAAACTGGAAACTTCAATCATGTCAGCTAATGTAGAGAATGGTCAATATGTTAACTTTGAAACCAACCAGATGGTCAAGCTTACAGAGGTAAGTAAACATATTTAAGGATGTTTTTTGCTGGGATTGTACTACAGGATCAATCATTGCACATTGCCCAAATGATATCTAGCCTTTTGATCATTTCTGTGGAGAGCTGACAGTGTGTAAAAAGACTCCATATGGCTTGCCTTACCAAGTGATTCAACACCCAGCAAGCCTTGCTGTAGGCCCAGTCTTAGAGCATTCAAGTCTTTTAGCACTCTAGTTTTATACAAATTATACCAACTTCATTCTATTGGAAAATTTCTGAAAATGTACAGTACATTTTGTGTCAGAGTCAACACCAAGAAAAAAAAAATAATACAACATGGCTGTCCTGTTTTCCCTCGCTGTTTGTGCCTTACTACAGGTTAAAGAAGCACCCAGTCATAAGGAGGATAAGGCTCTGCACAAGGACAAACCTATGAGGTGGCACTGTGGCTTTCCAAATAAAGTTCTGTGATACACTTAGACTCTAATTGCCTGCAGTCAGTGCATTACAGAACTTTGTTTTGGGAGTTAATCCTTTAACCTGTGGGAAATAAATCCTCAAACATCTGGACATTTAAGTTTACAATATGATGATGCAATAGTTCTGTTGGCAAATGATTGTTTTCTCAAATAAAGTTTGTCTGGTTTTAGCATTTTTCACAGCTTCTGTCTTTTTTTAATAATTTACTACTGTGGCAATACTGTTTACTTGTCATTTATGTACAGCAACTTTGTGTTGAATCACTACTTAAAGGGCACTGCTGTGTGCCATATGGAAACATATGGCACACCATATGTTTTTACAATCACATCACAAAATTTATGTGAATTTTGAAACTTTGATGATGGTGGAATGTGGAAAGTCAGATAAATCATGATTTTTAGAAATGGAATTAGTCTCAAAGCTATAGATCTGTCGTCACCTCAGATTTAAGTTGGCAGTTTTACTTATATATACAACAAATTGTACACAGTTTGCGGAATTAAAAACTGATATAAACAAATAATCTAGGCGTCATTTGTAAGTTCAATTCATTTCACTTTTATATAGTATCAAAATTCATTTTGGGCACATGACTTCCTGTCCTTTTGAACAAGTGGTGCGACTTGAAGAGCTGAATTACTGTTGTTAAAGCTTCACAACTATGCATTCTGACTGTGAATTCCTGACCCAAGGAAGACTATGCAACCAGCCGTGTATTGCAAAGCATGCTGGGAAACACGTAAAATGGTGCATTCAAGTGCTCATCGCTAGCTCCAATTTCAGAACAAATGAACATATTGTGGAACAGCGTCCAATTCCTTGTATTACATGTTGTAAACAGAGATAGAAGTAACAGCATACAATAACAACACTTTTATTATGAACCCTACAATTACAGCCTGATGTACAATTCCCTTCCATTTGTACTGACCTAAAACCACACACACCAAACCCACATCTAACCATAAATATCGGGCTGCCACGAAGGATTCTGTATGTTTATTAATTTACTTATTTGTTTTTTAGTATATACTGCTGATTATTTTCTGAGGTCCCATGGTGCATTTACCCAGTGCGTGTTTTGTCTGAACTACAGTCCAAAGCTTGAACACGAACCATTTACAATCATGTAAGACAAAGAAAGGCATCAAATGCTCACATTTGAGAAACTAGCGTGAGACGTGTTTGGTATTTATGATGGTAAAATTACTCTAACGATTTTTTTCTATTATCAGAAGCATTGACAGTTAATTTTTTGGTTTATCGCCGAACTGATTCATCAACCTATCATTTCAGCTCCAATGTGAACCAGTGCCTAACAGCCTTTAAACATACCACATAGTAACCGATTTAGCAAACTGTATTGTGTTATAATTATCTTATACTGTATCTCTATTTGCCAGACATGACAAAAAAAACAACAACATTCAGATGCCAGGCATTGACCACATTTTGGGTCGTTCATGTTGACTGAGTGTGATGTTTCCGACAGGCAGTGAACGCAGGGCACTTTCCCTGCGCTGACCTCTGACAGCCGCTCATGGTTGCGCTCCCTCCTTTCACAAACACGGAAGCAGCATGGCGTCCAACAGCAGCGGCGGCGGCAGCTCCGATAGGCAACGGATTGCACAGCAAAGACTGAGGATAATTACCGGGCATTTACAGAGGCCGGTGGAAGATGACTCGGGCATCCTAGCCGCGGAGTGCAAAGCTGAGGGGAGCAAGCCAGATGCCTCCAGTGACATGAAGACGGTGCCGAGGAGGAGGTACAAGACTGTGATGGAGCGGTGGACAAGAGTCCATTCTGTGGCTTTAGCTAGTTATTAAGTCAAACAACAGTGAACTGCCCACTAAACAATAGTGGGGTGACATACACTGAAAGACTAGCTTCCCTTTGGCCTATAAACATAAATAACATAGGGAGACATGGCTAAAGCAGTTTTTAGTTAGCCTGCAAGCTAACGTCACACAGTAGCCATTCATTTGCTACGGAGTGGGTGCGGCTAGGTTTACACTGAAGAGTTTGACGTTGGTGTGGTCGACTTTCTCAAAGTTAGTCAGTTGTAGCTTTCTCAGTGGCTTATAACAGATCAGTTTATTGGTCTTGGCATTGTTATCCGTGTTTGTGAGGGTGTAAGCGCTTAACTGAAGCGTTGCCGTAATGGCTAATGTTCTGGCATTTTCTGATGCCCCAGATATCAGTCGTTGAATCGAATTGGCGACTTTTTTTTAAGTGCAAGTTGACAATAACCTATTATTGTACCTGTCACTGTTACATACAAACGTTACTGTAACCGTCACTGTTACACACATCCATTACTGTAACTGTTACTGTTAAGTACAGGCGTTGCTGTTATTACAACAGTTCCTATATCCGTTACCGTTACGTACATCCATTATTGTAACTGGTACTGTTACGTACGGCTGTACATACAAGTAGTGTTTGACTCGTCAGCTGTATCTCTCAGTATCTGTACGTGAGCTATGTGGTTTATTTCAACTCCTGTGTCCTGAGTCCTGTGACATGTGAATATGTAAGTTGGGGAGTCATTTAGATATGGTCCTTAGGCGTTTTTGATGTTTAATAACTGGATGTCAAGACATGGTACGCCTCAGAAAAAGAAGAAAAAAACGTTCTGTACTGTAATGTAATGTAATTTGTAACAACAGTCAGAGAAAACTGGAAAACTTCTCTGTTGATCTGATTGGCTAGGACAAGTGGTGGTCTGACTTTCAACCTATTGGCAGCTCAGTTCCTTTTGAGGAGACACCACCACACTGTGCTGACATCTAGTGTCAGTCTGAAATAACAACCATAGCTAAAAGTAAAGTAGAGCAAGAGTGAATTTGGCCTTGTGAAATTCATCGTGTCCTGTTCTGGTCATTGTAACACAATGATGATATGGTAAAATATTATGTCTTTCCGCCCTATCTGTTATACCAGATGTTATGCTGAACTTGAGCCATTTCATTTTTACAAGGGCAGTTTAATAGTTAAGGAAAACAACAAACGAATTGCAACAGCAGAATTAAATATTTGTTTCAAACAAATAGATACAGACTAGGGTTTCCTATAAGCTCTTTGCTTTTGCCTTTTGTTTATTTGACCACGACCACATATCATGCTGAAATGCTAACTGTCACTGTTGGGAGAAGTAGCAAGACACTTCCTCACTTCAAGCCTTGTGCTGACATTCTTAGTGACACCTTTCTTGTAGGGTTATTAATTTGTATGACTTATCTAAACTTACCAGTTTATTAGGTATACCTTGGTATTTCTAATACTTATCAAGTGTGAAAGAGTTAGAGATATGTGAAACTCTGCAGATCTCATAACTTCATCACAAATCATAGTCAAAGACTGATTGACATTATCACCAACTTTTATCAAATGCTTCTGTGCAAAGAAGCATCATCTGTAACATCATCAATCTACATACTAGTTTTAAGTGCCCACTGTCACATGACTGGATCATTACAATATACAAAATATGTTGATAATACAGTTTTTTCATATTGATAGTAGAAGGAATTTCAGTTGAGCATTAAGAGCTGCTACACTATTTACACTTTTTTTTTCATTATAAAGTCTCTCTCTCTCCATTTTATTAGATCTGGTATTGGTCCATTTAAGTCATGTCAAGGCACTTTTATTGATACAGCTCAAAATTACCAATCACAAATTTGCCTCAGAGGTTTTCACTATCTGTACAGTATACAACACCCTCTACCCACTGACCCTCAATTCAGATAAGGAAAAAAAAATCTTTTTGGTGAAAATAGAAGAAATCTCAGAAAGAGCAGCAGAGGAGATGTCCCACTGAGTCAAGGCAGTTGTCATTCATCAACCATCACTGTTGTGAGTTTAAACAATACCTTGCTAATGGCCTGAAATTGTCATTGGGTAACAGTAGTCTGTACTCATTGACCTTGCCACGTACTTGCCCCCTTTTATTGATTCATTTTTAGTCACTGTGTTCTGCACCTATGACAGCCTATCAGTGGTAGCGAAGATTCATTAAAGTATGACTCAGTGTGTCACTCTCATTTCTGTTCTCCCTCTTAATTTATAGGAAACTCCATTTTGGCAGGTATTAATCTTAATTATGGCTTTCACTCCACTGTGTTAGCATCCAATCCCAAGCGGCTCATGAGATATGGTTGCTATTTAAGTGGATTTCTGTGCTAAATGATTAGCTGAAGCTTCTTAGATCAGGACGTTTGTCGAGACCTAATCATAAAAACTTAGCAGTATTCAAAGTAGCTCTGGATAAGACTGCCTGCCAGGTGTCATAAATTTGAAAATATTTTAATGTGTCAAAAGGGAAATAGCAGAGAGTCAGTAGCTTCCTCTGATGGATATGCTGTTTGAATATGTCGCGTCTGCTTCTCAATTACCATGTCAACAAGCTTTTTATTTGTGAGCCTGTCTGCAGGCACTCAGGGAATATCGTAGGTGTGCCTGTCTGCAACCTCCTAAACTGTAAATTTGCCAACTGATAGCTGGCCCCACCTTAGAAAGGTTGTGAATGACTGAATAAAATGAGGAAAAAATTATCCCAGCAAAATCTGTCTGTGTGTTCAAATATCAGTATTATCATGAAGTAGTTTCCTTGCCAAACCTATAACAGCCCACAGGGACTGTGGTGCAGATAAAGAATTTACCAGGTCACCTCCCCAAGGAATCACCTTCACATGTGTTTTTGTAACTACCTCTGATGTTATTTCTTGTCATGTCCAAACTTTAGCTTGTGAGTTGTTAACCTGTGACAATATTTATCTTTCCACAGGCAGGAGATTATGAAATGGAACGGTTGGGGATACAGCGATTCAAGATTCCTCTTCAATAAGAAAGGTCAAGCAGAATTTACTGGCAAAAGGTACAGTATAGTGTCACACCATCACTCTTAGGGGTACAATTCATGCTCAAGTGTTGATGATTTAGAGAAATCAGCCGGTGTATAGCCATTGTGTTAAGTGTCAGCATTCAGACTTGCTCTGTGAGCAGGCTGGAGTTATGCCTTGATCACTTTTACAGCTCATTCTGTGAACCTAGCTTTTGAAATCAGTTGCGGTCTCCTTCCTACACTCACAGCAATGTGGTGCTATTGCCACCTAGTGGTTGGCATTTGAATTGTTCATTGTCATCTGAGAAGGTCACTGGTTGGGATTTTCAGCTTTCCCAAACTCTGTTGCTCATTAACAGAAACTTCTCTCCAGTTTGTTCAAAAATGGAACATGTTATGTTAGTAATTATTGGTGTGTCTCCGGGGAGTTGTGGGTAAGCACAGTTATTCACTGACAGTTTGAGAAGAAAGATTTAGTCTGAATGTCTGAGGGTGTGCAGAAACAAAGCAAGTTGTCCTCAAATTCACAAAGAATATAACAAAGAATAGCTATTTCTCCACCTTTATCCCTGTCTCCCATGACAAGAACAGAAGTAGAGATGGGTCTTGTCATTGTAATCATGACATATGACTTTGGCAGAGACAGGCTTTCCTGTCAATTTGTGAACATGGAGATCTGGCATAGGGTGCAAGAGGATGTATTTTGACTAATGAGAGGAGCTGAACAGGATGTTGCACAGCAAATGGTTTCCTCTTGGCGAGCAGTTGCCACAAACTGCTCTGCTCCATCTCGACTGAAACGCTACCTAGGCAGTGTACAGTAACGGAGGCTGGGGTGCAGTTGAATGAATGTCAAAGATGGTGTTCTCCTCCTCCGCGCTCCCTGTGACAGAGGCTTTTTCATTATAGAGTGTGTTTCATGGTCTCTTGGACAAAGGCGCACCACAGTCTCCTGATGGGCTGGCCCAGGCTGTGCCAGCAGCTCAATTATGCAAGGGATGGTGAGGGCAATCACATGGAGAGCACTGTTACTACTGCTCTGCTTGCCTAATAACCTCATTGGACTCAAACCTCACACTCTGTTCTTATTAGAAGGAGGCTTGGTTTTCCAAGAAAATAAGACCAGTCAAGCATTAAAATATTTTCAGTTCAGGATTTTGACTTTCACTGCTGCTTTCACTTGATTTTTTTTTTTTTTTAATTGGTTATCCATACTATCTGCCTTACTTTACATAATCCAGGTATAGACTAAGTGGTATGATCATCCCTGGTCTCAAAGATTGGTTTGAAGGCACATTTGGGGCCAGTCTGCAGCATAAAACTCCAGCAACAGTGAGTACATTTCATGTTTATTTGTAGTATCTTTATTGAATGGCAAAGAAGAGCACTCAGTCACAGTTCAAAACCACAATGGCATGTTTTGTTTCAGCCCATTCTGAATACCAGCGCTGTGCAGCCTCCCACTCTTAACGACGCCTTCGTTGAGGAACTGAAATCCACAGGTATCCCCTTCAGTCATGATGCAGAAGACCGAGTGTTTCGTGCCCACGGTAAGACATGCTCCTTACCTCCCCCCTTAAAAAATCACTCACATTGTAACCTTTGATTTTTTGTAAACTGCAGCCTGCACAGCCTTGGATTTTTAATTTAGCAGTAATGCATTTATTTGTGATGATCATATTTTTTTAATAATTTCTGTGGACTTATGTTGTCTCATTCCTATATTTTCCTGTAGGTCATTGCTTACACGAGATCTTTGCCCTCCGAGAAGGGAAACTTGGTCGTGTTCCAGATATGGTGGTATGGCCAAGTGAGTTCAGAAGCTGTGTCATCTGTGTGTGTTTTTTATTGGTCTGTTTTTCTCCTCCCACATAGCAGTACTGATCCCACTACCGGCTTAGGTGATTTAAAGGGTTAATCTCTGCAGAGGCAGGGATATTAATATGTATGAGTGGAAGCTTAATAAGAAGCGTCAGGGGGAGGACGGTTGACACCCAATACTCCACAGTCTGGCCCTGCACAGTACACCCATGAATTATGATTCTGAGATTGGTTTTCTGTTTGTTATGGCTGGCACTATTTTATCATGCAAATGAGTGTTGACTGATGGTTGAAACTTGATTAGCAGCCTCCCAAATGGGCAGCAAATCACCAAGCAACTGTAGGCATCGTTTCATCCACACTGGCACCAAATTTTAATTTTTCCAACCTCGGAAAATACGCTCTCATTTACTATGTATGCAGTAGAAATTTTGACCTGTAATTTGCATTCCTCACTAGTTCCTTCAAATCAAGATGTGTATTTTAAGTGTAGCTTTAGTTTGTTGAACTGTAATCCGTAGGCCAAAGCTGTGTGTTTAATTGGATGGCAAAAAGTACTAGAACCCAGTCAGTTCTCACTGCCTCTAAAAGCACTTGAGGTCAGTCAAGCACATCCATGTAGGTGGGTATTGCTACTCTTCCCACTCCAGTGTGAATGGATGTTGGCTCTGTGATTGGCTGAAGCACATTTGTATTGATCCAGCACATCCCACCCCAGAGAGCGTAGCTTCATGCAGTCTGACTCCGCCTGAGGAAAGCCCCAGGCAAATCAAAACGTACCCTGCCTCTCTGCTGGTCCCACTTGCTCTAATGGCTCAGGCAATATAAATTTATGTATTGTCTTCTGTATACATGTAGGGATATGTGCCATCTTTTATTTCCTTTGCAGTTTGTCTACTCTTGTTATTATGAGAACATTTAATATGAATGCTGTAGAGGACAATAAATGGAAACTTCCCTTATGATGGCCTCTAATTTTTAAAATTATATTCTGTGTCTTTGCAGACTGCCACAATGATGTAGTGAAAATCGTGGAACTGGCATGCAAACATAATGTTTGTTTGATACCATATGGAGGTGAGTCTAGACGCCATGTACTGTATATACAGGAGACTAGGTGTGTACTAAAAGTGTACATTTCATGTACATGAATATATTATTTCTTTCCCATCCCATACTTGTGAAGTTATTATTTTTTTGTTAATGAAGCCTCATAATCTATGAATGAACTTGATGAATAATGCACCGCAGCTCTCCTACCCTGTCTCCTATCAGTCACTACTGTTGACTATATTATGATGGCAATACTATATCCGTCCTTAATTCTACACACACATTTAGGTCTGTATGCATTGAGTATTTAGGTTTTATACTGAGCCCCAGATTCATAAATATATCTGCTGCCAGAGCTTATGTTTGTGTGGGACATCGTGTGTGTGTGTTTGTGTTAAAAACTTGAAACCAGGAAGCTGTCCAGTATATTCACATGGTCCATTTGAAGCCTTCTCTACTGTAACTCCTCTTGATACTGTTGTTTTTCTCTTTTAGGAGGTACTAGTGTCTCCAGTGCTCTAGAGTGCCCTCCACAGGAAACTCGGTCCATTGTCTCTCTGGATACCTCACAGATGGTACGTAAACACCTGTGTTTGTACATGTCGCAAGAGTTGATCCAAATCAAAGTATGTCAGGTGCAGTTTAAGAAATACATCCACTGTGAAATGTGATGTTTCTGAGACTGTGTCTGAGAGGCTGCTGTCAGTACATGTCACAACTGGCTTACATTAAATATGTTAATAAATTTTGGTCTCCCTTTAAGGTACATGGAGAGTGACAAAATCTGAAATTATATGCCATTAATGTAATTTAATGTAACACAACGCCATCACAAACTGCAGCCTCAAAATCTATCAGATTATAACACTAATTCAACATGTTTTTGACAGCATCTTAACGTGGATTAAACTATTTATCAAAGCATTACACTGTTCTGGTGTAACCGTTTATCTAGTCAGTGAGGCTGGAAAAATGGTCGGAAGAGAGAGACTCATTCTGCATCACTCTTCTTATTCAGAGACACCAATGTCATGAAGTGAGAAGGATATTTTGTAATAACTGAAAACACATGAATTTAAACATGTAAATTGTTTCTGAATATCTTTCTGATTATTAGTAATTCCTGCATTGCTCAGTTTAAAAGTAAAAATATGCAGTGTGTAGTTAAAACACAATTATGATTCTTTGGTATCAGTCATTAATCCTAGGGGAATAACAGTGCCCTCACCATGAACATGATGATGTTTCATTGGTTATAATATAAAATTGTGAATATTGTCACCAGTACAGTATAGCCCTTTGATCCAGGCGCACATAGAGATGATATATAAGCTGTCTGGATGCTGCTAGCCAACCAGTCATTGAGTTTGGTGCCACTGACACAAGTGACCAGTGTTCTGTGTCAGGGGTCAGAGGTGAGGTGGCTCCAGTGGAAGCACATGAAAGGAGCTGTATGGTAGGAACAGTTTATTACCTCTGGAGAATAATTGATGGCAGGTGTGAAATGACCTCCTGCAGTAGGGGTAGGCCCAGTTCCCAACAGCCCAGATAAGAAGCATATATTTGAAATTAGATGTTGAATTGAGTTTAACCTTGAGGAAACTGACCCTTTTCTCTTTTCTCTGTCCCTTAGCCCCTCTGCACACATTTATTCTCAGACATGTGACCATCAGACTGGAAGGACATGGCTAGTGCATTTTCAGCATTGTTAGCAAACTGCCAAGGGACTGTCTCCATGGACTGCTGTTGAGGGCAGTGTTTATGTCTGAGATATTTTAAGTCAACATAACAGATGTAGGCAGGTTTAGAGTTCAGATGACAGATATGGTGATATACAACATTTTTGTAAAGAGCTTGTAAATTACCTCAAATGAATGATGTGGCTTTCATTGAGACAAATGAAACCAACAGCATCACAGAGTATTTTTTTTATACCAAATGGCAGTTATGTTGTTTTGTTTTTTAACTACAGAACCGCATTCTGTGGATTGACGAGAAAAATTTAACTGCCCATGTGGAAGCTGGCATCGTCGGCCAGGATCTGGAGAGATTGGTAAGTACTGCTCATCCATATTCATATTCATCACTGAAAGAGCTTACGTTACTGTTATATGTGCCAGCAGTCAAGCTGTGTGACCATTCACATGCAGGTTGTCCATGCTCAGTCACCTTGCTACTCTTTGCTCAGAGGATCTAACAGGGTTTAGGAAGGCGTTTGAGACAGGAGCAGAGTGCTGAAGGGGAGAGATTAGAGAGTGTGAGCAGATGGCACCATCAAGCTAATTCAGAAAAATGGAGAAGGAGCGGGCGTTTGATGTAGAGGAATGCGTGAGCTGCATCTAAAGCAGACTCCACCTCTGCATTTAGACTGGGCCATTTTGATGGAGCAGATGGGTCTGCATTATAAACTGCCTTCCAGGGGAGTGCTGTGATAAAACAAGGCCTGATTTTACCCCCGTATTGTGCTTCTGGTGGGGGTTGTTGTTGTACTTAAATGTCCTTATTATTATTACTATTAAATGTTCTGCCTCCAAATGCAGTCTTTTGGGATTTGGGCTGCCTTGTGGAGAATGTGTGGGTTCCTGAATGACCCCTAAGGAAGGGTGCTTCTAATGAGGGTTACTGGGTTGTGACATTACAGAACAATCTCAAAAGTAACACATTGTTAAGGCCACATGGTAAGAAACTAAGATGTCATTTATGAGTGGTTGGGGCTGTGAAACCAATCTTGTACCATGCTTGTCTAAAACACAGATTAGACATGCAGAGGTGTAGTTCTTAATTAATTGTCGTTCTATTTGTATGAATAAAAGGCTTTAAGAAGTCCCCTGGAAGTGTACAGCTATTGTTTTTCACATGACATCAGTGCTCCATTCAAGTAGTGGAATTTGATACTTCTCAAATAATGCAGTGATCTCCCTTCTTAGTCTTTTCCTGCTCTTTCCACTTGGTTTATTTTAGGTCGTTGTAAAAATCTATGATCCCATAAAACCTGGGTTTTAACATTACAGCATAAAGAGAGCAGTGAAATTCAGCAGCAGAGTTGCAATTATTTTTTTCCCTTTGCTTTCTTATTCTTTTTGGTTGTTATTAAAACATTCTTGAGGTTTTACAACGTCATTGTTTTCCAAATGTTTTTGGCTTTGTTTTAATTGTAACAACAAATGCATGTTTCTTTTTTCACAGCTTAATGAGAGCGGCTACTGTACAGGCCACGAGCCTGACTCCATGGAGTTCAGCTCCCTGGGGGGTTGGATAGCAACCAGAGCATCAGGCATGAAGAAGAACATCTATGGCAACATTGAGGACCTGGTATGTTCCCCACCCTCACCTTTACCTTCCTGCTCGTGTTTTTTCAAAACACAGGAAGGCAGTCAGGACATAACAGTTACTACGCAGTAATTAGAAAGGAAATTATTAGTAAAAGTTTTTTCGACTTTAACCTTCACCTTTAAAATGCTGTGATCAAAGTATTGGTTGTGAATTTTGTTGAAAACGAACTGTGAAAGTAAAGTAGACTGTTTGCATATTTTTGTTCCTTAAAAGTGGTTGTTGTTTTGCTGTTTTCTGACTGAATAGGTTGTCCACATAAAGATGGTGACCCCTCGAGGTGTCATTGAAAAGAGTTGTCAGGGCCCACGCATGTCCACAGGGCCGGACATTCACCACTTTATCATGGGCTCAGAAGGTTTGCTCCTTTCTCACGTGATTTCAGTACACCAGGACATGTGGGCACGTGTGTGAGGTTGTCTGTTAACGTGTGTTTGTTGCTCTGTAAAAATCTTAAGATAAAACAGTAACATCAGGATGGTTCTCACACTGTGGGCTTCTTACACATTAACCAGCTTTTGGTGAGGAAGTGATCTGGAGGGGTGTTAGTGTGTTAGTTAGGAACCAGCAAGTGTCCTCCCCACCCCATCTGTGGTGCCCTGTCCTTGTGAATGCCCACAGAGAATACTGCCATATGCCAGGTTCCCCCTACATAATGAGGAGGTTCAGAGACTCTTGGCATCGTTATGTTAAACAGCTGTGGATACAAACTTTATATTCACCCTACAAAGCTCAGCAATCTGCTCCCTGACTGGGCTGGGATCACAGCAGAAGTCTCCACTTGTACTCATTAGAACTGGTTTCAGTACCAAGAGAAAACCAGTATAAGATCAGTTCAAATGTGTTTTAAGTCATTTTGTTATTTATTAGCTAATGACCAGTAATGCACCTGCATAAATGCTAAACTGGTAAACTGGTCAAAATAAGACCTCCTGTTTTGGAATTTGACATTTGTCAGGTTTGAAATACTTTATGTTAACTCAGCCGGATTTATTTTTTGTATGCATGACTCAGTCAGTACTGAATTAATGATCTTATGAATAGAATTTGTTTATGCCTGACATTTTTTGGCTATAAATTTTAAATAAAGGCAAGTTCATGAGGTCATATAGAATTCATGTAGTTTTCCTGCATCTTACTGCTCCAAAAGGAAAATTTGTTGGGTGGTGACGGCAGTGAACACAGTGCTGTACATCAGTGTTCTTGTCAGCACTTCCCCTGTTGTAAGAGCTTTCCTATCTGTTCCTTTTTGAATTTTTTAAATTTTTTTTGAACATTTACATGTGTAAAAGCATGTAAAATAATTCAAACATTGTGACAGGCTCCAAAAGAAGTTAAAATTTTAAGAGGGTGTATATACTGTATATTTGTTAGAGGTCAAAAGACTTCATAGTCTGTGAGGCGTGGGTGTTGACAATTCAAACAATTTTCCATTCAGCTGAAAAAAAAACCACATCAAACAGTTTGCTGTTTCCAAAATAGCTGCAGTGTTTTAAATACTTCATCTTTAAAACACATCCGGTCATTAAAGTAAAAACTGAAGACTTGGGATTGGTGCACGAGTAGAGATGGGACAGGACCACACGTCTCTGAGAGGACATGTTCTTCTGGGAGGCCCAACACTGGAGCTAAGAGGTCACACCACCACTCGGTTTCATTAAAATTATCTATCTCCTCACCCCAGAAATCCCATCCTGCAGTTTGACAGTAGACCACAACAACTACAACAACAACAAAGCACCACTCTCAAACCCTTAGCTCTGCTCTGCATGTTAAGTGGAACGCATCCATTTTGTTAGAAATTAATGTGAAACCTAGTGTTTCTCATTCACTGCACAACAACTGGGTCTCTCTATCTCTCTGACCTTGAAGTAGCCTGAATGCAAAGTACCCCCCCACTACAACCAGTGTAAGAAGGATGATTGGAATAATCAATGATAATACCCCTGTCCTTTCAACTCCCCTCAACTATGGAGGATGTAATGTTATGTTAGTGTGTGAATCCAACCAGTGCAAAACTAAAAAACCAACAGAGTTGGTTCTTTAATTCTGAAGTGGTGGCTTCACAGTGGTCAGTGGTCAGCCAAATTTTTCATACTATAAGCAGAGAGACTAGAGAGTAATAGCGAATAGTCCCTCACCCCAAATACTAATCCTGTAAGATAAGGTTGGTTTAATAGCTTCAGTCATGGTAAAAATGCTTTAACTTGGCCCCAGTGTTTCTTTGCATTACATTTGTCTTACTTCCCTTATACCTCACTCCTCACTTGCTTACCCACCTTTACCTCGTTTTACTAGCTCCTCCCTAGCTCGCTCTCTCTCTCTCTCTCTCTCTCTCTCTCTCTGTTTCTTTGACTCCTCCTCTCTTGCTCCCTCAGTGACTCCTCCTGCCTACAATCAGGAAGGTGGAGCCTTTCTTGACTAAAGCCTGGTGGAGTCACATGTTTTCCAATGGACCACTAGGGAGCAGCGTATGGCATGTAGTGTCACATTAGAGGGCTCATTAACAGCCCATAACATGCTGAGGAAGCCTCCTAATGGACCAGCTATGTTCAGGGGAGATACATCTGTAAATGGACATTGTATCATCATTGCTCATTCTGTAATAATCTGGACATCTGTAGTATACAGAATGTTCAGACTGGGGGAAATCAGGAGCTTTGGTTTACACTAATGAACCATCCAAAACCCAAATATGTTTAATTTACAATGATACAAAACAGAAAAAGTAGCAAATCCTCATATTTAAGCAGCTGAAATGAGACTTTACTGACATCAGTTGGCTAATCATTCCAGCACTACTAGAAACGACTGCAGTGCAGTGTTAATACATCGTACAGTTTGCAAATATGCAATAAGTTTTTTTAAAAAATGAGAACAAAGGCTTTGTGAAAATTAAATTGTCACAAGAAAACTGGATTGATTGACAGATATATTTACTAGTAGGCTTTATTGTGCCACAAACTGGGGTTTTGTTGTTTTTTGCCTTGTACTTGGTGTTTCTGTCAAACATTTCCCAAATGAAAACCATAGAAAGCCAAAGTCACCATATCTTTTCCATGTGGCTCTCATGCCCTCTTTTGCGGAGACTGCATGAGATTTTACTGTGGTTTCTATTTTTCTGGTCACTCAGTGTAAGTGTAGTTTTCATACACTCCTTGTTGTGAAATGTTTAAGTGAACAGCCTTGTATCTTTCCCTTCAAAGTCAGAAAAATGTCTACATAGTGTGACAGGAAATGAAACTGTGGGTGCTGGAAAATACTTTTCCAAACAGCCTCTCTTTTTTGGTTTATAATAATATTTATTTTCCAGGCGGGATGGGGATGGCAAACAGCATTGCTTAGCTACAATTTACTGTGAACTTGGATACTTTTATAGGAACAGCTTCTTTTTTTCCCAAGTATTAATTCCAACCACATTTGCTGTGTGACGGAGAGTAGACACTCTGTTTTTCAGACATGCAATGTGACTCCTTCAGCAGCAGCAGCAGCAGCTAACGACTGACAGTTTTGAGGGTCATAAGGTCAGCCAGAGGTTCCCTTGTACCTGTAGATGTGGTGCTGCTGTTGGCCTCACTGCCTTTGATAGAGTCCTGCTTTATTTCCTCATGCTCTTAAGCTGATAAATCTTAGTTGTTCCCCAGTGTGCGGTAGAAAACCAGATCTACTACGTGAAATGTGAGACAAAGGTCACCCCAAAAACCCTTGGGACATGTACCAGAGCCCTGTAAAACAGTCTTAAGTTCCGCTCTAAGAGGGGGTTAGGTCATATAAATTGTGGGAATTGATTTACTTTTTCTTGCTACTCAGTCTCTCACTGTGATTTTCCACAGGAACCCTGGGTGTGGTTACTGAGGTAACGATGAAGATTCGTCCCATGCCAGAGTATCAGAAATATGGCTCTGTTGTTTTCCCAAATTTTGAGCAGGGGGTTGCCTGTCTTCGAGAGGTTGCCAGACAGGTGATGTTTTAAACAATCTTTTAACATGTTTTTTTTTTCACTGCTCTCTCTCCCTGTCACAACATGAGAATGAGGCCAGAAACCTTGATTATGTTATAGGTTTGCCCAAACTTCAGTAAGCACTTGCCAGTCTTTACTTTATCTCTTCACTTGTTTAAAACTGACCTGCTAACAAAAAAAAAAAAACATCTAAATGTATTGTTAAATCAAGTTGTGCTCTCTGGTAAAACATAAGTAGTCCAAACTAAGCTAGCGGAATTGAATACTTTTTTCCACTTTTACCTAAAGGGCCTCGACACAGGCCCACAATCTTTATATGGCAAGCATAGGTTTTTGTGGAATGTCCAACATCACTGGTTCCCCTCAGCCTTCATCAGTACCCTCTGGTTAATTCTGCACCGTTGAATCAGTACATGCTTACATTTTGTGCAGTTCATACTTTTTTCCACCCCTACTTTTTCTGGTTTTCTACTTCAACCAAAACACCACAGGCTGATTCTGCCAAAACAAAGCAAATCAAAACTTTACAATGTCAGTTTGAACTTTTTTGTCAAATGCATCAAGGTATAGGAAATGACTCGAGGACATCAAACAAGAGACCGAAGGCTTTAAAATCAAAGCTCCAACAGTTGCACTACATGTTGATAAACACGTAGTGACAAATTGGATGAATTTGACCTAGTTCTGTCATTTCTGTCATTCACAAATTCTGATTCAAACTAAGTCAAACATAGATAAACTTTATTTATCTTATTTTATTTATTCATTGATTTTTAATTTTTTTTTTTTTTACAGAGATGTGCTCCAGCTTCTATACGACTCATGGATAATGAACAGTTTAAATTTGGTAAGTTTTATTAGATCATTTGCCATATATCAGAGCCTCAGCGTATTACTGCTGTCATTACATCTTGTATTCAAACATTACTCTTATTTAAGCCTTGAGTGCTTTGCAGTAACCCTTCACTAAACAAGTAAGCTGTTTGGTCGGCCTGGTTTTCATTTTCAGGAAGTGTTCCTTCCTTTTTAGGCCCCAACGTAACCTTTGGCTTTGATCTGTATTGAACTGTATTTTTTTTTTTTTTTTTTTCAATATTTGGGTTGGTGTTTCATTGATGTACTGTATATCTCTGGGATAAGAACAATGAATGGCAGTAGTACAGAATGCAATGATTTTGCCTTCTACAGCACTGAATTCTTAAATTGATTATTATTTCTGTAGCAGAATAGCCGCATACACACACACACATACAAATAAAGTATTGAAACAAGATTAAAAAAATGACCCTGGCCAAAATTAAGTAGTTGTTACATTGAAGTTTTTTGATGTAATGCATCTGGCGTTGCCAGAGATCTCCAGTCTCCAGGGATCTCATTATCTCCACTATATTTCCACTTTTCACAGAGTAGGCACTTCTTAGCATTAAGTAGGGAAGATGAAGCGACCAGGTTTTTCACTAATAACTAAAACTCATGGCTCTGTGATACCTTCTTGGGCTTATTAGTGGCTTGTCCTCACTTTTAATCATGTTGACTGTTGAGTAAGGAGGGTTGATGTATTCAAAGGTCTTTTTCAGATTGGGACTACAAGTACAATTTAGCACTGCCTGTCTTGATACACAAGATGAAAAATGAGAATGTTGTAGTAAATAGCAGAGTGTGTTGATATGCAAAAAACAAAACAAAAAGCAAAACACAACCAAACCACTGGAGGGAGAGTTAAAATTGAAATTTTGCACAGTGTAGGTGTAATTTTCTCTCTCTGGATGTTCAGTATTTAATTAACGAGTATGATGGCTGTGAGAGACCTAAAGACCTGCAATCAAATTTTGGAATGGAAACAATTAGGACACTAAGTGATGAAGAGACTTGAGCATGCAGGGAAATAAATGAACTGTTAAGTCTCGGCGACATCACCCGTGACATCCCCACTGTGATTGATAACCATCCCATTGGCCCCAGCCCCTCATTTTCGCTTGTCCACAGGCGCTTTTGTGCGTCCGATCAGGAATAAATCAAAAAGTGTGGGTGAGGAAGACGGATATCGCTGTGTCAACCCCACTTCCCTTCGGAAACCCTCTGATTTATAGTCGCTGTCGCTGGCAGCCACTGGCCAGTTGTAAAGTTATTCAAATGTTACCATTTGTTTTTCCTCCTTTTGTTTGAAACCCCAAATAAATCTGACTCGCTTGCCCTCTCAGAACACTGAAGGATGCAAACAGAAGCAGGGTATGACTAATGTGTGAAAAATATTATCAGTTTTTCAAGCTCACTTGAACTCACTTGAGCTGACTTTTATCTGATATTTTCACAGGTCATGCCCTGAAGCCTCAAGTGTCTTCAATTTTCACATCCTTTTTGGATGGGTTGAAGAAATTTTACATCACCAAGGTAAAAAAAAAAAAAAAACAAATTAGAAGGCAACATCACCGTTTGTTCGCTCCAAGTGTTTTTCATGAAAAATGAATCCAACTCTTTAATCAGTTCAAAGGGTTCGACCCCAACCACTTGTGTGTGGCCACCCTGCTGTTTGAGGGAGACCGTGAGAAGGTCCTGCAGCATGAGAAGCAAGTTTATGACATTGCTGCAAAATTTGGGTGAGTAGCTGCTCTCTCTCCTTCCTGTCTCAGAACAATGCGTGTCATAAAGATGACTTAAACACCCTGACCATGTAAGAGAACAGAAATGACAGAACACCAATTTAGTGGGATTTTAAACATGATAGGGAGCTGCCTGAGGCATTGATGTCACTTTATTTAACCAGCCATTATGTAGTAGCGTTGGAAAGGATGGAGAAGCACAGTTACACACTTCAGACTTGGTCTTCCACTCAGTAGTTTGTGTCAGTGTGGATTGATGGATCACCTGTGGATGTCCTCCTGGCAGGCCAGTTTTTATGTTAAAGTAAGGTGTGGTGTGGGCAGTGATAGTGGGGCACAGCTCCCCTGAGGCAGCACAGGGCGAGAGGACACAGCCTGGAAGGGCTTCACTGTTGTGATTGATCATGAAATAGATCAATGAGGGCTTTTTTGGTGGAAATCAGTTACCTGTCAGTTACCTGCTTTCTCTGTGAGCCTGCTTTAAACCCCTAACAGAAGCATCATAGATGGGTTCATCCTAACAGAAGTTAACCTTTGTGCATTTCAACTGGTTAATTATATGTATCTAACAAAGAATTGATGTGTGATGTTTGGCTATTGGCTTAAGAGGTCTTCATTTGCTGTGAACTACATGGGCAGCTTTTTTTCTTGAAAGTCCGCAACATTTGAAAACAGATTTTGCTGACAATATACCTTGCATACAAAAATAAATTAAATTTGCATTTAATCATGAAAGTTGGGCAATAAAAAGGCTTGTTTAAAAATATATACTGATGCAAATGTGAGCACTTTGTTCTTAATATGCTGTAACCATCACCTCTTTCAAAGTAACCTGAACCAGCAGCTCATTACAGCTTAGCTTTAAACAGGGACACACCAGGGATTCTCACAGCTCCTTACTGGGAGATGTTACTGATTTCTTCCTGGGTAATGCGTACCGATCATGTATTACTGTTAGTCTTACTGGTTGGTTCAGTGCGCAGATTTTGTAGGTAGCTGGAGCACTGCCCTGGTAATACCCAGCAATTAAATCAAAAGAAACTTGTCAGTTACATGCAGCACCCTCTGCTTTATTGCATTATTTCAAATAAATCGTGATCACCCATCAGATCAAGTACCAGTGATGGATTGGTGTGGTTCTGTAAGGAATATTTTCTTCTGGTCTTTGGAAACAGGAAGAAGGGTGAAAATCAATATAGTGGTTTTCTAATGAGCTTGGCCTGATTAGTTTGGGTGGTAGATGAAAATCTGATTACCCACTGCAGGTGATGGATGTGTGGCTGACCTGTGGCAATGCACAGAGCATTGCTTCATTGATCTGTACAATGCTGGATTGACAGGCTCCCAGGCAGCTGTTGTGAGGGGGAGTGGTCAGACCAACAAAAGCTAAAAGGAAAGAGCTGTTAAATATTAACCCTGTTATCTGCTTCCAGAGGCCTGGCAGCTGGAGAGGACAATGGGCAAAGGGGCTACATGTTGACCTTCGTCATCGCTTACCTCCGGGTGGGTCACTCCTCTGGCTTTTCTTCAGCCTGAGCTGATGGGCAGGTGGGGCGGGCAGGGTGATGCAATCAGACAGCAGATAGGATAGTGAGCAACACAGACAGGCTGGAGAATGTGACCTCTGGAGATCTTTGATTTGATCTGGTCACAGTTGTTGTCAGGGTGTCTAACACTGAAGTATCTACATTATGAGGACAGCACAGTGGCTGCACTCAGAATGACAATGGAGAGTTGTCTTAGGACAGTTCTGTCAGAGGCCTGTCTAACAATCACAGAAACATTTACCCAGATTACTGATAGCTTTCTGCTGTGACTTTTTTTTTAACTCTATATACAAAACCCTTTATAATCAACATAGGCCATTTCTCCTGGAGAAAGTTGATCTCCTGGCCATGTATAGGGGCATTCTAATTGTCTCTAATTGTTGTTTTACAAGGATGAGTGAGCATCTTCATCTGTCTTCAGACAGGGAAAATATTGCTGTGACAGCAGCAGCAGAATGAAAGGAATGATCATTACACATTTTGATGCATCAGATATAAAGCAATCTAATTAAAAGTCTTAACAAAAACTGACACAAAGTGGCTTCTAGAAGTCAGTTTCTGGAGCTGAACAGATACACACTCTTAAACCTTTTCTTACTTTTACAGCTGAGAATTTAGACACAGTGATGTAAGGGAAAACTGAGAGCCTGTTCATCTGTTGCATTTTCCATCCAACAAAGGAAAACAAAAAAAAAAAAAACAACTCTCAAATAAGAACACAAGTCATCACTTACACAGTTACTAATACAGTGATGCACTTAAAATCAATAACCAACAGGTCCAAAATAGGGATGGGGAAGACACCAGATTACTAGACAGAACATGTGGATTCTACAGTAACCAGATTGTTATAGTGTATGTAAACCTGTTGTCTGATTACCTTTATAACCTTATTTCCCCCAGCATTCTGGTTTCTTATGTGCAAGTGAGTGACCATTCATTTATCAGCCTTCTAATTCTAGTACTGTATTCTGCACAGGACTTGGGCATGGACTACTATGTGATCGGAGAGTCCTTTGAAACCTCTGTGCCTTGGGACAGGTAAATACCCTGATATGAGCTCTGGGCTTTCCTCTGTTAATATTTAACATTTTTCTTTACTCACCTCCCACACATTCAGTCCTGAAAGAATCCTCTTGTTTTCTTCCTGCTCCTGTTTCCCTTCCTTTCTTTTATTTCTCTTTGCCTCTGTCTTTGACGTTCACCTTCATGCCTGCTTTCTCCCCTTCTATTAGCCAGCTCTGCGTTGGCGGAAGCTTTGCCTCCTCAGCCTACAAACCCCCCATTATTGATATATACACACACACATGCAGAGGAGAGATCCGCATATGTGCTCGTAGTGAGAAAATCATCTCACATCGTGTGTTCTGCATTTTCTACATGTTTTTATCATTGTTTTGTTTTTACACACACACACAACAAACAGGAGCACACTCAGCTCCTTGTCGTGTAACATGCCTGACGGGAGAGACCAAGAGATCAGGCACCGAGGCGAGCATATGTGCTTGGCTCATTACCCATCCTCCTCCCCATCCTCCAAACTCCACACACGGCTGCACATGCTTAGGACTGGCGGCCATTTCCACACCACAATGCCCATCATGTTAGTCTGTCTGTCCTCCTCCTGTTTTCTGGCCTTGTTTTCTTTTTTTTTCTAAATGTTAATAGTTTTGCACTACTAATTATCCATTCCATCTATTAGCTATACCACTTATACTAATTTGCGGGGTCCCCGCGTGACTACTAGTTTATTTATTTTACTTTCCCCCTACATGTGACTATCAGGTTTTAAATACACAAATATCACAGTTTGGACATCACTCTTAAAACATTCATGAACTGTGACATAACATAAGTCTCATTTTGTTTCTGTTTTGTCTGGTTCTGACATTTACTTTATTTCCAGGGTGTTGGACATTTGCCGGAACGTAAAGGCTCGCATTGTTCGAGAGTGTAAAGAGAAAGGAGTGCAGTTTCCACCTCTATCCACATGCAGGTATTGTTTGAAAAAAACAAAAAAACTGTTTTAACATAAATTGAGGCCGAATGTAGTGCATGATCTCACAATACTCAAAGACACATTTTGTTTGATACCAAAAAGTTCTTGAAGTTGCATACCTGGTCCTGCTCCAGACCCCCTGTGAGTTAGCAAAAACCACACACACACACACAGACAGACAGACAGTCTGACAGACGGCGAGCCGGTTGAGGAGCACCAGGCTGCTGCTTGCCGATTGAGGACCGATTAGGCCTCAGCCTGATTATGCTACAGCCATTCATTTCCCGGCTGCAGTCTGTCACATGATTGATTTGTCCATTTAACCTCTAGAACAGTCAGTGTGCCAGGTGATGGGCCATGTCAAATGAACAAGGGCTCTGCACCCTGCTCCTCCACAGGGAACAAGGCCACAGAGAGAACATGCAAACTGAAGAAGCATTTTATTCTCAACAAAAAGATTATTACAGATGTTCTTGAAGAGAAAATCCCTGAAATCAAACTGCATTTTCTTTATAAGCATCTACATGGACAGGGAGGATATCGTGTTCTTTGCAAAACAGCAAACTGAACAGTTTTCTGCTCTACATCAAAGTGACAGTTTAGTCATCCTGTTACCTACAGTGGCTCAGATGATTCAGTAAAAGCATTTTATGATTTAATGTCTGGTAATGTTATGTTATTAAAGCGACACTGCCTCCGCGCTTCTTCTGTTTTCTGGAAACCATGAATGGAATTGAGGTCAGGGGTTCACAGCAGAAAGCCATACCTCCCACTCTACTTTGTCTTCCAGTTACAAAGAAGAAATTAATTTATTGCATGAAAATGGAACCCTGATACACTGCTTTGGATAAAATATGAAATTACATTTTCAGTGAATCATTAGGAGTCTTTTCTGCTTGTTTAAACATGACTTACTTTTTTTTAATTTTTTTTTTAAATACAGGGTGACTCAGACCTATGATGCTGGTGCCTGTGTCTACTTTTACTTTGCCTTCAACTACAGGGGACTCGGTGATCCAGTACACGTGTATGAACAAGTGGAGGTAAGTCCAGTTTTATTTTCTATCAACATTATGCCATAGTCCAGTCCCTTCATAGAATATAATTACATCTGATCTAATGATATGTTGACTCTCCAGGACCAAGAGTAAATGTCAGAATATGGTATTGTATAAAATGATGAATATCAGTGTTTTTTTTTCTTGTTTCCTAGCATGCAGCTAGAGAAGAAATCCTTGCCAATGGAGGGAGCTTGTCACATCACCATGGAGGTACTAGAAATATCGAGTCTGTCTTTGAAAACATATACTGTGTACTGCTGAAAACAGGTGCACATTATTCACAAATAGCACCCTAAGTTGGATGACACTTTTATAGCATGAACGTTTATATTTGCACATTCTCCTAAATTATAATTTATGAAAAGAGGTTGTTCTGAGTGGCAGTGACAGCATGGCGAGCTTTCCCAGCACGCTCTTCCATGCTAGCGCACAGGCAGCCAGTCATGCTAAAAATGTGTATTTGGTCAGAAATCGTTCATTCATGTGTCCAAAATATCTTCCTGCAGCTCAGATGAATGCCTCTGACTTGGCTATTTGTTCATTTCACCAGTGACCAAATCAAACGTGAGCATGGGAGGGGGGGGGGGCGAAACAACTCTCTGGGCCCCATCAGGGCTAACCGAAATGGCTGCCTTATCTATATTGCCATCCGCCTCGCTGTTTTCATACATCACTTCAGGCTATTCATCACACCTGTCAAAAACAGTATGCAGTGAATCAGCTGCGATATTAAATCACAATTTTTCCTGAAGGCGGGGACGGGTTCAAAATTAAAAGATTGCTAATAAAAAGGAGGCGGCAGGCCGGGGTAAATGATGCAGCCGTTATCGCCGGCTGTATACTGACCTCCAAACGGTGGCCCGGCCACCCCGAGCAGCACAGGGAGGTGACAGGGGGGAGAGGAGGGGATATTGATGCAGCTCCCGTGTGCGAGGCCCACTCTGTAATTGTGATTAATAACAGTGGGGCTTGCTATCTGGGCGCAGACAGGCCGGTTTGTCTGCCCACAATCAGCGCTTGACAAATGGAGCTAGTTTCACTGGTTTTTGTGTATCAAACAAAACAGATGTAGTCAAGGATGGTGAGGTGGGAGGGCACCAGAGGAAATATATATTTTTGTGGCCCTGTGTTTACAGCAGATCAGCAATGGGCGTAGGTAAGGGAATCTGGGTGTGTAGAGTGCTCCACCTCTTTCTGTAGGACTTAATACTCAGCTCACACCACCATGTGTTGACTGCGTTCCATCACAAAAATGATGACGATTTGAACTTCACATAGTCGGATTTATCACACTTACTCACGGGCAAAATCTCTGTTATATGTTTGATTATTACTGGGCTCTGAAAGCCAGAATGGTAGGAGAAATGTCCTCTTTAACTAGGTCACCAATGTCGCAGCAGTGAAGAGTTGTTGAACATCCATCACCAGGGGAGTCATCCATCTATCAGCCCTGCACCGCGGCTTCTCAGCCAATACTCCGCCTCGGCCATATCACAGGAACGCGGGGCCACTACCTTACTCCGTCTTTCATGTCCTGACCCCCATTTGTCAGAGAAACCCAGTCAAAGGGGTGAAGCTCAGCTCGGCCTCTACAGTCTCCTCTGTATGAGGGCCACCCCAGCGTGCCCAGCATCTTCTTCTCACCTTGTCGCTCCGCAGAGCTCCAGCCTCTCTAAGTCTGCCAACTGTGCCTCCACACAGGTCACTGCACTCAGGAGATAGAAAAATGACCTGATTTAGTGAAATTCCCCTCGTGCCATTTGCCTTGCACTTCCCCAGGCTTTACCACACAAGAGAAATATGCCACAGTTTAAAAAAAAAAAAAAACAATCTGTCATTTAAAATAACTACCTGCACTTCTTTGCATGTCTCAGCTGCACAGACCAAGCATGGTGAGATTGATTGCAATAGCAAGCAAAAAAGAGAGAATATGACAAGATAGATGTGTAAATTATCACAGTGATGGAGGCAATGATGCAGTCCCAGCACCTTCTGTTTTCTCTCCTTAGAGGAGGGAGGGATGGAGGTGGAACAGGGGGGAAGGACTGAGGAGGAGGAGGTGGTAGAGAGAGCAGGGAACTTTCTTAGTTATTGGGTAGCAGCTGATTGGTCCCTCTGTCACCATCTGGAGTTTTGTGTGGTATCAGAGTCTCTGGTGACCCCGCTGTCTGCCCTGTTTTGTCAGGAGACGGGCCTCACTAGCCTCATGGCTGATCCCCATCTGGGTTTCCTGGCTGGACTCTGATAACGCGGCGCTCTAATGTGTTAGGGCGGCCCCCTACCTCAACATGCCCTATTAAAACAGGGGCTCCCTGCTACTGATGCAGGGGAAGGCGTGTGAACACGCTCATCACACACCTTCCTATTTTCAGGCCTCTGTATCTAATCTCAAGTGATTACAGTGCTGGTTGGAAGTGTGTACCCAGCGAGCAGCACCTGTTCCAGGCTGAGCTGTTCTCAAATTTATCTTTTTGAGGTTTGGAGTAAAGATATTGAGTGCTTTTCTAAAGTTGACATGACCTCCAGGAGTTCACGATTCCCCAGCTCTGACCTAACACATAAGTTAATTTCTTCTGACTGACTAATTTTTTTGGTTTTCTTTCTTTACCGTAGCCCACGTAACGTTCTTTGGTTCTTAGATGATCAATTAAGCATTCACATGCTCTGTGAAGTCAAGACCCAAAGATATTCAAATTAAAGCTGATACAAAACATGAAAAACTTGAACAAGAGAATTTTGCTTTAAATTGACAAATAATCAGTTATTATTTTTTGTTGATTGATTGACTAAGCATGGCTGGATCAAGCTTTTAGGGAGGCCTGGGACAAATATTGGACCCCTATTGTGTTCTGTTATCAAACAGAATTTTCTTTAGGAAAATTTACCACCTGAGCACCAGGCCACAAAATACACTAATGCAGCTAAAGCAGCTTTAGTTGACATTGTACCTCAGTATTTCAGAATCCCTAACAAATGGGCAATATAAAAAACCAAATAACATACTGTGAGTCTGGGGCTTTTGGGGCCCCTGGGCAGTAGTCATCTTAGCTCAATTGATAACCCAGCCTTGCTAGCAAGAATTGTCACCCTCTCCCCAGTTTTTTTTTTCCATCTGTCTCCTCTGTGTCAAATATCAAACAAAAGAAAAATGCCATTAAATATATCAATACACCCTCTTAAAAAAAATAGTGCATTTAACAGCTTAACATTGATACATCACAGCTGTGGCTCAGTTTCCCTCTGCTGTGTTATTCAGGTTGAAATGTAAAAAAAAAAATGTAAAAGCTCACAGAGTGTGTCTGGGCTTACACATAACACTGTGCAGCTTTATTCACTATTAGAAAATTAAAGTCTCTGTTTTATTTGAAGTTTTCTAACAAGAGTTTGGCTCCAGTGAGGTTTCTCACTCCTCAGTCACCAGACCTCTCGCTGGCTCCAGACTCTCTGCTAAGAACCTGTCGGGTACAGACGCTGTGGAGTATGTCGGACCGGACAGCTGGTGAAGCAATGGGCACCCTCACTAGGCTTCATGCCACAGCCACACTTGCTCCTCAGGTTTTTTTTTGGGGGGGGGGGGGGGGGGGGGGGGGGTTAAAGAAACAAAGAAAACCACCCCCCTCTTTACAAAAGAACATTTTTTGGT
>JBBMJY010000007.1:10691444-10804152 GCA_037833715.1 Toxotes lorentzi | reverse complement strand
TTCAAAGCTCCTCACTCAAGCAGACAGTACGCTTCTGCTGTGGTGCTGTGGCTTTGAGGACGGTATGAATTAAGACAAACATCTTCATTAGGACCAAAGTCTGTCTCTGCTATTATAGTTACAATTATTATTATGATGTTATTTTTACACCTGTATGAGAAAAATAAAGGTAGTAGAGCACCAATACCCCAAAAAGCCTCCTGTGTTTACAGCTGAATGAATAGAAAGGTCAGTGTTTGCTTCCTGTGCAGGAGGACTTTTTTTTTTTTTTTTTTTTTTTAAGAATGGTTGTTACACGGTCCACAGTTTTGCTCTTGGCACAGCAGAGAGGCAGTGGAGCGGTCGAGCTGACAATACACTTTTCTCACACTACGAGACACAAGCTCTCATGTTTCCTACGCAGTCAGTATGTTTGGAACTGCAGAGAAAATATATCTTCAGCATCATCAGCTTGTGGAGGTCACGGAGGTGAAAACAAACTGCGCTAATCCAGAGATGGCTCGATGTACTCACAGAGGGTGTGAGCTTCAGCTCCGATCTCTCTCTGTCTCCCTGCTCGAAGAACTCGCTGGTCACCAACTCTGCCACCTGAAAAGACAGAAAAGATTTAAGTAAGACAGCAGCTAATGCTTATTTTCATTATCATTTAATCTGCCAATGACTCTCTCAATTAATCGTTTATTCTCTATAAAATGCTGGCAAATTGTGGAAAATGCATGTCACAGTTTCCTCAAGTCCAAGGTGTTTTGTCCAACCAACAGTCCAAAACCAAAAATATTCTATTCCTAATCACATAAAACAAAAAAAAGCAGACAATCTGCACAATTTTGAGGCTGGAACTGGAATGTTTGGCATTTCTTTTTTGAAAGATGACTTTAAAAAACCATTAACTGATTATCAAAGTCGTCTTCTGTCAATCGACTTTTGTTTAATCAACTAATCATTTCAGCTCTGGATGGCGCAGATGCTTGAGCAGATGTAGACTTCTTCCTTACTTTAAAAGAGAGAGTTAAATCTATATTTCTCACCTTACGTGATATTTCCCAAGGTTTAGTGACAGCACCGAGATCACACGCTGTCATCATCATGGATCTGAGAGGATAGCAGACAAACCCATTTATTTTATCTTGTATTTATAAAAGACTTAGCACAAACCATTCTTAAGGAGACACAGATGCTGTTATTTCTGTGTACCTGCACATGTCTCTATGGGCCTTCACGTTCCAGTTGTACTCTCCTTTGCTGACCAGCTCAAAGAAGGTGTTTCTGTTCCTAAAGGAAAACAGAATATCTGTATATACGGGTGTAAATTACATAAAATCCACAAGGGGGCGGTATTACCTAAAAGAAGCCTGCAGACCTAGAGAACACAGTGTCAAGAGACAGGCTGAGGATCAGTTAGTGTGCTTCGCTGTAAAATAGTCACTGTGACACTGGGGCTCTGCGAACAACTCGCCGACAGGAGATTTAACAATTTAATACGCAGTGCGTTCAGCCGAACATACTCAAAGTAAAGTGTGAGGTCCGTGGCCAGAATGGACTGTTTCAACAGCTGCATGAGGTCGCTGTACTCTGTGGACGAGAGGTTGGAGAAGATATTGTGACCCTGTGGAGACAAATACAGAAATAGCATGATAAAGAATTTCTAAACAACATGTCACTTTTCTTGCTGCACACAAAGAGGCTGACACAACAGGCTACAGTCCCTGGATGAATTACTGATTACATTCAGCATGAATACCATGTATTTTAAAATAAAGGGGCCCATATTACCTGTTACATAGCTTTAGGTAACAGGGTTTTTTTTTTTCATAATTAGTTATTATTTAACATAAAGCCTCTCTTCTATTCAAGTGTCCCAGTGAGCCATGACGGTGTGAAAGCGAGCCAATATGAACAATACCAGTGTGTAATATATAGTGCATCATATTTGCTGTGCCCCATTGTATTTCAGTGTCCAGGTACAGAGCTTGAGTTTAATGCAGTATACAGGGTCCTCAGAGACTCCAACAATGTAAAGAACATGTGGTGTCCATGGCATATACATTACTCTCTGCTAACAATCCCACAATGCAATGTGTCACGTTTAATAGATGTGAAAAGGACAGTCGTGCAACACTGCAACTGTCGGGAATGATGCAAAATGACAATGACTCCTAAATGTAAAATCTCAGTTTACTGCTCACTATAGAGTAAACTACTGAGTGGCTTTTATATACGGGAGAGTAAATGAGTGAACAAGGGGGTCAGTTTGCTTTTCCAACAGTGAAGGGTCAAAACATCCTTTGTGAAAAAGGCCTGTTTGCACAATAAAATCTTAATGGCTGAAAAAAATAAAGAATAAAAACATGGAGTAATAAAACTGAATGGAGCTGAGCAGGTTCAGGAGAGAAGCCAGCAGCTCTTAATAAGTAAGCAACATCTTTCACTTGAGGCTCTCTGTCATTAAAACAGGCCTCTCTCTCCCCATCATGTATTATACATTCATTCACCACTTAGACACCTTCCTCTAGAGGATGGGGAGTCCGTCTGTGGAGAAAATGGAAGATGAAGAGGTGATAACAGAGGAGGACCAGAACGAGAGGATGATAATGGCCCGCAAAAATTAAACGTCCTTAAAAAGTGGATGACCACTGTTTTCCTTTCAAACCCTGACAAGACTGTCTCTGCGCACCCGTGATTCCCTCCTTCAGCTCGTGTGCTCCCATGAAATATTGAACCACGTAACAGCAGAGACACAAAAGACTTCTCTCATTCTGTCACAACTGGAGCGGATGAAAGGAGGGAGGCAAGAAAAAAACAGGAAGTGAGAATGACGAGAGGAAACTGAGAGGTGCAAAAGGGAGTGAGTGACGTTTAAAAGTTTACATTTTCATTTTAAGTTCAATTTAATTTTAATTAATGGTTCGCGCGGGCTGGCGGGTTGAATCGTGAGCTTTCTCCTCTGCTTAAATTAGCCACACTATTCATTTATATGCTAATAGGACAGCAGTAGTTCAACCCCAGTATCAACAGAAACCATTATGATATTCCAAGCAAACATTTGTCAGCTTAGTGTGTTGTCAGCCCCACGATAATGAAGCCACTGGAAGCTAGCCCCGCTAAGCCTCGTCTCAGCTGCTCCCTCAAAACGTCTTTAATTACAACTTCACGCAAAACCCAGTCACCTGGTAAAATGTCTCTCTCAACCAATTACCACCAGATCTATGGTCTCTGTAATTGCATTGATTTGAGGGCAGCATGAGCTATTTGTTTACTCGCTCACATACAGCACATGGTTACCTTCAGGCTCAGTGGGCACGAACTCCTTTCATTTTTTTTGAAGGAAAAGTGGACTTCAACGTTTTTTGATTAATTTACATGGTTAGAAAGTAAAGAGCAAGAGAGATAGTACGAAAGACACGTTGATTCTGGGCAAAAGTGGCTCAGACCAAAGTTTTTGCAATGGCACAAGTTACATTATGTCTCATGTCTGCCTGGTAAAGAAGAATCTACCACCAGCAGCACGAGACTGGAAACGGGGAAATATTTAACAGGCTTCAACGGTGAGTCAAGGAAGTAACTGCCCCCAGACTAAAAGCTGTACAGCAGACAATATCCAGGAAAAACACAACTTCGAATGAGTCAACAACGTCAGTTTTACCCCTTGTTTTTTAAAAAATGGAATAAACAAGATATCACATGTTAGTTAACAAGCTTTTTTTTTTTTTTTTACCTTTGGACAGAACCAGGCTAGCAGTTTCCCCTGTTTCCAGTCTTTGTGTTAAGCTAAGCTAAGCTAACCTAGCCTTGCCTCCCGAAATGAGAGTGGTATCAATCTACTCATCGTACTCTTGACAAGAAAGCCATTTAAGGTATTCCCCAAAATGTCACAAATATTCCTTTCGGTACACAACTTTATTCTTGTTCCACCTGCAGAATATGTTCCACCTGATGTGAGAAACAGACCCTTCCTCACATCAGACATTTTGGCTTGTCATAGCAAGAAAAGCACAGGCGTTAGTAAGAACATTAAAAATTAAAAAGTTCCTTGATCCTGGTATTGTGCACATGCTGCATCATTGTCACGTCTGACTGGGACACCTGATGGAACTGAGCCATTGTTCACAAAATTTGTTTCATTGGTGCTTTTTTTTTTTTTTTTTTAACTGCCAAATTGCAGTCATTAGAAATAAAAAAATAATTGTCATAAAACCAATTATGAGACTTATGGTGTCTCGATGAGTGGAAGGGTATTAAGGGTTAAGAACTCGGCTCTAAATTGTGTTTAAACTCATAATATGAAATGTATTGCACAACTACAACGTGCAGTGGTAGTCATTAGCAGAACCTTCATGGTAACTGCATTGCAGCAGATATTGGAACATAGCGCACCTCGCTCTGCAGGATCATAACAGCATGGTTGAAGTGGTGGTGCTCCAGTGTAGCAGAGGTCCCATAAAGCAGAGCAAGGGCTGAGCCTGTCCTAAAACACACACACACACAAGCACAACACACACACAGATCAAGAAGAGGGATAACGTAATCAACACTGAGAAACAAAGTCTGCTGTTGAGTCTGTTGTAATTCCCTCACCGATTCACTCTGCACGCTGTCGCCAACTTATGGCTCAATAATAAAAGAAGCTGGAGAGTCATAACCTAAACTGCAGCTCAACTGTTCAGCACTGAATATGATCATCATTTAATGTGGAGGAAAAAAATACTCACGAGAACTGAGTGAACTGAGGGCTCGTGTGCTGACAGTGGGGCATGAAGGCCAGGAGTTTTAAAGTTTGGGATAATCCCTTAGTTTGTGTGATATTTTAGCACTGCCTTCAGTTTTTATAATTTAAATAATAGGATATAATTTAAGCTTAGGTTTACATGCCCAATATTTTTTTTTATCACGCCTTACACTCAGGGACAAAGTACTAAAAAAGGATAGAAATCCCATAATGATCTATGGGTGTAAACACTCACAAATAAAAGCATAAAGTCTCCACTTTAATCTCATAATATTTCTATTTAGAGTCTTATGTGCTGGAATACGGAACCAAATCAAAAAATGTTTATTTTTCCCAATACATCCTCAATTATAGCTAGAGTACACCCTCTGATGAAGATGAAATACATTGCCATAGCCAATAAACTAATGGCTCTCAAATTTTGTTGCAAAGTAGATGTGTTCATTGTGAAAATCTGCCTTACTGGCTACAAGAGCTTTATTACCTCCTTTGTCTTTTGTCACCCTAAACTAATTTTGAACTAGCCGAGTCAGCAGTTATCTAAATTTTAAGCATTTAGTTCAACATAACAAACAAAAACTCCCAACTATTTTTGACAGCTGATGCGATGATTTCAAGAGCTAAATGGATGCTCACGTAGGTCAAGCAAATCAGCCAGTTGGACAGCAACATCTCGTGATGTACTTTTGTTCAACTAAAACTGTTAAAAAAAAAAAAAAAGTCTTTTAAGCCTTCAGATGAAAACACAAAAGTGTTTCTGGTTAAAGTTTTAATTCAGCTCCTGATTATGGCTGTGTTCCACCTGGCTTCCACCTTGGTTTCAGACTCAGTTGACATATAATAACCTCAGCGAGGGCAGAGAACACTAACTTTAAGCAATTTTTACCTGCTGATCTAAATGTGCCCAGAGTCAGCAGTGTTTACAGTCTCTTCGTTAAGCAGACCCTTATATAAGCCTTATACAACTTGCCACTTGACTCTTGCTGATCTGGGCTGGACTACTGCAGACAGCTGCGGGTGGGAAAACACACTATAAACAGCGTGTAGGAGGGAGCGTTTTGATGTGAGTGAGAGCGAGAGAAAACGGGAACACTTACTTTGCCTGAAAAGCATTGTTGGTGCCCCTGTGGTCCAAGTCATGGCACACACAACCTACAATAAGCGCTAAGATCTCCACCTCTGTCAGAGTCTCCTGGAAGCCTGCCGTCTGATTGGCACAGAGGAGAGGGGGCCAATGAGAAAACAAACAAACAAACACACACTAAGAGCACCACAGCCACATCTCTTTTTCTCTTATTCTGTGAAACTGTGAGGAGTACATTGAATAAAAATGGAAAACACTCCCACAGCAGCATCTTCCCAAAAAAAAACAGTATCTCCCTAAAATGCCAGTGGGACTGCAGTAACGCAGTCACACAGGGAGATTTATGGCTTGGATGAATGCGTCCTGGAGGCCATGTGCTGAGTGAGTCACTATAGGTCATTGTGAGGATAGCGGCAAAGATAGCACGGCCCTCTCATTAAAACACATGGCAGGAGAGCGGAGGGCCCCAGAACAGCTTACACACTACTATTTCATTTCCCTCTGCCAATAATCAATTCAGATGGGACACCATGCATTAATGCTGTGCTTGATTAAATGAACTATACTGTGTTTGTATAAGAGCTTGTGTTTGTGTGTGTGTATTTGTGTGTGTAAAGTGTATGTGAGAGCGTGTTGCCCCAAGGACCTGATAAAATAAAGGCCTGCTGGAACTGCATGAAGTAATTCTCTTGGGGTCTTTATTTAAACAAACATCTCTGGTTTAGCTCTGCGCAGAAGTCGGCTGTTTGTATAGTTATTAGCACAATGTGTCGTCATTTAACGCTCTGTGATTTGAACACAGGTCAAACACAAATGTATCTTGACTTTAATAATACAGGGTATCAATAAGAACCCAAGTCGAGCATCATAACCCAAGTTCATGAAAAACTTTGCTGCAGCTCCCTCCACCACCTCGGTCTCTAGTGGTGGAACAAGTATTAGGCTCATTTATTTAAATAAAAGTACCAATGAAACAACTTAAAAGTGTTTCAGACAAAATCCTAATTTAGCACCATGAGCAAAATGTCAGCTCAAAAGTAGCAGGTAGACACTATAAAGTGTAATAAATTCCATTATTAGGTTGTTACTACTAATGCATCAGTACAGAATCCACTGTTGCCAACCTCCTCCTTGTGTGGTGGGCTTTTGGTAATGCTGATTTAACGCTATGTTCATTGAGGGGAGAAGAATCCTCACTGCAGCAGCGCAATTCTTTGAGAGCTCCATCAAAGATCAGATCGAAGTGTATGAACCCTCGCTACCGATCGTCAGTCTAATCATCTACAGTCAGCACGATCTTTACCGTCAGCATGGCAAACATGCACTGACAGACGTTGAAGGCATGTCTCCAGTTGTGATAGAGGACCATCCTGTAGTTTTTTCTGACAGTCAGCAGCCATCTGCACAGTGTCTGGAGGGGAAGACAGAAAGGGAGAGAGAGAGAGAGAGAAAGATGAGCACATGGGTCAGCAGTCGTCGTGAGGATACCAAAGGAACAGTGTTCTGGGCAAATTCAGTCAAGCATTCAGAGGAAACAGACGAAGAAAATCAGTGGTCTCACCTCATAGTCAATCTTGAATTTCTGCACCATCCCCAGCTCCATAAACATTCTCAGAGCGGCCGTAATCATGGCGTCAACGTCCAGAGAGAAATCGTCAAAGGACAGCTTATCGATGCCCAGCTCGCAGACCAGGGGAATGTTAGCAGCCTGTTTCGTCATGGTAGGATTAAAAACCATCGAGGAGGAAAGGGAATATAAGAATACGAGTTCAGAGAGCAGAAGAGGTTGGAGAGGTCAGAGGATGCTGTGCCATTTTCAGAGGATACATAGAAACAGGGAGACATGCTAATTAAGACTCTGAGGACTCATTCGGAGAGGGTTTGGATTAATGAGGGAGCATTTCACCGCTATTTACTTTCAGAGCTCATTGACAAACATAGTTGTGCGGTAGTAATCATCAACAGCTTTTTCTTTCTTTTTTTTTCATCGCTAAACAAACAAAAACAAAAACACATAACACATGCGTGATTCCAAGTAACAGTATTCATACTGAAGCATCCGTGTCTTCTGTCTTCAGTGTGGTCTAATGAGCACAATGAGCAGTTAAAGTCCTTTCTGGATCTAGTCAGCATTTGTAACACGACCATTTCAAGCAGTCTAACCTGCACCTCACTCCAATGAGTCAAAGCCCTCAAATCTGCGTTATGGTTTCAGTACAGCATCGTCTGTCTTTTCTCTTCTTCTGTTGTCTGACAGCCACCGCAGCCCCGTGTTTCCCTCACAAATTTTTGCCTGTTAGGTCAGCAGGTATTCTCCTCTCTCTTAATTCACAGCCCCGGGTTACAAAATGTCAGCCAGGTTTGTTTGCCGCTGCCAAGACTCTATATGTAGAGCAGTTATGAAAGAAAGTGGGGGAAAGGCAGGAAGCAGAGCACAACGCTGGATGAGGGGGCTGAAGGATCACACAAGCACACTGGATAGCAGGGTTCCTACACTTCACGGTCACAGGGGAAAACCTACACATGAACGTGCAGGAAAATAGGTCATATCTATATTTCAGAAATGTCATGCCAATTAAAAATGTAGATATTTTCATTTTTTTCATCTTTATAAATAATGCATTGAGAATGATTGCCTATTGATCGGAGTAATCCATTTCAAATACCACAATTCGTTTATTTTCACTGGGGAATTCCCGGCCCATATTTATGCTTACATGCTACCGCGGTTCTTTGGAGGAACTGGAGAATGAAGTCTAGAAGACACGCTGCCAATGACTCCTGTCTGTTGCCATAGATTTTATCTTTCCCATTAAAGTTAATGAGATATTGTCATTTAATTAGAAAAAGGATACCTTCCTGTAAACCACAGCATCAGAGAAATCTAAGTCTACTTTACTGCCGTTGCCTTGCTTCATACTTTTATGAAACAGAGGAGTTTAATAGAATCATAATGCACCTTTAATACTGTTATTTTCTTTAATATGTCTCAATTGAACCGAATATCAAGCCAAAACATTAAGGAACGCATCTACTGAAGCAGGAGAACAATCAAATTATATTATGGCAATTATCTGCACCACCAGAGCAAACCTGATAATCACAAATTGTAATCTACTCCAACATCCTCACCAGAAAAGGCAGGATCGGAAAATATTCACATGGTTCCTTTTGGAAGGCAACGACAAACAACCTATTTTGTCACTGAGGTATGAGGACTCGTTGGACTACTCCAGGTCACTAGGGTGTAAGAAATGACTCCACATCATCCCTCATCCTCTACTGTGTAGGAAAAATATCTTTGAACACAGTTATTCAGAGCTGCAATTGACCTTTTAGCAACATTTGTTGTTTCATTAAAGGGAAAATACACTTTATAACAGAAACAACATGAGCTCCTATGAGCCCAGTCTTGGTTTCCAGGTTTAGTTTACAGAAAAAGGCTGATGTTATTCTATGTTTTTCTTACCACTGTAAAAGGAAAAGGCTTTAAAAACAAGCAATGTCTTGAGTTGTGACTTTAATATCTGTGTTGAGCTCTGAGTCAAAAAAAACTTGAATCCACCAGACTACTGTAACTGTTGAGAGAAACAAATGGGTTTGCAGAGACAAATGTAATGAAGACAACTGTGAATATCTGTTACCTTGAATTTGTCAACTTCAGTCTTGGAGCAAGTGGCATGGTACGACAGAACCTGCAAAAATAATGACACAGTGTCACTTAAGGTATTTTTCAAATCATTAAAATAACCAGTAGGGCTTTAAGAGAAGCGCAACTGTGGCTACGGCTGAAAATACTGCACATCTGTATTACTGCATTTCAGTGGATCTTCCGGATGAGGAAGTTAACGCCAGAAAACAGTCTACAAGAGCAGAAATGTCAGCCCTGATTCCATCGCCATGTTCCCTTCATTTCCTGAGAGAAATACCTCGCACAGACCTGCAGTTGCTTATTTGATCATAAACGCTCATGTTTATTCAGAGCTGCCAGAAGCAATGCATCTACATATTAGTGCATTCTATGTCTCTCCTTTAACTGCTTCATCTCTCTCCTCTCCACTCCTCCTATCTTAAAAACAGAGCGGTGCTAACTACCATAATGCACCTGAAAGCTCCCTATTGTAATTTAAGGACATAGTGTAAAGGCTGACTCGTGCTGAACGGCTACATGTCGCAGGGCAGATGAGGGATTGCTTTTCACTGCCTCTCATTAATTTTCAATAAAACCTTTGTGAGAAGGTTATCTACAAAGAGAGATCAGCACTTTCTTCATGCGCACATTCTTGTGGAAATATGAAACTAAAAAAAAAAAAAAAAGAGGAACCAAACACAAAGACCCCATGCAGGATTCGTTGTTTCCTGTGACTCCTGGGTAAATGTGTCAGCATAGAGCATATGTCGTCTGGAAAGGAAAATAAAGACATATGCCTAATGAAATAGATGAACAAATGAGATGCGCAGTGAAAACATCCTCTGAGGGAGGGCATGAAGCTAACAAAGACACAATGAACACAGAGGCATGACAAAAGGAAACTGAAGTAGAAAGCAGGAACAGCACAGAATCAACTGAAGTCAACACTCTGAAGCAGCATAACAGTTGGCATGGTAATGGTTTGCAAATTTGAGCAGATAAAAAGATTTGTTGTTCAAAACGAAGGGAAAAAAAACTGCATATTTTATTTTTCGAAATGTGATGTGAGGTAGTTTATCAAATGAGATGTTGTGTTCTTACATCCAAAGCCACTGATTGCTTGGCCCAAGACTTCTTCACCTGGTCGTACATGATGGTGTTGTTGATGCCCAGTCCGCAAAAAATCACAAACGCCTGAGAACAGAATAAAACGTTAACCACAACAGTTTCCAATACACAGACAGGATACTTTATATAAAACATATATAGATGCAAGTGTGATACCTCAAAGAGACGCTGGTCTGCATCATCAAATGGTTTTCCGTCGAGCCTGTTCAGCACTTGTGCGACACCTGTTACACAAAGTCAATTTAACCATACAATACGAAATTAACGGTAACGTTTTAAGCTTGATATTGGCAAAGCTCTGGTGCACATAACCTGCCTCCAGTTAAAAAGAGGATCAAACCCACACACTCCATGTCACTGACTAACATGCATTATTAATGGAAATTAGGCAGGGACACAACACCCTCTCACATAGGTAGCCGTATACGCACTTACTATTGTACAATATGCAGAAATAGTACAATAGTAAGTGCGTAGAGTCAGTAGAATCGATGGAAACAGTTGTAGTGGACCAAAGAGAATAAGGCTACATATATTATATATATGACAAAAATAAAGCACGGGCGAAACTGGATTTCAAATTGATGTTGCCTTTGAAAGGAAATGCTGCAAAGCATGTAGAGAGCTCCTCGCATCATCCAGCTGAGAACAGAAAAGGCTTTGTTGATAAAGCACAAACACTTAATTGATTGACACTGACTTTTCTTGTCACTGAGAAATTATGCTAAAAAGTAATTACACAATACATTACCATTTTTATTTATCTCTAGGAGGTCAAACAAACCTGCCACAGTGACATTTTCATTTCAATGTATAGCTCGAAATCCACAGAGGTGAACAGATTAGCACCGCAGCTAAAAGCAATTTTCATTGTGGTGTGATTATATTTAAAACAGGGAGCTGATGCCTTCTCAGATCTGTTATTGCTCTCTCTGTAACAAGCATGTAGTTTGTGATGAGTTGTAGCATAGGTGTCCCCAAGCACAGGCAAATCAAATGGCTGTTTAGTGCACATAATCTTTAACTACACCGCATACCAGTGTTATTTTGTGTTATAAATTATGTTATAACTATCAAAAACCATAACATCACTTACAGTTTCATTATTAGTTTTTACATAGCTGACCCATAGTGTGGTGTGGCTGTACAGTGCAGTTTATTCACTGGGCGTGGTGGGTGGAGAGGGTGTCACATTCTGCTTAGAGTCTCACAAAGCTTTAGGTCAGACTTGAGCTGCAACCAGCTCAGCACTGCATTAACTCTAGAGGCGTTATACCACATTACACCAAGCTTTACATATGTATAAATACATGGGGAAAAATGTGCAAAGCTAAATATGCACCTTTATATGCTTCATATGGTCATATTGCTGCTCTGATGTTCAGCCAGCAGGTGAGAGATCTGAATCCTGACGCGACCCCCGCCACACTATGAGACAGTCTGTGACAAATGTCACTGGTGGCCTGTCCTGTGTTGAGCAGACTGATTATGATCTAAAAAAAATCAGTCATGATGAAACTCCAGTTACACTTTCTGGCCTGAGGCAATTCACTTAAATCATTCATTTACTTTTTTTTAACGTTATCTGGTTGTAATGAATTTATGAGCTAAAAATTTCACTGCACATTGCTAAAGAAAGTGCTAAAATAGATTTTTCTCACATTTGATACTTGACATTAAGCCTCATTATTGCGGTTACAGACGCAGCAGTATTTCCTGTGGTTACATTCTGAAGGAGCTGGCTCTAACCTTGGCAGATGACACAAGGGCATTTGATTTCTAACTGTATGTATCCTTGACTTGAGAATTTCATCTCCTGCTGCTTTGTTTGTATAATGGTTTTTCACTCCAGATCCTCAGGTGCCACCCACACACACTGCATCTTTCCCCCTTCACTGTTTCTGTTCTTCCTCTTCCCTCTCCCCTCCCCGACAAATGCACTTACACCTACGCAAAAAAAAAAAAAGTACACGCGGACTTCACACACAGGCACACACACGCAGATCTAAAACCAACCATCTGCGGCAAATATGCTGATCACTTTGCACACAGATAAAACTAATGACTTCCTGTGTCAAATCTCAGCAGACCAAGTGGAGTTGCTGTCATTGCTCCTCCCTGCAATATCCAGCAACAAAACCAGACGAGAGATCAATGATTTATCAGAGTGTCAGTGTGGTGTTGGCCTGGGGCTGTTCACAAACACAAAGCATACAGCCAGAAGAAGGGGACTCCACCTCCAAGTGTGGAGTGATGGTGCAGCATGGATCTAATCACACACATGCAGCCTCAGCTGAACGCAAGCTCAACCTCCCCTCTCCACTATTGTCTACAATGCAGTATAGACGGAAGAAAAGAAATATGTAAGTGCTACATGATGTTATGATGTGAATATATAACTGCATAGTAGGTACAAAATGCGACCAAAAGAATGTGGACCCATCTGTCTTACCTTATGTAACGTTATTGCTACAACGTAGATATTTTAGACTGATATTTTAGATAACACTCTTTACTCTAACAGTTTATGACAGTGCCCATGTGAAGAGAGGTCCATAAAGAAGTTGTTTTCCCAGTTTGGTGTGGAAGAACTGGACTGGCCTTCACAGAACCCTGACCATCCATCCAACACCTGACGAGAGCTGGAAAGCCGACTGTGGCTAAATGAAAGCAAATCCCTACATCCCCACATCCCTACATACGTTTGAGCATACAGTATATTGCACTTCACTAAATTTAATCTCCTTTTACCAACATATGCAAAGTTGATTATTGTTATATATCAAGCAGGTTCAGGAGCAAAGGAAGCAGCATATTTTAACTTACCAATGATTTGGTGGTTGCTGTTCCATATGGGAACACAAAGCACAGAGCGGATGTGGAAGTCTGAGAACTGGTCGGCCTGAAAAGGGTGAGAGTGTAAGTACAGTATGATATGAGGATTACCATGCATCCTCATCAAAAAAACACATTATCATGCTCTGTGCTCAGTATTATACTCTGGTTTTAGCTCTAGGTATGAATGAGACTGGGTCTAAAGGGAAAACAAAAATGTTTCCATATCACAAAACAAGTGATTTGAAGACATCACCTGGGGTTTCAGGAAACTCTGATGGACATGTGCCATTATTTTCTGACATTTTGTGGGCCAAATGATAAATCGATTAATCAAGAAAATTACTGGTAAATTAATTCATTATGAAAATAATTAGTTGCAACCCTACCTGTTTATATGTTTTTTCAATCTGCTATTTTCCAAATTAAATCTTGTGGGTTTTTTTTTTCACATTTTAAACTGAATTTTATTTGGGGAAAAAAACTGCTTTCAACACTTTTGCATTACTGCAGCATAAAAAATTGATGCATTTCAATCACATTTTAGAAGTATGTTCATATTCTCAAAAGTAAGGCACTGAAATAATGTACCTCTTCCAAAACTCTTACTTAGTAGAGTGTCAGCAGTAGTATTGAAAGATTTAAAATGATTTCCTACTCTGGAGTATTAACTATGCATACATGCCTCACCTCTAATGGAAGAGCAGTGCTACGTGGAAATACAGGAACAGTAGGATGCAGTGTACAGTAAGAACCCTTAAGTCCCTTTCAAAGCGAAAAGCAAAAGCAAATTTCCACCTCTATTCATTTCAACAAGAGCCTGCTGGGTGCCTTCTCACCCAGCCGACCGGTAATGGCAGTACCATAAATGAATACACGTTTTCTATTTTCCTGCCACTGCTACTTAAAGTTGACCATGTCAAACTTTTTTTTGCTTGCAGCTGGCAGCAGAGCGGACTGCTGCGCTAGCCGCTGTGGGATTCTGTTTAGATCTTTGCAGCATCAGCACTGGCCGAAGTGGTTATCGCTTCCTGGTTTGAAGGGGTCTTTATCCTAGAGAGATAAATTAACAGCTGACAAAATGCAAAAGTGGCAGTGCAATTCCTCACCATGTGGTGCCAATAAGAAAGGATTTAATGATGTTTATGAAAAAGTACTACGACGTTTCCAAGAGGCTTCATCAGTGTGTTCTGAAACCATCTTGAATGTATCGTCAAGACAGCAACACAAACTGATAAACAGCTCAGGGATGGGTGTTACAGTTTGACAGTGATGGTCCCCTTAACTTCTGTTTCAAAACATCTGTCCATGCATGTGGCGTCAAAGTGTAAATAGAGGTTTAGAGCACCACACAAGCCAGTGGATCTGCAGAGGCCTATCGGATGAAGCGTAAAACGTCTTCAATACCCATCAGTAAGTCTAGTTTTGACATTGTAGTTATAGATATAAATGTACTCATAAATGTCTTCCAGTCATTTTACTCAGATAAAATACCTGTGACGTCAAATGTGAAGGCGGCGGCACTGTGTGTTTACCTCAGCGTCGAAGCGAGGATCCTGATAGGCGTCACTAATGTTCACGGGTAGTCCTGTGGATGCTACCAGCTCTGCAATACTGTTGTTGATGAGCCAGTCTGAGTAAGATGATTTCTCCATACTGTCCTTGAAACTAGGGTGAGATTATAAGTAGGGAGGATGACAAAAGAAAAAGAACAGGAGAAACAGTGTTGAACCAGTTTTGTCCAATCGCTTTCACTGAGGAGAGGCTACAATACAATAAACATTTTTCTAACATGCTCCTTAAGCTGATAACTACGTTATCATCTAAATAAAAATATATCCTTTTTATTGTGTTCAAGTGAGAAAAAGGCTTTTATTCTCTTTCACACCTGAATTGCAAAGTTTGCGAAAGGCCACTCTTATTTCTCTTTCTCACTACTTCTCCTTGTGAAACCTCTTTCGCGTTGACTTGGATTTAATGAACTTCTCGTGCAGTAGATATCGTTTAGCTTCTCCTGCAACTTATGAAGTGCTGAAAAGTTAATTGTGTGATTGTCTTCCTCATTGCCAAACGCCCCCACATGCTGCCACAGAAACACCTGCAGCACTGCTCAGGCTTCCCATTCACATTTATTGCAGTGGGCTGTTGCAGACTTTTTACCTTCAAACAAACAACAAGGTAAATGTTCAGTGTGGCTCATTTGGTCTTCCCACATTAGAATAAAGATGGAGAGACACTCATGTCAGATCTTATGAATCCCTTTGATCTAATGATAGGGCTGTGAGTGTGGATGTGAAACCCACAGTGCAGCAGGGAATAGACCGTGTGAGCGAGATGGCAAGATACCTAACCTCCTTTTTCTTTCTCTTGCTCCTTCTCTCTTCACTCTCTGTGTCTCTGCACTGTCTCATGTCTGTCATTTAGCTGCCACAGACGCACTGGCAGCACTGTACACTCACTCAACGTTACCCCCCCCCATGGGGGCGAGGCTGGGGATTGTGAGGCACATTAGAAAACGTACAGTACGCTCGCCTTTTGACACCAAATTCATTCACCTAATTACTCACATAACTCTTTCGCAGCAGCTTTTGTCATTCAGATGTAAACCTTTAAGAAGGCGAGGGTCATCACAGAGATACTGTACCTCTTTCATTTCAGCTAGATTTGAGATGTTTTGTAGTGTTATTACCCGAAATTACAACTATTTATTCAATATATGACGCCAGAAACACAGACGCAGAGGGGAACTTGTTGAGTCAGAAAGACTAAAATCGGCCAGTCAAGCAAACTTAAATTTCTTTGACGACTCGTCTCTTACTGTCGGTATCTCCAATATCATGATTGCTGTTGCGGATATCGCTATTGCCTTGAAGTGACCGTATCAGTTATGGCAAGTGCAGGACTTGGGGGATAATTTGTCTTCTTTTCAGCGTTGGTTTTCATCCATAAACATCCCACACAATTTTAAGCCTCTCTTTCTCCACTCAGTCATGCCTAGCAGTGGAGAGAAGCAGCAAAACCCAATTAATTAGGGCTCCTAGAGTATGCCTCCTATTCAGAATCAGCATATTACTCCCACAGCACTACATAATATTCAGTTTCTACACTTTCCTTATTTTTTGTCCTTGATGGAAGCTTTACAGATTCAATGTGCTGATTTTACAGGTGCCGTGGTGCCAAAGGCAATCAAAGGTGGAGAAAGGTTACTGGTATGAGAAGATGGAAAATTAAAAGCAAAGGTTTGTTTTTCTTTCTCTTGATCCTTCTCTTGCTCCTATTGTTGAGGAGCAGAGTAGAGTTTAACACCAGAACACCGTACATACCTGCTTTCAGTGTCCGCACTACACTTAGGGGACAGCAGCTCAAACGACTTGGTGAACTTCACCACCTGAGAGATTTGAAATGGAGGAAATTACTAAAGCTCTTGGAAAAATTGCACAGAGCCACATAGTATTTACCGGTAAAAACACTAAGACAAACAGAAAGAACAGACATGCGCATGCACAAACATACAGGCAGGTAGATGCAGACATCCGGACAGCAGAGAGAAAAACAATACCGGTGACTCAATGTCCTCCAGCAACTGAACAGAGCATCGCTCACACTTCAGCAACGTCTGGGCACGGTGCATGATCTTCCTGACAATCTTCTCCAGGTCAGTCTGCTCCTCAAACAGGTCATTGACTACCTCCAAGAGTGCCTGAACACCGGCAACAGAAAAAGATACCACTAGCATTATTCCCAACAATCTGAACCATGTGCTGTTGTAAAACCCACTCAATGAGAAACCTGTGAGCAAGTAATAATGGAGACCCTTTAAATAAAGTTTTGCCTCGTTCTGCTGTTATAGAATGATTATTATTACTATCCTTAAACCATAAACCAAGAGGATGATATAACATGATTATTTCCCCAATAAAAGTAAATTAGGCCCTTTATCTAAGGCAGTGCCAATCCAATTTAAAACACAAGCACATAAAAATCACATGGTGTAAAGGGAGCTCTCCTCATTTCTCTCCTCTGTTCACTTAGCTGTGTTCTCATTATGTTCTCTTCCATCACAGATCAATGTGTGACATGAATTAGTGCATCTCTTAACATTCCCTAGGAGATTTAGATCATGGACCAGGACCCTCATCTGGATACAGGCCCATCCCCCTCTACAGATCCAGAAAAAAAAAAAAGTCCATGCAGGGCTGCATGCTGCTCTGTGATCCCCACTGCAGTGGCAGCAAGTGGGCTGCTGCTGATCAATACTCAGCCTCAATGTCAGCATCAGGGGGGAGGAAGTAATGCTGATCCCAGGGAAGGTAGGTGGGTGGGTGGGTGGAAGAGGGGGTGTTATCGTGGTTGGCCCCTTACCCGGCTCCTATCATACTCCTTCCTTGAAGCAGCAAACAGTTGGGCATTGGAGATTGCAATGCCACAGAATGGCAGGTACATCTGCAGCACCTGTGGATATATTGAACACTGTCATTACTGAGCTATACAGGAAAAAAAACATGGTTATTCACCAAGGAGCTATCACTGCATAGCTCTTACATACATACATTACTTGAACTGCCCAAAACCTACGACTGAAAGACTTTGGTAGAGTTACTTCTGGATGTAGTTTATATAACAAGTGTTGAAATGTGACATGCACCTGTCACATTTTTTGAAACATCTTTCCTCTCTGGAATTTTTGCCATCTCGTATCACTAGTGTAAGTGGTTCCACCTTTTGTTTGCACACACGCAGCACAAAACACATTCTTGCCAGTGGTGTCACACTATTCTACTCATCTATTGATGCACAAAGCATAGCAATGGTTTGCAGAGGTTTTATGATGAATGAAATGCATTCAGTGCGTTTGTTAGACCTCAGTCTTTTATGTTGAAATGTTATGTTTTAGAAGCGGGTATAAAATTAAAGCTAAATGGATGAATAAAGAAAGTGAGTGAGTAATATTTTCATCCAAGAAAAACTTAATTTCCGAACTGGAACAAATAAGAAATGGCCTTTCATTGGCATCATTACTTACTAGGACAAATAAATCAATTCAACTGACATTTTACCATTTGACTGAATAGTCTGACTTACGTGTGCCTCGGGCTGATTATATAAATTCCCTTTTTCACTCATATTTTCCTCACATAAATAATGTAATCACTTGATGCAGCCTAATGACTATAGTTAATATGTATCCAGAAAATCAAATCAACGCCTCACTTGTTTGGAATCGAGCTACATTTCTTTCTTCCTCGACCAATGTTGATTCGCAATGAACAGCAACATGCAAGCAAACCTCTCCAGAAGACGCAGAGAGGTGGCTGAACTGCATTCTGAATACACATGATTTCTATACGACTACAATTACTCCACAATGTGGCCTTATCTGAGACACATTCAGCCCCTATAACATGGAATCAATAGAATTTAGGCTGTGTGCTTCCTTACTCTGCCTCTTTGTTTAGTTATCTATCTTTAGCATCTGGCTGCTGTGTAAACAATACAATCAGTACAACAAACCCACTAATATTTACCAGCCTTCAGTGCGACCTGAGGGTAGGGACACTACAACAATACATGAATGGGAAGTTACTCAGCTGTGGCTGCTGATACAAGGATATCTCTTTCACCTTTCAGAAAAGAAAATGTATCAGTTACTCATCGGCCACAAATGAACATGTGAGGAACAAAGTCCTATAGCACTGTGCTGAAAATGTGAAGCTTTTACCTCTGACCTACCTTTTAGGCAGTCTACAGGTTCACAGCCTGGATTTAGGGCACTCATGAGGAGTGATGTTATGTGCAGTCGAACTAATATTGGCTATTCATATTTGTTTGATATACTTGAGCATAAAATGCATACAACATGTACATTAATATTCAAGTACAATACATTTGGAGCTTACTCTGTGCTCTTACAATTGATTAATAAATTCATGTGACAACCTGGCAACTCTAATTGCTGGGTTCACGCTCATTGTGGAATGGCATCACAGACGGGAAAAGGCTGAAAGACTCTGCTCTAAATGCTACAATTTCTCCTTACAATCAAACAGGTCTCCTGGGTTGGTTACATATATTTAATCTCTCGCTCTATATTTCAATGGTAGGACGGCTATCTGAATTTTAATGGCATGTTGGCTCCAGCAAGAATGGATTGTTTATACTAAGGAAAGACTCCTACAAGAATGGAGCGAAAGAATGAGGGAACGTATACAATGGTGGAGTAGGAAAACATATGTGTTTGAGAGGAAAGCATAAGCTTTGTCACTGTGCTATTGAATGTACGCGTCTTTGGCTGGTTTTATCGTTTTGTTTTGTGTTTTGTTGTATTTTCGATGACCACAATAATGGAAATAAGCCATTTGGCTTAATTGTGTTTTGATCCTGAATGATAGTTATTACTGACAAGCTAGATATAGTATTGAGCTTATCTAATAGTGCATTTTTAATCAGGAGATAAATTTAATCAATCAACACCATCAAAAACTTTTTCTGCTCTGGCATGTCGCACTGAACTGCACATTATGACACGGTTTAGAACTGTGCTCGGTGCAAATTAAATCACCAAATTAAAATCATTACTAATCATAACATGATGTGAAATATTACTCTGTCGTGCTAGTGGGTAAATTAACTTTATGCACTTCATTCAGTCATTATACCTAATCAAGTGCCTTATGCAGTTGTTTTCAGAGAAAACAGTTGATGCTCATACACTACGCTGTTTCAGCTATCCTTTGGAATTCTCTAATAATGATCTTCCAAAAAGGCAGTGGCCATCAATAGCCCCAGCAGGAGCAGATTCATTAGTGAGCTGGACTTTGGGGATCTGGCTATGGATCTGCCTGTGGAACTAACAGGCAAACCCAAGAAAAGCGCTGCTTTCTCTAATTACATTCTGTCAGACAGGCCATTATACAAGGTTGCATTACAAACAAGACGTTTTTGCCTAGAGACCTGTGGACTGACCAGTAAAGAGTGGTTTAATAACAAAACTAACTGGCCAAGACCTAAGGGACAGTCAGTTCCTCTAACCTCAATGACTTCCTTTTGAACAACTGGAATTTCATATGAAGCAAACCAAGATACATTACACAGCCAACACTGTCTTTCTCCTCTTACCCCCTGAATAGCAACTACTAGTTGATTTAAAAAGCTCACTTTGCACGTGGGGTACGGTGAAGTTACTGTTGTTTTGCCAAGAATTGCTCTCAGGGAGAAAAAAAAATGAAGTTCTCCATTTTCTCCAATCTCATATGGGACTCCCAGGCTTGTGTCAGCAAAGTGCATAGCAGTTTTGCAAATACACTTAGCAATGATTGCTTCTTGTGAAGGTGACATCAAATATTTATGCAACAGGAACCTACACCTCAACGCATTTCTAAAAGTCACTGTTATGTATTAAAATCATGAACATTTACAAAAATAGTGAAATGAAAAATAGCTGATAAAATATACTTATCAGATCAGGCAAAAACAAATGATCCTGCTTCCCTCCTTTCTTAAGTATGGCACCATAAAATTTACAAATCACAATTTCATGCAACCACACTTAGATTTTGAAACACACTCAACTGACTGGCTGTAATGTAATGGGTAATCATACAACACAGCTAATATAAACACTAATAAACACTGTACCACACCAGTAGTGCTGCTCAATAGATATTATCCATAAATAATTAAATAGTTCTACACATCACAGGTACATGGAAAAAAGCCAGGAGCAAAAGAGAGGTCACAATAACTAAGCAGCAGATGTTGCATCGGCGCAATAACATCTAAACAGATCGAGTTTGGTTAACACTTACTGCTCCTCCGATGAATCCTCCTCTGGCTATTGAGAATTCTGGAAACTTTTCTACTGGATTTATGAAACCTTTCACACAAGTTCACACAAAACCTAAAAAGAAATACGTCCTTTATTTATACAAGAGCACAGTAACAAAGACTGAGTGGATTTTGTGTCGATAATTTATAACATAACTTCACAGAGTAACATTCAGATCTAAGGAAAAGACCTCGGTTAATTTAAGACATGGATTAAAAATGTAATTTGAAAAACTGCATTTAAAATATTTGTGTATATTAATTACTCATAAGCAACAGGTAACTCATTGACAGAGAAAGCTAGAGTGAAAACTGTCCCTGTCTTGTATTAGGACCAGACCAAACAGTCAAGGTTGATTTAGTCATTGAATTTATTCAAGAGAGCATCAAGAGAACCTCATTAACACCAACACACTGCCACCGCTCTTGGCAGCAATACAAGGTTGTTTACACATGCTAATTTCTTGTCTGAGAAAACTAATGTAATCAATTAACATCAATAATTAAGAATTACATAATGAAGGAATTTGCAGATTAACAGTAGAGTGTAGTGGCACCATGCATATTGTGGTAGTTTGGCCTCATGATGTGTCCTGAATGTGTAGCTATTGAGGGTAACTTTGTAGTACGCTCAGAAATTTGAGAAGCAAAACGTGGTCTGTGTCAGATATAACAAAAAATACAGATTGCTTTTGTTTCAGCTGCTTCATTATTACTATTTATTTTTATCTCTTAGCGTTTCGGTCTGTGGCTGCTAGCTAGCCAGAAAGTTGGATATGTTTCTGTCTTGAGTTGACAGGGCTTAAATAAATTGTGTAGAGTCAGGAGATGCCTCATGCTGAGGGAATTTTGTTCTTTAAGATCATGGTGATGGGGTTACAGGTTATAGGTGTGTATCATGCTTCATCTTTGACACATACACTTAAAGGTTAACTGTCTCTTTATTCAAAATTGGTGCACAAACCTGGGATTTTTTTCCCATTTACTGTCAAAGTGCTTTGCAAGTGCAAAGCATCAGCAAGTGCCTATGCATCAGAAATAGAGAATAAACTTATACATTCTGCAATTACTTTCTGCATATCTACATACTCAACTAGCTGTTATTGATATTATATCAGTGAAACTAATATGGGCCACTATATAATAATGTATTGATCAGGTTTTCATCAAAGGCAAGGACTAAACTATTAGTAGTATTTTCTCCACAGACAATGTCACTATTCCCAGCTCTTGGTTTAGAATTGAAATTGAAAGTAACTTAGCAGTTAATTTGTTTTTGTTTTGTTTTGTTTACACTAGTTGTTACAGAGTTGGCACCAGATCTGAGTGGGTTTGTTTCGTTTAGTTTATGTTAAATGACTTGTACCTGGTGCAGACATCTGTGTTTGGACATCTGCTCTGTGGTATTGAGTTACACTGAATGAATCACTATGTTTTAAGTCTAATCTAGACGTTCTGTGCTTCCTGAATTAATTGGTTAAAGTGAACACTCACACAGATACGCACATTTTACCTGCTGGACACACACTTCCTTTACTTAAACGTACTCAACTCCATGGGATCTGATATGAAGAGCATTGGCTATATTCAAGGCAAACAATAATCCCTATCTGCCCGACACCTGGCTGCGTCTGTTCTGTCTCTGTATAGATTCATGTTCAGATATCACAATTTGTTGCAGTATGTTTTAATGTCCTGCTCTGGCATCCCCCAGGGCACAGTTATAGGTCCACTCATGTTCTTTCTCTGCCTTATTTTCAAATGAAAAACAACTTAGTGAGGGCAACATTAAAAACAGAAGGCGTAAGCACTGAAGTTCAAACTCAGTACCCACTTAACCAGCATGAAGCTCAGCCCCTTAGCTACCCATCACCTTCTCTATCTGATCCAACTTTGTTGTTGCCTTAGAGCTTTCAAACAGCAACACTCACCAACATGCATACACACTTCTCATGAACATTTACTATTTACCTACAAACTGGCCTCAAAATGCAAATATTGTTCTGTCTTTGTTTTTAAATCTTCTCGGCCATGTACAGAACCAGTTTGCTATAATGAACTGTATAAATTTGACTTCTGATCTGACATCCTGCAAAAACGTATTAAACGTATGTGACTGCAAGAAGAAATCATGTTCTCTCTTCTTTAACTGTAGATTTACATTTGGGGAATGGTGTGAAAATGGATATCGCTGTATTGTTTCAAACCAATTTGACAGGGAGGCTGGCAGCCAGAGGGAGCACAGCGGTGAGGGGAGAATGCTATTTGCCAAACAACTCACACAGATGTTAAAGTATTTTGGCAGCTGGAACCTACATGGGGGAACTTGCATGTTATTAAGAGAAATTTGATGAAAATGCCTACCTGTGACTAATACATTTGATGCAGGAAGTATTAAAAGGCATGCAAGTGAAAGAACAGCTAAATCTAGATAACAATGCAAGATACAGAGATAAGTCAATAGGTATATTCCTCTACAGACGATAATGAGACGGTGCAATTATACATGGGTTGAACCATTATCCAAGCTCCCTAAAAGATTTCAGTCCTGCAGGGTATCAACAGAACACAATTAAGGCAGCGTGGGATTTAAAACCAGCCATATAATGTTTAAATATCCTATAAGGTTTCAGTGTGTAGCGAACAACATTTGTTTTAATAAAGGCACACTAAAGTCTCTAATGTCATCTGCTATCGCAGTATCGTTTAATGGTTTGAAAACTGTGATACATTTTCTTATTACAAGGTCTTTCATAAAAGCAGAGCTGCAGCTGTGCTGTGCAGGGAGCTTACTGTGAAGCTAGCATTGCATTTCATTACTAATTCAGCTGTAGCCATCCCAAGCATTAGTGTGATGTAAATGCAATGTGAAACGTACTCAAAACAAGGGAAGGAAGAAAGGATTCCTAGTCTGCATCTGTTGTGAACAATGGACAGAATCCACATATGTAATTTTGACAGTAGAGCTGCAATGGAGAAAAGCATACTATAAATACAAAACTATAGCCATTCGCTACAGCGAAAAGTAGCTCTAAAATAAAAGCACAACTAGTTTGTGCTTTCACATTTCACATTTTCTAGCCCTTAGGGGCTCATAGCTTCAATAAGAGAACAAGCCGGTGTATGTGCTTGTCACTGCCTTTCTACTCTACATCTACATCTGCTCAAGTGCGCTGATTGACAAACACCTGCTCCTTGTGCATCGCTGATGATGGTAATCAGCTAAACAAACGTTCAGAAACAGAAGACTATGTGGATCAGTGCAAGATGTAACACCCCCACCTAGTGCTTTGACATGTTATATTTGTATAATTTATTCCATTCACTAACATCTGTGTCTTTCTGTTCACAGATCAAGCTCATTCACAAAAAAGAGTAAAACCCTAAATGTTAGTTATCTAAGAGTATGCTTCAGTCCCCCAACAGCTGTTGAGAAATGACAGCAACGTTTCTTTGTTTTTGTGCCTTACACACTGGAAACTGCCTGGTACCACTGGAATGGTTGGGGTACCCCACGCTCCACCACAGGTCCTGTTTTGTGTTAATGCTTTAGCAGCCATTAAAAATCACTTAAATGGTGAATTCTAAATGGTGACACTAAATTAAAGATAGACAGTCAGCACACAAGTAAGGCATTAACCAATTAGAGATTCTGAACAGCTTATATAAAGTGGTTTTTCTTGGTGGAATTACAACAGGGACCAGGTCCTTGGGAAGATACTGCCTCAGGAAAATTGGATGATGCTGAGAGAAAAGCTCTGACCCAGCTAGAAACTGAGCACTGAGACGTCATCTGAGGCCAAACATGCCTCACGTCAGACCAACGAGTTGGGTGAATTCTTTAAGTAATACATTCAGACTGGACACAGGAAGAAACAAAAACAGCAAACATTTCCTGCTGTTTATCAGACAACATCTATGCAGTTATTGTTGCTTGTAAAATATTCTATTTGAAAAGAGAGGACGCAAGAAGAAAAGACAGATGTGACAGCACAGCATGAGCTACATTCAAATGCTGAGGGCAATATGTGATGCGGATAGCATCCCAGGTACGCGCGCTTATCCGTTCTAATGAAGGCATTGCTTTTTCAGTGCTGTCACAGAAAAATACTGCTACCTTCACAACACAATCTGATTCAGTTATAAAAGAAGCAACAACCAAAGTCACCGAAACCCTCCCTGTAAATGCACTTAACAATATGAAATTCCAATTATGTCACATAGTGTTAATTACATTATGGTAACAATAGTATGGATTGTACAAAGATAAAACAAAACTGAGCATTTCTAAATTAAATTCACGTGGTAGTGAGTCTAGTAATGACGCTCAATCAACATACTCTCAAATTATGAAGCTTTACTTGTCTAGACAAAATAAATATAACTCTTCTGTCATCACAGTGGAGTGCTGCCCTGTCAGTTTCAATCTTCCTGGTGCCTACATCAAAGATTTCTGGAAAATACTGTATTGCTCTGTTAATGTGAAACAGCATACAATATATATAATTAGATTATAATTCATATTATTTTTTTGATAGATTACTCCGGGAAAAATACAATGTAGTAATAAATTCAGCAAATTAAATGCTGTACTAAAGAAAGGAAAGATTCTACATAAGTATAAAATTGTAGAAATTTCTAAAATTGTAGAAATTGTAGCACTTGTAAGAAACTGTCATCGGTCATAAGAGCCGGCAATGAATGAAATCCTCCATGCTTGCAGGCCACAATGCAAATGTTAACATACATCCCATACAAATGGGACAAAACATGATGGAAATCCCCTTTTTTCCTGAGAGAACTCCATCTTTTTTTTAATATATCTGCCATTCCAAACATGTGAGTTTAACAACATTGACAGCAATGAAAAGTGACTGCTCACATCACTACAGCCCTGCTACGCCTGCGTGCCACTAACAACGAGAAACAGTATTCGCCATCAAAAAAAAAAAAAAAACTGAGTGCCATCTTTGAAATGCCACACATGAATCATGAAGACGATGAGCATTTACTTCAGGCCTGCTCTTTCCTCTGCACTTCCCTGTGCTGCAAAAATAACAAGATTAAGAGTCTAAAGTCACGCTAGCAGCTCTGTAGAGCTGTGTGTTTGGGCACCACTGTGCTGAAGTGTTAATGTCAGCATGACAACTTGCTAACATGTTGATGGTTAGCAAATGATGTTTACCACGTTCTCTGTCCTAGTTTAGTGTGTTAGCATGCTAACATTTGCTATTTAAGCAGATGAGAACGTTATCATTTTTGCAGTTATCTGTTCATAAAACCAAAATAGCTTAACCCTAACCCTAACTTTTAATTTATCTGATGATAGCTCGAGGGGAAAAGCCAGGGTATCACCAAAGTTATTACACGTCATTTGGCTGGGAAAATGAATGTCAAATTTGTGCCAAATTTCATTGCGAGAGTTGTTGAAACATTTTACTCTGAACAAAAAAATATCAACCATGAATGCCTTTATGAGATTTTGTGCCAGTGAGCGAGGTAGATGTGGAGCTATTTCACATGTAGAGATATTTCACACAAACTGAAAAACGTCAATATCACGGCAGAGCTGGAGGAAAAGTCATAGGATCACTAGTCGTTGTGATCAATCCTCTGGGGAGCCTGAATACTCATTGCTGTGTGGACCAAAAGGGGTGGACTGACCAACCGACATTACTACCCCTAGCACTCTGCCGCAAGTGTGGCTAAAATCTGTGACCATAATACCAATTTGCCATAAAACCATGTGGCAATATGGTTATTTGTTTATCTGTGATAAAAAAGATTAACACAGTGGTTGAATACAATCACTATCTCCTTTTCTAATTTGCTATTCCATTAAATAAAACACTAGTATGTAAACATTAGAAAGGTGTGATCTCATCCATCTTTCCATTAATCTATTCAAATAAGTAAACACCAAAAACATCAAACTAACATGATATACAACTGCTGAGCAAAATTACCCAACCAGTGTCACACACTGTCCCTTTTCTCATAAGTAGCAACTTTATTTACACACAAATTAGAACAGGCCTGAACTAAAACTGATCCAAATATTATTTTTTGCTGTTTTATGCATAATAAAGTTTCAGACATACAAAAACTTTACCTTTTACATGTGCGGAAAACAAAAGTTGCCCACACAAGGACTGAGAGGATAATAACTGGTTGTGAGACAGGACAACATATTAGAGTCAAATCAAGAAAAACAAACACAATTACCTTGATTATCACTATTATCATTTTGCAAATGCCAAGCAGGCAGCAGGGTACACACTGTATTGTGGCAGCACTGTGATACTCCTCCAGCATTTCCACTCACAGCCATAATGATGAAATTACCTTTTCGTCATCTTCAGTGAAGAGTTCTCCACTTGAGGTCTTGTTGATGGCCTGAGCAACTCCGATGATCTCTCCATCACTGTTGCGAATGGGCATGCACAAGAGTGACTTGGTTTTGTACCCCGTCAGCTTGTCAATTTCATCACTGAACCGACGATCCTGCAATCCATGGGGACAGTATGAAATAAAGACAGTGTAAGCACTTATTGCAAAAAATGCAGTTTTCTCTTTTTGCTTTCAGATGACAGTGCACTAAAACGTGTAACTCATCAGGACTCCAAGTCTAAAATAAAAGCAGAATGATAGACAACAGCGTGGTTTGAGGTCTGCTCTATACAATTTTGGCTGGACAAGTGTCTGACTTGAAGTGTTGCTCAGGCAGCTGCTGCGTTTGGACAGTAAAGCAACGTAACTCTTCATTTCTACTGTAAATGTTTGGTCTGCTCAGACTTTACCCTGAAAATGTGCTGTTGGCATCATTAAGCAGTTTGGTATCTTTCCACCCTTTATGTCATCTAACATTGCCTACCTTTCTGAAACTCAAGGGAAAGTGCTAAAACTACACATAGAGAATTGGACTTCTCCTTCATTGCCTTATTTTCATTAGTCAGTGATGTTTTGTGTGAACCTGTGGCTCGACACAAGCTTTGTCCAGCTGACTGTTGCTGTCGGTTTCCATGCACTCAGCTGTGTTACACGGTTTGATTGATGATCAATTAACTGCGAGAGATAAAACGACAGACTGAAAGAAAATGATCTGTCTCTCTCTGTTTGTTGAGACTCGTGCAAATGCTCACACGCACGCATGCACAGAGAGGAGCGGGCACCTGATAAGCGTCAGGGATGTTCACTGTCTCTCCGTGTTCGGCCACATATCCAATGATCCCTTTCCCCCACGGAACTTGAACTTCATCCGAATTCATTGAGGGTAAAACCGTGGTCCCCGCGTGCACGTCAAAGAATTTGGACACTAGTGTCTTCTTGTTACCCGTCCCCTCCACTAAAAACAAGGAGCACCGGTCCGCATCCACCATAATACAAACAAACACGAGGATTTTGTAGCTCAGACTCGTTAGATCCAAGTCGTTTGATATGTCTTTTACAAGCTCCAGGAAAAACTCTCTTTCGTTGTGCTCTTTGAGGTAATATTTAAAATCCACGGCTGTGGACGGGTACTGGGGGATGTTGACTCTGGACTCCAGCAGTGCGCTCAGTATGTGCGCAGTGGTCGGGGGCAGAGAGCTCGCTTTCCTCAGCAGAGCTCTCCTCCTCATGCTCGTCAGCGGCTCCTGGGCCCTGGAATTGACATGTTCGTCGTATGTCCTGTTGACATTGATGGCCTTTGATCTGGCGAAAGTTTTGCGCAGCTCCTTCTGCGAGGCTCTCCGTTGCAGACCGTCACATTTGCTCGCCCAGCTGTCCTTACACGCGTTGCTCTTCTCTTCTCTCGGCTCGGCGGGAGCTGCGGCCCCCGGACTTTTGCTCGCCTGGTGATTCTTGAGCCATTTCTCCACCATGCTATAATTGCCCTTTCTGTTCAGGTAGTCCTCAAATAAGTCGGGATGCGAGTCCAGAAAACTTTCCACGTCAGAGAACACCATATTTGGCACTGCCATGTCTGTTCTTCTGATGGTCCTCAGTGAACCAAATCCATGAAGTCGCGCAGAGAAATACCATCTATGAGGCTTTGCTGAGGGTTAAAGTAGAGAATCGTTTGAATACCACAACTTCCAAGACGCATATGATGGGAACACCCCCCGAAGCTCTGGCTACATATCCAGTTTCCACTCTGTGCGGAGAAGGATGGAGACTCCCTTTGCGCACCAGTGTAGCTCTCCACAGCATCTCCACTCCGATCACTTAATTTAAGGCCATTAAAACGGATCCGAGCAAAGCAGCGCGCAAGCAAATTCAGGTTCGCGCAGACTTTCACAAGAATAGGAAATCTAACAGAGAGCCACTACCGCGCATCTCCGTCGTATGGGTCTTCTTGTGTGCAAATGACGCTGGCTGTGGTTGGCTCTGTCCCCCTGACGCTCGCTTCGTCACACAGACAGGAGCTCAGGGTTGCTTCAGCAGTCAGCCCTCTGGCCATTTGAACCGTTTGCCATCCTTAGAGAGGCGCTCTAAGTATGATGAAGATGATGATGCGGAGGATGATGAGAACTAGGGTAAATGCACCTATAACCGTCGGATGCATGATGTTAAATATACAATATGTAAAGATATATTTTTGAAAAATGGTGGATCACAGTGATGATGATCATTATATTCAGCAATAATTCACAGTTATTCTCAATGTATAAGGCTTCATAAAAGGCAAAAGACCCCCGTGTGGGTGCATTACAATTTCATGAAATGATGCTTGAGTACCATCAAACATACTGGATTCCTATGCATTCCCTGGTAAGGCTTTTGTGATGGTACTGTAAAGCTGACAGGAGTGATCAAAGTGAATGACTGCCGCCTGAAGAAACGTGTGTTTCAAAGCATTAATAATAGACACAGTACATTTGTTTCACATCTGCCAAACTCTGGAAAATGTGGAATCTGCTGCGGTTTATTTCATTTAGTTATGTAACAGCGACTTTTATTGGTAGAGGGGGGATGTCAGAAAATCAAATTCCTTTATACAACATTATTAGTGAATCTGTGTGCAGATGTGACATCTGAACGCTAGAGGGAACAGTACTCCACAACTTGAACTGGGAATACAGACACAACCCAACAGTGATGGAGAAACCAGTTTTTGCGGTTGTTGTCCTGAAAGCCCTCCAGGTTGTTGAATCTTCTCCAACTTTAATTATAAGTCAAACAACCTAAAAGTATAAGCAGCATCCTCAAAAACAATGCAGCATTTATGACTTAAAAGCTACAAATTTCAAATGAATTCATTTAGAAAGAGAAGCTACTGTCTCCTAGAAAAGAACCAAACATATATGTCTCATGACACACATCAAATTAGCACCAAGTCACAACTGCAGTACTCCAGTGTGGAGGCACCGATCTTATGAATTAATTACAAAACACAGAAGATAGATCAAGTAATATTCATCCAGCTCCGTGGTGGAAAAACTTTAAGACCTGCACATACATTAATATTTTGATATATGTCAGTCTGCAGCACTCTAATGTGATTCACAAATCTACTACATAAGCCAAAACTGCTAATACAAGAAAAAAAAAAAAAAGCTTGCCATGATTGCTCACACCCTGCATCTAACAGACTGACCATATATTCACTTCAGGGAACATATCCAGTCAAACAAATAATGTTGAATGTCAGTTTTATTCAAATTCAGATATCACATAATAAAAGAACTGTTGAGGTATCATCAACTCAGAGGCAAAGAAGCATATTTATTCTTGGAACAGAAAATTATTAAGACAACTTAATTATAAACTATGGAGAAACAAAATACTGGATGACTGTCACTTAGCAGACACAGCTTTCAGTCCCTAGATTTGGAATACACAGTATATGGTTTAATAATTTATGTTAGAAAAGGAACCTGTTAAAACCAGGGGATATCATTTCCTACCCCACAATGGACGAGTTACAGCTGCAACAAAGATGGCAACTTATCCCAACACCACTCAGACTGCTTGTTGTTCTGCCTGGTTTTGAAACAATGACAAGTCCTGGCCTCTTGAGCAGTTTGTCAAGACACAAAAGTGACAAAGATGCACGGACAAAGTGTTTAGTGAAGTTTGGGGTGAAGGGTGAAGTCTTTATGAAGTTGCGGACTTGAGATATTCTATAAGGTCAGCACGTTCGTTCTTCTTCTTGATGCCAGCAAAGATCATCTTTGTTCCTGGAATGTATTTCTTGGGGTTCTCCAAATAAATCATCAGGGTTTCCTCATCCCAGATGATGCCTGGAATTAAAGTGAGTAGACACAGCAGAGAACCGTGTTTTAGTCTAAATGTATGATTCCTTGGACTGTTATAAAATACTCTGAATACACATACACGTATTTACCTTTGCTTTTGTTGGCATCAGTATAGCTGTAGCCCTCTGCCTGGCCTGTTTTACGTCCAAACAGACCCCAAAGGTTGGGCCCAACCTTATGCTTTCCGCCATTCTCCAGAGTATGGCACTGGGCACACTTCTGAACAAATGCCTTCTTGCCTTTGTTAATGTCTCCAGGCATGTTTCTCTGAAGGAGAAATACACACACAGGACAATTGGACTCAGTTACTTCATTAGCTTTAGATGATTTTCAATATTCACCGACTCATCTTAAGTTACTTCCACTCTGAAGTTACATTTTGTTCTGTAATTTTTCTGCCACAGTTCAAGAATATAAAGACGATACCCTCATTCAGCCACGCGGGGGCGTTAACACCCTCAAATTGCGCAACTAATGTGACGCTGGCATTGTTACAAAACGCTTAGGTAACTCTACTTTAACAACATAGTTTCTCTTCTAAAACAAAAGCAACGTCTCTTTATGTTCACCACCTTTGCGACATGAAGATTTTCAGCAACAAAATGTGAATATATTTACGGTATCTTACATCAAAGGGGAAATCACGTTAGATATTAAAATTAGGCAAAAACCTATGGATGTGTTATTAAAAAAGTGTCGAGCCCAAGTTAAATGGAGACATTTTTACAGTAAACATGTGACTCAATATAACAGATAAAAAGAAATGTGCCGGTGTTTCCGGATAGTCTCCGGAAACACCGGCAAGAGACCAGGTTGCACATGAAAAAGGAAACCGGCAAAGACAGATTTAAGACGCGTGAACAGACACTACACTACGCTCAACAATCAGAAAACAAGCTTTACACTTCGGTAACCGCCGTCTTACCTTTCCTTGATATGTATTCAGCCGACTTGTTGAGACTTTTAAGTCCTCGGGCTCGGTCCCGCTGAGGTCTCACTCACTGCCGATTCACAAACGTGCTTCCTCCTGGTGAAGCTGCACGGGCCTCACGTCATCAGTCAGCTGACCTGTTTCATCATGCTGGTCAATGAGCGCCGTCATCAAAGTGCGCATTGTGAAACCGCCACATCCAGTTGGTTAAGTGCTTCTCACTGATACAAATACGGTCAAATAATATGATACCGCACCACTCCCATGAACCCCCCCCCCCCAGCGGATAGAAACAATGAGCAGTGCTGTGTGGTTTCCTAAACCAGAGGCACGCCTCGTCCTCCAGCGGCCTGTTGTAGGATGGGACCACTACGGCTTCAATGACACAACACACCATTCTAATAATTGTCACAAACTTACCATATTTCATCTGCTGCCAGACAGTAGCATCACTGTAAACACTGCAATTTGATTTACATCGCAGTGACGATATCAGTGTCACTGCATAAAGTGTCCTGTTTTTCCCATTATCAGATATCAACACGGTCATAAAAAAAATGACCTTAAAAATGTGATCTAACACAAATTCCATTGGCTGGGATTACTGATCTGTCTACCAGTGTCAGAGCAAGTTTTCACATGCATTTTAATGGTAACAGCAAACACCAAAGTGTGTGTTATCTCATAGCTACTGCTGGAACAGAGAGCGGAAAATGTACTGTCACCCAAAGTGAATTTACAGACTTGTAATTCGTGGACTTTTGCCTTCCTACACACTATTTCACCTATTTCTGCCCACACATGATTCATACAGTTCCCTTCTTGTTCTGCTATAGAAAGCCTTAAAATGAAAATGTTCAATCGTGACAAGGGCTATTCTGGCAATGACGGAGGGGGGAAAGCTTAAATTGGAGCATGTCTGAGTTCAGACTGGGAGTGCCAGACATGAAATTTGATATCCGACAATTTTTGAGCCAGGCACAAAAAGATGAGAAGAGTTCATGGCTCCCTTTGCCCACAGCCTGCTTCTCAAGTTACTTCTGCACATAAAACCTTCCCCGTAAACCCCACTGCGAGTGAAAATCTCAGGAGCGTAGAGGTTTCCACGATACCAAGCCACTGGAGGACCACATACTAACGAGCACCAAACCATCACAGACAAAGTTGCTTATGTCACTTTGCCCTTTCAATCATTCAGTCAGACTCTAAGTGTATTCCTTAGCATTGACCTTCCTGTTCTTCTTTATTCAGTATAACAGGATAAGTATGTGCATGCTGCTTTCACTGGTGTAACTAAAGTCACTTCACTAACTGAGGTCTCACCTCTTACATCACCAGGATGCAGGACTTGCTGTTTTTCTTTGACAGGTAATCTCATGATAATCAAATGTTTATTTGCCATCCCTTTATTGTCAAGTCTCCGTGGCCTCCTGTCTTTATGAAGTAAAGCTGCTAAAATGGCATCTAGTTGAATTTTATTTCAGCCTTGTGACCATGCAGATGTGGCCTTGGTAATATAACAGTCACTGACAACATGGGTATCCCACTCTCTTTATATCTACTTCTTCAGTATAGAGTAAGTCCAATACGTTTAGCTCTGGTTTGGTTCATCAGCTCCGGAAAGAATTACCCATGTTGGAAAATGAGATTTAGAGCCTTAAATAAAAGTAGCAATGCCACAGTGTAAAACTATTTTATTACAAGTAAAGGTCCTTCACTTACCACTTCACTAGTGTAAAAGTACAGTATGGTCAGCTTGATGTCAAAGGCCTTACTCACCTACACATGTATTTTCACTTCCTATATAAAACCTTAACACAGGCTGAGGTTTTTGTCTCCAAACTCTGTAATCTGATTAGAATCACTGTAAATTTTCCTGCCCCAGCAAGTGCAACTAAACTAACATTAAAGTGGGAGAGCTGTTAAAAAAAATCTATCAGGCAGCATAAGCATAGGTGCACTATACATGTGTAGGGGCTTTAAAGCATCAAAAGATAAAGTACTCATTATGCAGAATGTCCCTTTCCATAGTGTTAATGAGCTTAAATATTACTTTATTAGATATATTACTGGTGCATTAATGTGTAAGCAGCATTTACTTACATTTTATTAGATTCTCTATTGTAGCTTTGTAATGTACTTTCAACTTCTCTGAGCTGCAAGGTTGCCTTCCACTTCTCCTTTACTGAAGTGAAAGTAGTTAAGGTATAAAATATTGAAAATCTTCTCAGCTTTTTAGTTCTCCACGCCTTTAAGTTCAACAATAAAACGATGTGATTGTGGATGTGCAATTTACCACGAATGATCAGCAGCTGAATTATGGAGGAAATATTCACTTCCATCCCACTAACCACACGGATACATCATCCTCCTGCACATCCACGTAGTTACTTTGCACCACTGGATCTGACAGTGCTCGCCTGCTGCTCATTAAGGATGGGTTGGTGAGAGCCGTTGCCAGGCAACCATACAGTCTACGGATATACAAGGCACAAGTAAAACAAAGAGGTAAACGCGGCGAAGAGCAGCTTCAAACATCTGAGAATGGGAATGTTTCTAACAGGGAACATTCACATTCAGTGAATCCTGTTTCATGGTTGATATCAAAAATAGTGGGCCTGCAGTGGCAGCATTGTCCCATGCTCAAAGCTCATTATGTAATCCCTGACATATGGAGTGCTGAGTTCATCTGTTGAGCTATCGTAGTGTGTGCCACATTATCTTCTGACAAGGAATTTCAGCAAGTGGTGGTCTAATAAGCATAATACCTGGAGGTAAAGGGAGATCACCAGGACTGTTCCCATGGCCAGATTAAGCCCCTAGGTCAAAAACATTGTTGGGCTCCTGTAAACCCCCAGTTTTCTGTGAGAACAACAAATGGAAAAACAGGAAACTGGCTTAAATATAAACAAAATTCTGCTGCAAGACATTCTGTTGTTGGTAGATGAGAATTATCAGGGAAATCATATAATAAGGAAAATTTTGCCCCACACTGACAAGTGCAGACAAAAATGTTCAAACACAAATAATAGACTAAAGCTACTATATTCTTAATTATACTGCTTCAGACAGTATATTCTTCTTCTTATTGTTATTATTACTATTAGGATCTAGTTCTGATTATTATTATTATTAAGATCACCTCTTGACCTAGTTAAGGAGCATTTTTAAGTCAAAATAAGTTTGATCTGAAGCTTGTGAGTAAAAGTGAAGGATTTTTTTTTTCGTCACAAAAATTCCAAATTTTACTTTTTAGCAGTTTAATAAGGTTATAAGAAGGTCCCAAAATTGGCTACTCCAAATCCGATTTTTTTTCTGTGATTCCACTTCCACGTTTTGCGATCAGCCACTGTCCGCCAGCGTTTGATCCATTCCGGTGGTTTCTTCCCGCTCAAAGCCAATCTTGCTGCAGGGAGGAGCGACCAGAGTGCAGCTGAGCCGAGCCGAGCATCACATCCCGCATTCAAGGAAACGGGCGAACACAGCACTTTTTTTTTTTTTGGACTTTCCATAATGTTCTAGCCTCCGCACGGTACGCGTCTTTAATAAGGAGAAACCGATACATTGGATGTGGATCCATATGGAAGCCGTTCGCCTCTGAGGAGCTGGGAATCTCTGCCCAGTTAAGGGAGACCCCCTCAATTGTTTCCTGCGCCAAGAACTGTAAAGACATGGTCATCACACCGCAGCTGTGGTAAGGAAATAAGCTTTTCCCTGTCTCTTTAAAGCGAACCTCGGCGTCCGGTCTCGCTTATTCAGAGGAAACAACCGTGTCACAACAACGCTGCGTTTAGATTAAGGCGCAGAGCCGCTGTTTGTAGGGGCTTTATCCAGCCGCTCAGGCTGAGACCCCCAGCATCTCATCCTTTTGTATTTGCATCCTGAGTGAATCACCGAGGACCAGTCGGACATGAGCACTTAGCCACAGCTCATCTCCGCAAGCTGCTGCTAGTCTGTCACAGGGATGGGATGGTGAGGTGACCCTCCTCCGACCACGTATCCAAACATGCACGCGTGTCCCAACATCACAGGGACATGATCCTGATCTAGGACCCACCACCCACCCAACACCCCCCAACACACGCAACATGGATGCAGTAGTGGGGTAATAAAACAACCAACTCTATATCTGACTTTGAGGATGTAGACGTAATGCGTCACTGACATTTTCACCTTTTTAACTGAGCCTCATGGCTTCTCCCGCCGTCCCATTAGATAACTGTCTTCATATACTGGCCGACATGATTCCCCACAGAATCTTCTACATCCCACTCATCATGTTGTCAGCGTCGAGATGCCAGCTGATTGAAAGTTGGCCAACTTCTGTCACTTGCGAGACTGCTCCCCAGTATCACTGTGCCTGGTTTTCAAACTGAAGGTCAGCCAGTGACTTTGCAGTTGTTTAAAATAGCACCGATTCACATAAATTAAAGAGCAGCAGAGGGGACTGGAAAGCCGGATGCATTTGTAGTTCGTCACTGGCAGCGCTCTCTTGAATAGATATTGCTTTGATCAGCAGTAATGATTGATTTTCTGATATATTTCTTGGCCTGGCCTGAGGAAATCTCTTGCTGAAGGTGTCCCCATCCCATTTAGATGAAATCTTTTGCAGAGCTTGTGCGCCTTATCCTTAGATAAAAGGAGAGGGGGATAAAGCAGAGGCCAGCCTCACTTTGATGCTCAGAATACTGGACTCAGATTGTCTTTTCTTTTCACCACATGTCATTAATATTAACAGTATGGGGTAAAACATACTTCATCATTTTTACTCATTTAATTAGCTGAGAGATTCGGTAGCTAATATATGGTTTAAGGGCCCATGACTCATCTGTGGCTGTCCCTTTCATTTGCTTCAATGTTTGGTTCTTAATAATCACTCTGTCATTAGCCTGATTAGTTTTTGGTTCTTTTGTTTTCTGGAAGTTAAGTGCTTGGTATCATTCAAAATTTACAGACTCCAGCGTTTTTTTAGTTGCAACACCAAAACGATTCCTTGAGTTATACATTTATATACTGAGTATAAACAAGTTTTCTTCCAAAACCTCTTTTACCATTTAACAAAGAGAAAATTAGGGTTTACACCTGACTGCATCTGAACAAGAATTCAGTGCCAAGTTTCAGTTTCCAGTATGAGCACATGTCAGGCAGTACTTCAAAAGTATTGCAGTGTGATACCCAGCTCTACCTAGATGATGTAATGTGTGCATCGCAAGATAAACTGGCTCCGTCCAGTTGGTGTTGTTTAAAAAAAGGGGGAAAAAAAAAGACAGGCTTATTTTAAAGAGATGTGCTGCTCACTGCTTCTAGATGTCATGCAAGATTGACATCCATTTAGCCCGCTATTGTATATCCAGGTAAATGGTAAAAACACTGCCGTGCTGATCGATACACATTATTATTACCAGTTGTAAATTCAGACAATAGCCGTCCTCAAAGACCCTGTAATATAATCCTGGGACATGAGTCTGCTTTTGCTGGCCCACTTTAATTATGCAACAGAGAGGGGAGAGCAGCAAACTTGCTCCACTGTAGAGTGCTGGTCGATAATACGATGCTGTGGGTAGTTTGGATGTGGTGACAACACAAACATAAATGTCTTTCCCCTCCTATTAAAGCACAGTTACCATCATGCTTCATCGTATTACATGTTCGCGATGAGTGATGCCATTAACGTTTGTGTGGTTTAGTGTGCACTAACAGCAGCAATCCTACACATATACAGCACAAAGTGATCACCGATGAACTTTTCCTTCTTCTTATTTGGCTTCCCTGTGTTTGGCTTTGGGTCTTGTGGTGGTGCTTGACATTTTGGGTGTCTAAATCTTAAGTTTATTTTCCTCATCCCTCTCAGATCTCACAGAGCAGGACACAGATAGAGGGATTACCTGGGTCCTCTAAACCTCCCTTTAGACAGCTCTGCTCTTTGTTCTTCTTGGCCTGACCTGCAGCGTGACAGATGATAGTCTCTGCTTTATTGGCGATACTCTATTGATCCCTGAAGGAGAAGTTTGGCTTTTCACTCACAACCCCCCACTGAAGACATATTAGCCCTGGAGCCTGTAGGAATTTAGCATCTTGTTCAAAGATGTTTCAGTAGAGCAGACTGTTGTTACTGCAGGTGAATGAACCTGAAACCTTTGGTTGTCTCCCTGCCATACTCCTCGAACTTCGTAAAGGTCGTCACAACTTTCTTCTTGAAAGCAGAATAATTCACCAATATTATTCCTAAGTACTCACCAATTACATAAATTAAAAGAACTAGATTTCTCAAAAATCTTAACACACCAACAGATGATGGCACCGGTAAGAGGTCAAATTATTTTCTCTCCCTGTCTCAGTGCAGGCCAAGAAAGAAAACCGTGCTCCCAAAAATTATGTCGCTTTTCTGGAGCATGAAATGAGACAGACGGAACTTATTTTCTGTGTGCAAGCTGAGAGAGGATTTTTGGGTTAACAAACGAGATGGGAAAGGGAAGCAAAAGTTTTTTTCTTGCTTATCTAGACATTTCAGGAGGAGGCTGAGTCACACAGCTGTGTGTGTGTATATGTACACACACACACACACACACACACACATACATATAATTTACATTTGTGTAGATTAAAAGGGTTAGGGTTACACCAGAAGAGTTACGTTTTCACAACATTTAAGATATTTATATGGTATACATTGTATATTTATTACAGAGTATTGCAGTATTACATAGTTGATTTCACAATTGTTCAGTTGTTGCTGTAACCCAGGGTTGAATCCAAAGACAGATGGGTGTTTTTAAAGTTTAAAAAAAAAACAAATAAAACATATGTCATCTGATTGAAGGATAGTGTCTTGCTATATTCTTTTTTTTTAATGCCCTTTGAGATAAAGACAAAAAAATGTTCTTGTCCTGTTCCTGTGATGAGTAAACTACATTTGACAGCAATAGCATTGTAAGACAAGACAACTATGCCTCATTGCAGCAGTGAATGTGGTCAAGTCGCTCAAGTTTGGTGGCATTTCACTCCAACTTAAGGCATTAGAAGAATGTCGGTAGAAGGGTCCTTTACCCAGACTGTTACATACTAGTGTCATTGTTGCTTCTTACAACTGAAGGCTCCTCTTTGTCCAGTAGTGTATTGACTCTCTGCAGCCACAGTCAATTATCTGAACAGAAAAGCAGTTTGAGCATAACATGCATGAAAAGGGCACACAACAGTGGAATATTCTGTTTGATTTATACAACTAAAACCATTTGAAAGATGGAATTGTTTTATAATCTATTTTTCTTCATGTATAGCATTGGATATAATTTTCTGAATAATTGATTCTCTGAACTGGAATTTGAGTTCTCCCATCTCCCGGGCAGTCATTTATTGGTTGTGCCAGGGGCAGCAGGCACAACCAATAAATAATAACACATTTGTCAAAAATGAATTCCACATACCTCCCAGTGCGTATTGAAGCACTAGTAGCACTTGTACCTGGATGGAATCAGACCTTACTACACTAACACAGTACGTTGTTTGGTATAGTGTTTGGTTTGACATTGTTCTTGAGGTCTTGGCCAGGTGTTGGAGAAGTGTCGTCGTAGCTTCCACATAGCAGGGCCATGCTTTGTGGACGCTAGACATTTCAGGTGCTTAGAGGATCATAATCATGGCGACTGGATTTAGAAGATTAAACTCATGACTAATCAAGTCGTTCCCCAATATGGTAAGTGGCTTTGTATGGATCAATACTGCGGTCTGTCTGCACAAGAGTCACACAGACGGCTCCACATGGGCTGAAAACTTATGGGCTAGCAACAGTTGGCTAGTTTATTCAGCTATTGAAATTGTTCTGTTTCCGTTTAAATGTGTTTACAGTGTCACCACATGTACCTCACATTGCCAGTAATGAAATTATTTGTTCTGCAAAAGTGAAAAAGTTATAATTTCAATAATCAGTATTGCAACTTTTCACTTTCCTGTTGCCTACAGGATTGTTCTATCTGTTTTGGTATCTTTCTGTCATTTTCCTGTGCTGATAGTTGGCTGTTTATGTCTATAATGTACAATAAATGTCACTGAAAATGCTCCAAATCATAGCTCACAAACTAAAGTCCGTACAGCCAAAGATTAACAGTGTCTTAAAACAGACAGGTTTACTCCACACTACTTCTTTATTAGGTCAAGGAGAGTGGTTCTATTAAATAGGCTAAGTGTGCATACACTAACTGAATGGACTTAGCACCTTGTCTTACAGTAGCTTAGGTCCTAGTTGGCTTAAGAGAGGGCAGGGATGATGACGTTGTCGAAGGATCTGAATTATAGATGGTGGTGTGTGTGAGTACACTGCACCATCGCATGTGAGAGTGCATACTGCTGAAGTGTGCAGAGCTGCTCAGCGGGGCCCAGGGAGTTTCCCTGACACGTGGGAGGGCCTTTACACATCCTGTAGGTAAAACTGCAGGGTGCTCCAGAGTTGTATATTATGCCTGCGAACACAAACGCGTCTGTGGTGTGGCATATCACTGCCTGTGATGTTGAAATCCTGCACTGCTTTACAGTTTTCTGTTCCAGTCTCTTAGATTTTGTCTTTGGCCTCACCTAGTTTCCATAACAACAACAACAACAACAAAAATAACCATAATGAAACATCATGTAGAACTTATAGTACACGCAATATAATATTGTTTCCTGATAGGAGACTTGATGTTGTCTGGGAATTGGGTAACCATAACTAGGGCTACATCTAATGATTATTTTCTTTATTTATTAATCTGGGTATTTGTCAATATAAAATGTCAGAAAATGCTAAAGTGCCTATCAGAATTGACAAAAGAGTCCAAATTTCAAAGATATTTGGTTTGAGGTCTCTGAAGACAAGCAGCAAATCTCACAGTTTTAATAAAACTTAAAACATGCAATCAACCGATCCATTTTATCAACTAATCGACTGATGAAAAAATAAAAACTGAATCAGATTTAACCGTATGTTATTACAGAGTAGCTACACACAGGTTGAAAATACTGCTCGTCCTTCCATTAAGTGCAGCACTATGTGCACAACCTTTTTGCCATGAAGGTTAGTAGACGAGTGCATCAACGCTTTTCTCCATGCATGGTTTATTGTGGAGCTGTTTTATAAATAAATAAATAAGATATTCTTCTGGATTTAAAGGCTTCATCACAATTATGTGATCCAGTTTTCTGAGTTTTTTTGACTTTTCTAGCCGAGGGAAATGAACAATGAATGTCTCTGACTACGTGTTCATTATATCCACATTACTAATATCAGTTTGTCACGTGCAAATACTGCCTACTTCCTCTTCTTATTCCCAGAAGTCACATTATCAACATTGAGGTATTTGATTTGAAATATTGTGCTATTTGACTTAGTGAAGGTCCAATAACATCCTCAGTATATCATTTCTCAGCAGAACAGGGTTTGCTTATCTGTTTGTTTTCTTCTATCTTGCAATCGATCTATGTTTTATGAGTGCAGGCGGTGTTATGGGTGTCAGCATGGAGCAACACAGCGCAGTGACTAATGGTGAAAACGAGCACTCCCCGTTGCTATCTGAACACAAGGTTAATCAGACATTTTAAATCCAGCACATGTATGCAAATTATAGCCCTCCCAACACTGACTGAGGTTTCATAGTTTAAACCAGAGGATGTTGTTATCCTGGGATCTTAAACCGGTTAGTTTTGTCTGGTTTGTGGCCATACAAGTAGACCTGCAGATGCTTTCTGGTACTGACTCACTAATTGCCATCATTATCATAGAGGTAGTTAGATGTTTAAGGATTTATTTTACCTACGCAGTCCTGAGGGAAGATCTCAATCTTCTGCGAGTGGGGGCAGTGACTACAGACAAAAACTGAGCCGGTAATCTACCACGTTTCCTCAGTGTAAACACAGTTCAATGTCTCAATGTACAAAGATGTACTGTTTTCCATTTAACTGAAGTAAGTGGATGGACACAGTTAGAGGCTGAAGTCAAAATAGGCCACATTTTCTCAGGTTTCAGCTCAAATGGAAGATTTCCTGCTTTTTTGTTATAGATCATAATAAACTGAATGTCTCTGGGTTTTGAAACAACAGAAAACAGAAGTAAACAACATTTGAAGAGGTCACCTTGGGCTCTGGAAAGTTCTGATTGGCATTTTAAAAAAATATTTTTCTGACGTTTCATTGACCAAATGATTAACTGATTAATTGAAAAAAAAAAAATCAGCAGATGAATCAACAAAATAACTGTTAGTTGCAGCACTGATGTAGGTTCAGTTTGGGTCTGAGATCATTTGGTGCATACCTCTGCTAAATGCAGTGTGTTGAGTAATCCTGAGTGGCAGCAGTCTCATAGCACACATAATGAAAAGCTTATTCAGTAATGCACGCGTGATGAGAAGAATCTTAAAAATCCATGCTTCAAAGAAAAGCTCAGGGTGTCTCAGCGGAGCATCTGTGATGGAGGATAGCTCTGAAAGCCTAGGAGAGGCCCAGACACTGGTTTCTAACAGGAGTAAACAAGAGGAAGTGTGGTTTTAATCTGTGACGACGAGTGTAAATTCCTCACCTTTGTTTTTCAGATGAACAGCAAGCAGTGAGCGTGAGGACGTGTCAGAGGATGCTCCTGATCTGCGGGACCCAGTGCTGAGGGAGGTCCACAGAGCCCTGACCTGGTTGATGTCCACCATGTCTTACCACCAACACTACCAGCGAGGCCCCCATGGCCGCACCATGAGCTCCGAGGAGAGGAGCTCCACGCCAGTCAACAAGACCTCCACGCCAGTTCACAAGAGCGCCTCCTCCTCTTCTTCTTCCCAGCGCGACAGCCGGCAGGTAATTTTCAGGCCACAGGAAAAAAGAAAATCCATTCAGAAATAGCTTCTAGGAATACCAGCACTTTGTATGAAGGTTACTTAGACAGAGACAATATAATGAGGAGTGAATATTATTTTGAGTTGCTGCAGTTTTCTGGCAATTGGACAGTGTGTGCAACAGATAAAAACAGGATCTTATTGACTGATTAGCTGACTAATCAACTAAGAGAGAACAGCCCTAATTCCCTGGTCAGTAAGTAAAAACCTTGCAGAGACATGGTAAACAAGGAGATACATTCTTATCTCAGAGGTCACAGGACAAGTGTTTAACCTCTGCAGTGAGCCATCTGAAGCCCCCAGCCCTCCTTACCTTACTGTGCTGCTGTGTCACTGTGGCCACACAGGAAAAGGACACCGAAACCGGACTCTCTGACATCACAGCTTTTCCGTCTGCGCCGCGTCATGAATATTTCATGAGGGACAGGCGGAGGCTCGGCGCTCCACTGAACATGTGGCGCGCTCTGGTATGCTGCGTGGGAGCCCAGCTCATGTCCGCGGGAGACGGTTCTCAGATGAGAAAATGGAGCTGGTTTGCTCGATGAAACAATTACAGAGGCAGGTGTATCGTTCAAAAACACAGGTAGACTTACAAATCATCTTCTGTTGCGTTCAGCTGTCTCAGGGGTTTAGCTCACGGCAAATATAAAATGTACAAGAAGAGAGAGGGCATATGTCAGCCGCATATTTCTGAGTTCATTTTACTGTGGAAACATAAGTGAAAGCGTCTTTAGGATGGAGTAACGATTCCTCAGATGTGACCGGGGTGCTCGAAAGCGGACGTTGTGTTGTATGGCACGACCTTCCTCAGCAGGCGTAGGTGTCATGAAATTTTGGTAGTTCAAATTTCCATTTTCACTTAGCACTTTAGGGACTTTTATTGTGGCACAGAAGTTGACACTGGTGAAGTAGCTGTAGTGGAGCTCCCCGTCAACTCCATCTGGTGATGACACAATGGAAAGCTCCAGAGCAGATACTAAAAGGACTTTTAGTAGCGATTATGTTTTTTCCAACTGCTTTTTCCGAGGTCGAGAATGAACTTAAATTAAATAATTTTTATAAACATGGCTGACTGAGTTGTGAGGATTTCTCCAGCAGAGATAAGTGTCTCTGAACTCTGACATTATGCAAAGTTATGCATAAGCCTTGGTTGTGTATTAACCTTTAATGACAGTATTATGCTGCATCACTGGCTGCTTAGTGTGTTTTGTGCAGGGAGTTTTCAGTGATACTATGTAGACAATCTACGGTACAATTCATCATCCCGAGGGACATCCTGAGGAAGCACAGTAGACGCTGAGAAAAGACCTTAGCTGGCTTGGCTGGGCCTCAGTTTTTGAGGAAAAATGAGAGCGTGGCATTTTGTTGGAGGGGGGAAAAGACTTAATGAGATCCAGCCCCCATTTTCAAATCAATACGTGTCACTTTCCCCTCTGCTGACGACTACTGTTCACTCTGGAGACCCTCATGAGAGCAATTAGAGGCACCACCTGCAGCAAGCACAGACTCTCAGACACACACACACATACACTCTTACACTTTGTCACTACAAATATCCACTTTTTCTCTGGCTGCTTGTCATTTCCTGGTTAGATGAGATATTTTCGGCCTAGAAACAGTAGGAGGGATAGATGGGATGGCACGCTGTGGTTGTGGTAAATATTTAAGAAAGGCCCCTTTGATATATGAGAGTGGAGAAATCAATGATGTGATTATCAGTTGCTGTATGATCAGATATTGGCTATTTTCATGGTAATAGCCAGAACATACTGATGTTACAGTGGATGGAAAAAATGATGGAGCACTTGCCCTGACAACTGGATAAAGCAGTATCCTCTCTCTCCTGTACTAGTGAAAATGAGTTAATTGTTCCATTATCTGGAGAAAACTGACAGTTTTTTTTTTTTAATAATTTGAGAATTAATTGATTAGTCCATTAAATTGTGTGATAGAAAAACTGTAACGTGCGCCTACATCGTCTTCAGTGGTGAACAATGATATTTCAGCAACGAATATCCACAGAGGAACTGTAGTGAACTGTTGTGTTTCACTGCAGTGTCTGGCTGGCTCAGCAGTGAAGCTTAGTGTAGGAGGGTGAGTATAAGCACCGTCTCATGCATTGAGTAAACACCACACATTCAGCTACAGACCTGCAGTCCACATGCATGACCTGCTGTGTTATAGGAGAGATACTGTTGCTGATTCAGTGGAAAACATCTGAGAAAGAGGAGGAGGGGAACTTTGGATGTGTTTACTGAAAATAAAATAGTAGTTTGAGTAGTGGGAAATAGTAGTTTGACAACAAAACAAAAACATAATTGAAGGTCAACTGCAAAGAATCTGTTTTGGCACGGGAAACAATCATATCAAGAAAAAGGTCCAGAAAAAGGGTTTGGACAGGAAAAGACCATCTACAGGACAAATAATTAATCTGTATTTTTTAATTTATCTATATAACACATTCAGACTGCTTTATAAAAAACAACAATTAAGATTTAATAAAAGATTAAAAAGAAAACATTCATTTAACCAGCCTTATTTAGCAGGCTGTTCCCAGGCTTATCTGCTTTGATGAGAGCAGCCAGATCATTGTTTTATTGTTAGTTTTTGTTTTTTTCCCATCTAGATTTTGGACCAATAAGTAGTGACCAATATAGAAAATCACCTGGGCACCATTCTGAGTTTTAGCCACTTATTCTTTCTGTCAACATATCAGACAACAGAAATGGATTCATGTGGTGTATGTCTCGGGTTAGATCAAAAACTCAAAGAAGAAGAAAAACTCAAAGAAAAACAAACTGAAATAACTGAAAATAGGTTAGTTATGGTTTTAATGTGGTTGGTTTGGGTCTGTGCAGCGCGACATCTTAGAAAAGCCCCTAGCCGTTTGGACTGTTACTCTACTTGTACATCAGTGTGTGATGGAGGAAGCAGAATGTGTAAGAGGAACTTCATCATCAGAAGTGGGCTGTTGTACTGATATTTATAGTACTGATTTAGCCTAAGGCGTCCCCAAGGAGTGTTTGTCCTTTCTCATACCCAGGAAGACCTTAACTGTAATAGTTTGATTCATTGCAGCATTAAAGGGTCTGCTGTGCCACACTGCTGAGTGTCACTGTGGGTGGCGGATCCCATAAGACTTGGCCTATGAAACTGACAAAAGTAGACTGTTAGATTGATTTAGTTGGTGGTCAAGATTATACAAGTGCTTTCACTGTTCAATGTCTGTTTTTCTTTTTTATTATATTACATTGGTGTCTAAGTATGTCATTCCACTGATATAAAGAATATTTTTCAACAAAGACTTGGAAAAGAGGAAAAAAAAACTGTATCCTAGACAAAAACCTAAATCAAGTCAGTCTTGTCCATGTCAAACAAACAGGCTCATGGAACAAATCTTTTTAAATCTTGATACAGAAAAGCAGACAGCTTCTTACTGAGTCTGCCACAAGATCCTTCATTAAAGAGTTAAGCTCACCAAGAGGGGCCGGCTCATTCTGCTTTAAATTATTCTGCAGCGAGATCAATGAATGTGAGCGGAGTGCAGGAAATCACTTTGGCTAATTCCACTCTGTTTCCATGGTCAAATAACAAAAGCAAATTCTCTGACTGAAGCAGTAATTTCCATATAAACCCGTAAATACTTTGGTATTTACTATATGTGGAGCCAGAGACTGTGTGGACTGTTCCTCACAGGGAATTTGTTGATTAATATTGTTTGGATCTTAAAACGATGCCCAGGAAAGAGCACTGAATTGCAATATTTTCAGCACGAGCTAGTGTAGTATTGACTAGTAGGCCGCTGCCTTTTACGATCCAATTGCTTTGAACAGCGAGGTGCCTTTTGCAGATGAAGCTGATCTCCTCCTCTTCCCTAGTCGCACAGGGCCACTGAAAGGAGGGGCCGCCGTCGGTGGAGTAACACGACCTCATTACCAGACAGATCTGTTCGCGCGGTCATTAGATTAAACAAGCTGTTGTCTCCTTTTGTTAAATGTCCTGCAAAACCAAGGTCAGGTGTCGTCACACACACATCCAAGGAGCTGTCTTGAAGAGGGCGGCGTCACCCTGTGCAGCGAAGAGACACAGGCTATTATTTGGTTTGGCACAGAAGCTTGTCCATGTTTAATTGTGGATTTTGCCTTAAAGGCTCTGCCTCTACTGATTCGAGTATGACATTAAAAATCTGACCTACTTCAACAATATTACATTAAATGCGCCTGATGTACAACTTCCCAAAATAAATGATCATGCTCAGATATTTCTACAAAGAGCAGACAGTGTTTAAGGCTTAACGCAGGGAGAAGACCTTCTGTTGATATCATGGTTGTGCTCTCCAGCTGAACATTTAACACAGAGTTAAATACAGCTGCAGCAGCTTATTGACAGTGGTGCACTGAAGTACATGTCTACATTTCTAGTATCAAGGCAGCACAGCAGGAGGGTGATGATCTTCTGCGAACATTAGATCTGTGATCCCATGACCCCCCCCACCCCTCCCGGCCCTATCCACCTCCACCACTGGCACAACGGTGTGATCTCCTACCTGTCCCTGCCTGACCCTGCCGTCCCGCTACTCCAGAGGCGTCACTTTGATTTACAGACCCACTAGAAGCAGGAAGAGCACAGTCAGGAGAAAGCTAATGGAGTGGAAATGCTGAGAGAGCAGGAGGAATTTGAATGGGCCAGTATTTCTTTAAATGTGTAGTACAGGGGAAAAGAATAAACAAGTATCAAGTGTATCCCTGTTGTTTTCCTGTTGCAGGCATAATAGCAGAGTCTTTTCTATATATGACGTGTATCATTTATTTATTTATTTTTATTATTATGAAGGAGTGAGTGGATTAGTTCTGACACAGCGCTGCATTTCTGTTCCTGTCTAGGAGGCCGACAGCTGGGAAATCATTGAAGGGCTGAAAATCGGTCAGAGCAACGTCCAGAGGCCCGATAAACACGAGGGTTTTATGTTGAAGAAGCGGAAATGGCCCCTGAAAGGCTGGCACAAGGTAAGACCCACAGGCGAAGCGAGACATGAAAAGCTCTTGCTGCTTGGAAAAAAACCAAACAGTCAAACAGTTTGCTGTTTAGTGAAGTGCCGTTGCTCGATAGAAGTTCCCCTTTTCCTGCATCTTGCTTTCACCCTGTCTGGGCCTCTTCCGTAAGCTCAGCGGAAATTTCGTTTTAAGTCACCACCACCATCAGTTTAACTGTTGTTTTCCCAAAACACTTGAGTACCAGTGGAAACCAGTCCCTGCTGTTAACATATTTGAACTCACAACACCACTCAACGCACAACATGCATGTCCTGCCACTGACTATGAGGGGAAAAAAAAAAACTGTGGACATCTTTGAATTTGTATTGAATCTACAATATACACAGGTCCAATGGGATCTATATTCAATGTCTCTCTTTCCTGTTATTTAACCAACACATTATTTTTGTGCTTGTTTCCTCTGCAGCGTTTTTTTGTTCTGGACAATGGTATCCTGAAGTACTCAAAGTCCCCCATTGATGTAAGTAACTCTGACTATAACCCACAGGCACAAACAGCTTGGCCTGGCAATGAGTCAGCAGAAACATCTGCAACGCGGATCATGGTGTTCAGTGTGTTTCAGGACGCCAAGTCACTTTGCAGGGAAAACTAAAAATTGAAATGACAAAATAAGAATGAAATCCGTGACTGTGAAGAAGCCAAAGTCTCACACCCCACACTTTGGATTACTTGCACTCACTTTACTAAGAATATTTCAGTCCTTAGACTTTCATTGAGTTCATAAATTACAAGTAGCCTTTGCTGGGAATCACTGACTTAAATGATAAATTGATAAATTATTATCAAAATATATTACAGTTTCTTATCTGTATATTGAGTTATAAATCATTCGACTAACTGTTTAAGCTATAGCTGTTTGGCTGTATTCATTTTACCTGATATAGGTCTAAAGACAGACATCCATGCTGTGATCAACAGCTTGGTGGATTCTTTGGTGTCTTCAGACTTTATGGTGTGAAAGAAGTTGTGCTCAAAATTTACAAACAATGTGACTGCAAACTGGAAAAAATGTGTCCATCGCTTGCCTCAGATCCAGAAAGGCAAACTGCACGGCAGCATCGATGTCGGCCTCTCAGTGATGTCCATCAAGAAGAGGGCCCGTCGCATCGACCTGGACACCGAGGAGCATATCTATCACCTGAAGGTAACACTGATGGGGAGAGTCAGTAGTGTCATTCTGACATCAAGGTCAGTGGATGAGAGTTCAAAGCTCTCTTGTCCTCTTCCTCTTCAGGTCAAATCTCAAGAAATCTTTGATGCCTGGGTGTCCAAGTTGCGTCATCACCGGCTTTACAGACAGAACGAGATTGTGCGATCTCCCCGGGAGGCCACCATGCGAACGTTTCCTCCTCCTGCTGCCATGGAGTCCCCACAACCTGCTGCGAGTGTGGTACATGAAGCGAAGGTGAGTGCTCCCACCCCCCTGAGAGCACTACAACAGTATCTTAAGAAACCTCTACAGGCACTACAGTGCTCTCATATTCGAATTAAATTAAGAAAAGCTCTTTGAAGAGAGATTTGTATGGAAATTGGTTTGCGCTGCCTTACCTGCTAGAATGTAATTAGTAAAAAGACACTATGTACTGTACAACACTACGCCACAGATTTAATGTGGCTATGGACTTTTCTTCTTAACAGAACAGTCTGAGTATTTTTCATACTTTTTTGTGTTTCAGGCTTAAAAGTAGTCTCTCGCTGTGCTCTGAGCTGAGTGCAGTTACATATTCAAGGGTATGTCATGAGGAATAAGAGATCGCCTAGTTCTGTTTTTTTTGTTTGTTTGTTTTTTTTAAACTGGAAACTAGGATAGTGAAACCAAAATATCATCCAGATAAGAGGAAGTAAAAGTCAATGAACATTCACAGCAAAGACAGGAAGACACTATGATAAGGTCTGCACTGCTCTGATCACCCTCAGTTGAAAACTTATCACCCATGACATTGTGGTGTTTTCCTTTCAGTGTACTTCAATTTAATATTACATTTCTATACAAGTACTCTAGATGGCCTGTGTTGAACTTGAAAGTTTTTCGCAGTGTCCATGTATGGAAGTCACTGTTTTACCAGGTTTTTTTTTTTTACTAGGTTCTTTTCATTTCCATTCCCCTGATCTGTCTGCTGTATAATGTGGCTAATTGCCAGACTAATGACTGTAAATGTGCAGACTCATATCTGCCTAATGCGGTAAAGCTGACTGGACAGATAATTGTGTCCTGATTGTTAGAATAACAAAAAGAATTGTTTGCCTTTACTGTTAGCCGTTTAGTGGGAACCCCCTGGTCCTTGTCAACGTGCCTGATTTGTGTGTAAATGTGAGGATGCAGCCAGAGCAGGTTCTCCTGGGAGTGATGCTCTGTGCCCCGTGCAGGCCATTAGAGGTGATCAGTAGGATCTGGATTCAGAGCAGCTGCCTGCAGCCTGATGAGCTTCCCCAGAAGAGAAGCCTAAATGAAAGACTCCAGTCGTAGAGTCACAATTAAATGCTGCATCAAAGCAGCAATTCAAGCTCTCCTGCAAAAACCTAAGAAAGCGTCGCCATGGCAGTATTTGTACATGCTCCTACACAATATTCCTGTCATGACTTTATTCAGTTAGGTAAGTAAATCTTTTAAAAGTTGTCAAATAGCATATTATTCATAGTTACACAATAGCTAAGAGCCGCTGAGACCAGCCTGTCCTTCACTGTGGGCTGCTGGACAGATTTTCTGCAGCTGATGCAGGTGGGTCAAGTGACCAGGCCATTGGGCACCAAATAACCAAAAGCCATATAGTATAAAGGATCCATTCAAATACCATTAATGGATTTTCTATACAGAATAGTGCTGAAAATCGATATACATCAGTTCTGATTCAGACATTTATCAAGCAAAAATGTCAAATATTTGCTTCTTTTGGCCTCCAAATATGAGTGTGTGCTGCTTTCCTCTGCATTTTCTGGTTTTATATCATTACGTATTTGGACTGTATCGAACAGAACAAGGAATCTGAAGACAGAGTCATTTTGCACTAGTTTCTGATACTGAGCATTAATCTGATGTAGCATTAGCTTATTTAGCTTGATCAAATAAAAGAAACCAACTTACATTAATTTTTTATCATCAGAGCAGCATCTTGTTTGGTTTTTGATCGATTTAGATTCATTCCACTGTAGAAGTGTTCCACATTTTTCCCCTGTCATGTGCATGGACTCTGCTCCTGTATGACCACAGCAGGCCAAGCCAAGCAGCTTGCCATGGCAGCCGGTGGCCCCCAGCAACAGCAGCAACAGCAGCCTGCCTGCATCTTATAGTAACGGCCAGAGCAAGGTAGTTGCTTGGCTGCAGGAATCAGAGGAGATGGACAAGTGTGCAGAGGGTAAGTGCAATTTTCCTCCTCAGGCTGGCAGTAAATCTGATTTTACAAAGGTGTGGTTTAAATCATGTCTCGGGCCTTACGATAAGTCCTTTGAAGGAGGATTGATGATTATTTCATGAGACAAAAAAACGAACATATTTACGTGCACGTGGGGGTGAATTTTATTTTCAGATCTCGCACGATGCCAGTCCAACCTGACCGAGCTGAGCCGGTTACTGCAGAGCCTTGAGATTCTACAAAGGACACAGTCAGCACCCAACTTCACAGATATGCAGGTAAAACAGACCCACACACACACAGACATGCATGCACATACAGAAACACACATGATAAACGGATACAACTGAGCAGGAGAAGCAGTTTAGTTAGAATTTCATTTAGAAGTTTCTTTCTACACTGTATTGAGGAGTGTGTGTGTGTGTGTGTGTGTGTGTGAGGTGCTCGGAAGCACGTTTTTCTCATTTAATGATGTGGGTGTGTGAAACTTCAGCATTCATTACCTGTCTATTCAGACAGGATTCAGTTGTTCTCACCAAACAGCTGCTGGCTTCTCTAACTGATCAGTACCTTCTCAAATATCATTTTTCATTATTATACTTTTTGGCTGAAATGCATTTCTTAACACCACACATTCCATTTGCCTCGAAATTTTGTTTGCAGCTCATTTATGGGAATGTTATCTTTTTTTTGTCATCTCACTGCAATCACTGTGTGTGTTAACTTTTGCTTTCCTTGTGATTTGTCCTATTAACCACACTTTGCATATTTTGACCCACGTGTGCCACAAAGACCAATTGTGTAGAATTGTCAAAGAAAGAAAAGCGCTTGAACAGAAGATGGAGAACAAAAAGTGTCGGCAAAGATGCAAAATTCCAGCTTCAGGTACCTTTCTTCAGATTTCTACTCTGTTTCAGTTACGTACACGCACAAACACACGCAGGATTTTGATTATAAGATGTCGACTAATAAATCGTTTGATTCTTAACGATATTTACAACTGATTAATGTCATTCTTCAAGAAAAAAAAAGGCAAACATTCACAGCATTAAGCTTTTCAGGTGCGAAGATATCCAGCTTCTCTCTGCTAATTTTAAATGAAATACCTTTGAGTTTTGAAGAATCTGAACACCAGACTGCATTAAATGAAAACTGTAACCCTGCTGCTCTCTGCAGCCATTTTTAAGACGGGAGGTTCTTACACCAACGCAGCTTAGACAAAACGGTTTTTGTTTTTTCTGTCCTCTTTGTTCTTTTGTTCCTTTCTGTTGTTTAATAATCTGCATTGCAACTGTCACTGTTAGTGTGGTGTGTCATGGCCTGAGTGATGATTTCTCCATCTTTGCTAATTCACTCTTATTTAGCTTCCTGAAAAGACTGAATCTGTTTAAGGGAGTTTTAAAGCATGTTTCTTTCATGAGCAGATCAGCGATAGAAATAAAAGCAATAAAGCCTCCTCGGTAGTCTGTCTACAACTACAACGAGCCAGTCAAAGACAGCTGGACTTGCTGTTTGGTCAGGGGCTTGTTCTGGCTGTCACACACACATTGACAGTGGTCCTCTGTGGTCTTTATCTCTCCCCAGGTCCCTCTGTCTGCCAGCATGTCCCCTGTCCGCCTCCACTCATCCAATCCCAACCTGTGTGCCGAGCTGGTGGACTTTCAGCCGCCCGTCTCCCGGCTGACAGACACAGTAGAGTGTGCCAGTGACTACATTAAACTTCAGGACGAATTCTGCACCATCGCCCAGAAAGGTAGGCAGACAGGATGTATACAGGAGGCAGCAGAGCGCTGTTAGGTGAGAGATGTCCCAGTTTCCTTTCATATGTAAATCTTAAAGGATTATTCTGTGCTACAACAATCTGGATCTTATTTTACATACAGTAGTACAGGACACAGTAGTTTGTACTCAGAAGTAATTGTTGAGATCTCAGAACACAGCAACATCACTAAAAAGAAATCCGTCATGCTCATAGAAATGTAAGAAATATTTACGTTTTGAAAGGTTATAGTAGTTTTCTGGAATGTTTTTCCTCTCTTCATAAATGCACCTGAGGGGGACAAAAAATTACTAGAAAAGTTGTTCATTCATTTTGGTTGCCAAGGGTAACTCACTGGCGAATCACTGGGTTAGTTGAACATAACTGTATTTGTGATAACTGTAATAAGGAAAATGCATTTTATTTATACGCAGAGTACTTCTCAAGATACTCAAAGAAACTTCACATGACAAATTTAATGAAATAAACCTAGAAAGTTAAAGCACAATACAGGTGCTAAGTAGCACAGGATTTAAAATCAAACATTAAAAGCAGTTTTTGAAGTCTATGTGAAAGCTAATGAATTTCATGTACCGTTGTGAGAGTTTCAGGTGGTGTTTTGAGAATAATGATTTTCAATTTTTGGATTGTGACAGAGCAACTGTTGAAAGCTGTCACTGTGAAAGGATGGAAAGGACATTCATTTTTCCTTTTGTCCTGTCCCTGTGCAGTCCACTCTCTGCTGAAGTCCGCCTTCAACACTGTGGCCATAGAGAAAGAAAAGATCAAACAGGTTCTGTCTGACCAGGAACAGTCGGACCAGTCAGCCCAGATCAACTCTCTCAGGAAGTCTCTGTCACAGGTAATGAGCAATCTTTAACCATTACCCATGAGGTCTCTTTCCTCCTGCTATCAGTAAGGGTTATTTAATCTGAACCTTTTCTTATACATACAGTATTTGGCTACTGTACAAAATGCTAAGCATGATGCCGTGATACAACCTCCTAATAGACAATTACTAAGGAAATAACTGCAGTAATTTGAGCTATGTGTCCAAAGCATCTTTAAATTCAAACCCATTTTGTAGCTGTCATGTTACTGGATATGCTCGTGATGACGGGCTGTCAGATAAAACACGCAAGCTACAGTTTATTCCAAGCAGCTGCTGTAATTACAATTAAAAAAAAGATGATGAGTGAAGATGAGAGCAGAGGCAAGTGAGTCGCGAAAGTCCTATCATCTTTTCCCCATATTAATTGGTGAGAGAGAGAAATGTGCACTGTAGTTCATTAACTGTGCTGCTTAGGGCTGTCTCTCTACCTCCGTGATTTGGCCTGTTCCTCTGCTAACACCTGACATCATTTCAGAGAACTGTTTCTGCTGCTTTATCTCTACTTTGTGCCTAATTGGATGCTTGTGTAACAATGTTGTTTCAGGCTGGAGGTGAGGTTTTCATGGCAAAGCTCTGTTTATAGTCAGGAGTCATGGTTGTTGCAGCTACAGCTGCTGATGTCAGTTCTTTTAATCCCTGCAAGGAAGTTTTGAGGGATTTTGTTGTTTATTTAACATATGTGCACACACCCTTATACCTTCACTAACTGATTTTTTTTTACCTCTTGGAGGCACCGGAGACAAGCTGTAAACACAACTCTGACACATTAACACCTCAGTGTAACACTGGCATGGCAACAGCTGCCTATTTAGACTTCAAGCCATTATGAGTTATGAATGTTAGTCCAATATTCACTCTCCTTTTAGCTCTGTTTTTGGTCTCTACCAACTCCTGAAGGAAATATCTGGCTGCTCCACTATGTTCACCAGCCTAGTTGCTAACTTTGTCTGTCTCTTGTACAGTGGGTTTATCAGACCTGCTGTAAACTGCTGCTGAAAAGATGCTGATTAGAGCAGTGAGAGTGAACCAAAAACAAATTTCAAGTCAAGTCATTGTGGGCCTTAAAAACCAAAACAATGAGCTGAAAGATGCCAAAAGCGCTAAAGGGAACTGCAGAGTCACGTGATAACTCTCTGTGGGCTCATCGCTATGAGTGACCCTTTTCACATACATGTTGTCATTCTATACACTGTCATTATAAAGTATTGATTATAGCTGCATAAGGAGTAACAAAACACCAGGCTGTGAAGCAGAAAGCAGCAATATAACACCCAGCAGTGGTGTCACAAAGTACTATGACACATCCTGGAGTGCAGTTCTACTAGGATATATAACTCTCCATCATGACTTGGCAAGGAAACACCATCCAGGGAAACAGGGATACAGAGAGTGTAGTTGCTTTAGTATGTTCACAGCTAGTATGAACAGAAGAAATAACCCAACCAGTATCTCTCTCAGTGAATATATGGGCATGTAAAAACTGCATTAAGATGGACTTGAAAGAAAATCCAAACCTATACTTTTATTTTATATTCTTAAGTATCAGCATCCAGTTCATCATTAAAACAAACAAAACAGAGGTCAAAACATTAACAAGAGTCCCAGCTTTTTCGGGTGTAGTCAGGAAGTGATTTCATCCTACCTCTGATTGAAACCACAAACATAAATAATATGGATAAACACAATAATCCACCTTGTTTGTTATCCAGGCCCTGTCCCAAAACGCAGAACTTCGAACTCGGCTCAACCGCATCCACTCTGAATCTGTCCTGAATGAACAAGTCGTCAGTGTGAACATCATCTCCACGCCTGATGAGGTAGGTCACTGTGGTCAGTCTGTCACTGACACAGCTAATTTCTGACTCCAGTATTGATGAACACCAAGGCTTCTAAGGCTGGCCAGGTAGTTGTAGTGTTTGCTTCCTGTGTTTGTCAACTGCATTATTGATTCCTGTCCTTATAGATTGATGGCCTTTCCAGTACGCCCTGGCAGGTACGCTTAAAGAATCATTATTCTATGCAGAACCTGACATCAAGGTTAATGGGAAAAAATGACTAATTAGTAACGGATGGGAGCTTGTCCTCTGGCAAGGATACACATGCTGCAAGATGAACTCCATGTTATCTTCTGATGGTGTTGGTGTTTGTTGTCAGGGATGTTTTGGTTCTTAAAACTGTCACCATAGCAAGGAACAGTGAACATCTCGTGTGTTTCCATGTGTTTGCCTGCAGGCCGCGGAACAGATGGGGATCCCTCTGACTCAGCAGGCCTCTAATGAGAGCCGACTCTCCATGTCGGAGTCTGTCTCCGAGTTCTTTGATGCCCAGGAAGTGCTTCTGTCAGCCAGCTCGTCTGAGAATGAGGTATAACAGGGGACAGTTGAGACCACAAGGAGCTGAAGTGGACTGAGGATCTCGTTTTTGGGGTTGTGTGCAGCTAGCCCTGCTGCTGGGAAGCTAGATAAAACGTCACTGCGATGGTTGTGTGCGGAGCTGGACTTAGTCAGCAATTAATGAGGGCAGCATGAAAAGCAGAGATAGCGTACAATGGAAACTCAGACAAACTCGGGCACACGGGAGGGCTCTTTTTCAATCTGCCCTGCGGCTTAATCCCTCAGTTGTGTCTCAGAATAACAGCACTCCTCCTCTGTCTGTTTCTCTTGATTTGCAGCTTCTGCCTTTGTTAAAAAGGCAGTTTGGTCCATCACTTGAAACAATCATTCCTGCCGTCTCCCATTTTAACTCCTGTGAACACCCTGCTCCAAATACATGTGGTCTCTGAAGAGCCATTAAGCATTGTAGCTCCCCAGGCATGCATTGAGCTATACTGAAGAATTGCTCGCTGAGGAAATTCATCAACCCTCCCCATCCTGTAGCTCCAACAACAGACCCATTCAGACCTGTGTTACACTGTTGGCCAGACCTTCACCAGCAGCAGGCGACTGTAATAGAGGTTATTACAGCGAGTGGCTACAATATGCCCCTCTTTGGTGCGCGAGTGGCCTCATTGTGTTTGCTATATATAAAGTATGAAAATGCTGCAGTGTCTCGTCTCATGATTACTGCAGTGGGACAGATAGCCGGCGACTGCTGCAGTTTGTTAGCCACTGGCAAACTGCAGTGATTGTGTATTTGTGTGTGTGTGTGAGAGAGAGAGAAAGAGGCTAAGGTTGTCTGCTAGTCTGAATCAGAGTTTGCGTTGTACTCGACTGCACTAACTCACTCCACTCTGTACCTGTTCCCCTCACAGGGCTCAGATGATGAGTCATATGTCAGCGATGTGAGCGATAACATTTCAGAGGACAACGCCAGCGTGACCGATAACGTCTCCAGACAAAGTAGGTCCAGTTCTGCACCATCACGAGCCGACGCCAAGCTTCTACAGCTCTCCGTTAGGAATGGGGAAAAAATATAATTAATAAAGAGAGGATCCCACTCAGTGGATCAACTGTGCTGTTCACACAGAGACACACACACTGGCACATGAATCTGTGTGGTTGAGGCAGTAGACTTTGCAGTGTAGCAAAGTGCTTCTCCTAGGCTTTATGAAAGCTATCTTTTTGTCACATACCGTTCAGAGAAATATATCTCATGATGCTGAAAACGATTTGGGTTCCAGTACACGTCTTCCACACCTGGAAAAGTACTACGATTGGTCAAATTATCTCAAGCAGATTAAAAAATATTATTATATATAATAATTGTATTTAAAAAAAATTATATCAAATATATAACAAATTTTAAAGCACGTTTTCATGTAGTGCCACTGCCATTTCAGTGTATTCAATGCTGTGAACCGTAACCCTACACCAACAGACCACATCACACCTGCTGGTCTCCTTACACTGGCTTCCAGTTAGTGTTTTAGGTCTGACTATAAGATCTTATTTATTACTTCTAAGGCTCTTTGCGGCCCGGCTCCTCGCTCTATTTAGTCCCATTCAAGTCTGTATGAAGCTTCTTGAGATCCTCAGGCAGACATATTTTATCTGTTCTAAGAGTCTGCAATTGCACCAGGCTAATAACCGGAGGAGACAGAGCCTTTCCAGTCATTATCCCGAGGCTCTGGAACGACCTGTCCTCGGGAAGCTGACTGGCTGACTGAATCAAACTTTTAAATCTCAAAACATAGTTTTAACAGGAAAATCATCCTGGTTTTGCTTCTGTTTTCTATCTCATATTATATTATTTGAATTGGCTTTTCCTGTTTTGTTCTAGTCCAGCTAAAGTCTGTTGTTTCAGACTGTAACTAGTCTGATCATTATTTTCTCAGTCAAAATCTAGTTTTAAGACCTGAACTGTTTTAGTTTCTTTTGACACTAAGCGTTAATGAGGTGGTATTGTTCTCCTAGTGGCCAATGGAGACTTTGCTGGCAGTGCCTTCCGTAACGGGCGACGCACCTGCCTGTCGGCGCCGTGTCCCGACACCAGCAACATCAACCTCTGGAACATCTTGAGAAACAACATTGGCAAGGACCTATCCAAAGTGTCCATGCCTGTGGAGCTCAACGAGCCCCTCAACACCCTGCAGCGTATGTGTGAAGAGCTGGAGTACAGCGAGCTGCTGGACAAAGCTGCTGAGACCGAGGATCCCTTCGAACGCATGGTAAAGAAGCCGCCAGATACGTGCACAGCGTCAAATCAAATGTTAATCTGTTTAGGCGTGAAGTCTAAAGAACATGGTGACTCTTCACTGCTGTTCAAAGAGCTATTAGATGCTTTCCTTTGCTTAGTTGATGTTCCTGTAGAGGATTCCGATTTTCAAGTTGACTTTCAGACGCATATCTTAAATTCTTGCTGTATTTTTGTGTCTATTATAGCATTCGTTTATATATGAGGTGACATTGCCGGTCACAAGCCAAAATGAATAATCTCTCGGTGAAGCTGACCTTGGATCCTCCTACTTTCATCTGTCTTCGTCCTTTTGTTAGTGTCAGACGCATACTGATGTTTGGCTTATTCCTGGCAAAGCCCGTTGATGTGAGCTGGTTGATCTCATCTTGTTTACGTCGGCTGTCTCTTTTTTGACTCTCTGACAGGTTCTCGTCGCTGCTTTTGCCATCTCAGGCTACTCGTCCACTTACTACAGAGCAGGAAGTAAGCCATTCAACCCGCTACTCGGCGAGACTTATGAATGTATTCGGGAAGACAAGGGCTTCTGTTTTTTCTCAGAACAGGTAAGTTTGTCCGCAGATTGTTTTGCTCTGTGTTCTCTCTTTATCTTCCCATCATATCGTAGAGATGGAGTCTGCATTTTTTTTTCCCAGGCAACATAAGGACATCTCATTCATGTTAGGTTACTGTCTTCTTTATGAAGGTAAAGCTGCAGCATTGCATTTGGTGGAAACACTGAGTTTTCATACTGTATTTCTCCTTCCATGGGGATTTACCCACACAAGTCGTGACACACTACATCTCTTTTTCTTATAGAGTAAGAAAAAGAGATGTAGTCATTGCAATTAACAGTTATATTAATCACTGATTAGTCTGCTGATTATTTTCTTGATTAATTAAGCAATTGTTTAGTCTTTGAATGGCCCGAAGTGAGCGAAAAATGCCCTTTACAGTTCCTCAAGAGGCCAAGGTGACAGATTTAAATGTTAAGATAGAGAACACAAGAAATAATAATATTTTAGGGCTGGAACCTGCAAATCTTCTGCATTTGTGCTTGAGAAATGCCCAACAATTATCACAGCGAGGTCCTGTAATGTAATAATGTGTTATCTCAACAACAACAACAGCTGTCAGACTGTTTTTATTTCATCTCGTCTCAAAGGTGAGCCACCACCCTCCCATCTCCGCCTGCCACTGTGAGTCTAAGAACTTCACCTTCTGGCAAGGTAGGTTACCTGTTTAATTAGTGAGGGATTTTCCTCATGGGAACTGTGGCTCATCACATGAGCCAACACGACTCAGTTGGCCTCTTTAATATCCAGCTGAATCTTTATACAAGCAACATAGATTTTTAAAATTAAAATTCGAGAAGAAAAAGAGGAAAAATGTAAAGTTCAGTACATTGTTCTTTATTTCTGATGTTTTGGCTGTTTTGCTTTTCAGATGTGAGATGGAAAAACAAATTCTGGGGGAAATCAATGGAGATTTTACCAATAGGGACCGTGAATCTCATGATTCCCAGGTAACTTTGATCCAGATAGTTTGTGTAGTGGTCTAAAGAATTCATGCCAACAATCAAGGCATTAAATCATTTCAGCTGGCAAATGGCTCCGAAGCTGCTTTCATTCACTGCTGTTATTGTAATGAATAGTTTGTGACTTTTAATTATAATTATGACTAAGGAGCTGATTTTTCTGAAAACTCTGATATATCTGAGTTGGCTCTATATCAGCTGTTTGCAGCTGGTGCAGCCACAAAGCTCAGGAGTAATTAAATCCCCTAAATCTGACAACAAATTGTTTTACCACTGCTACCTGTGCCGTGACAGCTCTCTCAATATTGCACCTGAAAAAACAAATGAACAGATGCCTCAACTCACAGTTAAAGTAAATGTAAATACAGAATACCTCAAGCCGATCGGCTGTTACTATGTCATTCTAGGTTTGGAGATCACTATGAATGGAACAAAGTCACCACGTGTGTACACAACATCCTGAGCGGACGGCGGTGGATCGAACACTACGGGGAGATCACCATCAGAAACACAAAGAGCAGCGCCTGCCTCTGCAAACTGACCTTCGTCAAGGTACAGAAAAGTGCCCTGTCAGGTATCACAGCGTTCTTTCTGGTAATTTGTCAGTGCCACCCAGCTATATATTTATATTAATACACTGTAATTAATCAGTTAGTGTGATCTGGACCCAGGTAAGTGGCATATCATTTTTGGATGGATAAACCAATTACAAATGAATGACTTATTTAATTTATGTTTTTGCTGAAACAATGAGCTTCCCGGCTGCTGTAGCTCACTGTAACCCTGATGGTGCAGACAGAAACTTCGCAAAAGAGAAGAGGAAGAGAAGCTTCCTGCAGCACAATCCACTGTTGAACCAGTCTCACTCGTAGTTTATAAATGCAGAATGTGTCCCACGGGCCCACTACCACTACCTGTCTTTGGCAGGCAACAAAAGAAAATGTTCCAAGACATTTGTAAATAAAATATAACTTGTAATACCCTCTATGCCTTTGCATGTGACTGCATGTTTAATGTCATCTATTTTTTCTTTTTTTTTTTTGTTAAAGCAAGCTGCATACAACATACCTGAACTAATGGTGCAGTATTTGTCTTTCAGGGAAACTACTGGAGTTCTAACGTGAACGAGGTTCAAGGATTTGTGATGGATCAAGAAGGGAAAGTGATCCACAGGCTTTTTGGAAAATGGCACGAGGGCCTTTACTGCGGTGTCCCACCTTCTGCCAAATGCATCTGGAGACCAGGTGGGCATCAGTTCCTCTTCCACACCCACAGCTGGACTTTACCTAAGATGTATGACAGGTGCTACTGGTCACTTAAGGTCCACAGGAGGATTTTTAGGGACAAAGATCCCGTCACACTCGAGCGGATAGAGGAGAAAGGAAATTTGAAAGTTCATTGATTTTAAGATGTTAAGACTGATGTCCACGTTGTTCTGTCCTTCTCAGGGTCCATGCCCACAGACTATGAGCTGTACTATGGCTTCACCAGGTTCGCCATTGAACTGAATGAGCTTTGCCCCGAGTTGAAAGATGTCTTGCCGCGTACAGATGCCAGATTCAGGCCCGATCAAAGGTACAGTATCACAGTGTCAGCTGCCATCATGAGCCCAGATAACACAGTATGATGTTGCCACTGACTGAGAAAAAAAAGAGGGAGAGATTTCTCTCAAAGAAGACTGCAACATCAATGACGTCTATCTGCTCATAGTTTCGTTTTTGTCTGACAATGTCCTGCTAAAGAAGCTGTTACTGGTCTTTATATGGCCATCTGATTTACGGTATGTGTTCACTGAGAAGCACTGTTTGGGTCACACAGGTATCTTGAAGAAGGGAACTTGGAGATGGCATCCTCAGAGAAGCAGCGTATTGAGGACATGCAGAGAGCCAGGAGGAAGTGGAACGATGAGAACAACATCAAACAGGCACCACGCTTTTTCAAGTAAGCACTGGGACTAGCGAACAGATGTGGAAAACTCTTGTGTAAACTGTTAGTATGCACAAAGACTGAAATATGCAAACACACTCTTTTCATCACATCTGTGGGGACCTAAGGGGTATACTTTTTAGCAATTTTTTTTTGGCTGGATGATTATGAAAAACTTGAGTTGTCCTTCAGGAAGGGAAATTGTTTTGTGGCCGATTTTATTTGCCAAGCTTGGGAAAGAAGATAGAATATTTTGCTCAAGAACGAGCCTTAAAATAACCTGAAATTTTATAAGGAAATGAAATGCTTGACCACTGCAAGGGTACTTTTAGTGTCCATGAGAGTTGGGCACTTTGTGTGCATGACGCAAAACTACAGTACAATACAGAAATAAACTGCAGTCGCATTGTCCAGTTTTATAAATCTCAGTCATTGTGATAATAGACACATGTGCACAGACTTGATTTGTCTTATTTTTCCACCTTCACCTCATCACATCGTGATCGCTTTAGAAAGCCATGTGTATGAAATGTCTGCAGTGTGTGGTGTGCAAACTGTCACCACTTATTAGTTATATAAATACAAGGTCAAGGCTTAATTTACTGCCATTGTCTCCATATACAATATTCAGTACACACAGGAAAGTAATTGTGTTCCTTCAGTGCCACAGTGTACACAATAAGGAGAGGTACAATAATGCCACTCAGTAGAGCTCATACCTCCATCAAGGCCAAACAATTCTATACCTCTGTCCAGCTCCAATAGAAAAGTAGTAGAACTCTGAATGTATTATCAGGATCTGCACCACACTATACAAACCCTGCATATATCAACACCATAAATATGATGATTCTTAACATCAAATCCACACATTATTTCCTGAGAAACTCACGAAAATGGTTAAAAAGTGCCCGAATGTTGAAATGCTGAAAGGTCAGTGATTAAAAAAAGAAAATTAATGTGAATGGGTTGCATTTGTTTGTGACAGACATTTCCTTTCCTCAACCGTGCTTTCAGGTTTGTCACTTAAAACTGACGCTTCTTGTCTTTTCTTCCAGGAAAGTGGTTGATGCCAATCACAGGGAGAGGTGGGTCTCCAACAACATGTACTGGGAGCTCCGCAAAAACCCCGGCTTCATCAATATGGAATCTACAGCGACCCTGTGGTAGCAAATGGATGGCTCCGGCCATCATATCGTCATCGCAGACAAGAAGGCTGTTACCTATGCACAATAAGGTGTTAAGAGAAACATGTTAATGATAAAACATTCGTGTGCATGGATAGGAGCGGCTGCAGAGCTGAGGGATGGCCTGATGTTCAGCGACCCTGTCGAGGTTCACGGTCACCCATCCATGGAAAAAAAAATCCTGTAGGATCACCTTCATTGTGCTTCTCCAAGCTGGGTTGTCGGCGCAACAATCGTACCACTCCTATGTAGATCCTTCCTCAGCTCCTTCTGAGTATGTCCTTGCCTTAAAATGACATGTCACACGATTTAGCGCTTTTTAGTTGAAGCCATTTGATTTCTGACAGCCGTTTGGGTTAGACTAGTCTATGAAGTAGACATTTTGATTACCTACGATACCGTGCATGCTTAGAGAGCAGCTTTCACTGGCATAAAGCCGTATTTACTATAAGATCAATTATTGTAGAAAAAAAAGAGGTATTTTTATAAAATATCTTGGACTCAGAATTTAGAGACAAAGTACTATGTGAATTGGCAGATTTTATTTATTCTTGCCTTTTATTACTGTTGAATCTGTGCGATAGCAGTACTATCTCTCGGGAAACAACTCATTTACTTCATACACGCTCCCCCAACTGGGCCTAGCCTCCCTTCAGTCACCAGTCCTCGCCCTCCCCACTGTCTAATTATAATTGCTGTTACATGAAACCAACTCCTCTGAATCACATGGTTACATAAATACATACGTAACCCCCTCCATGTACAGTGGGGACACGTTCAGTCTGTCTCTGAATGTGCTGCAGATAAATGCCGTGGTTTCAGTCAAATAACACTCAAACATCAGGCTTTTAGATGTTCAATCATCTAAGTGTCAAGACCCTAAGAAAAGATAGTGTAGTAGGTTGTAGAGATTATAAAGCCTTCTCACACCCTTTTGTGATTATGAGCTTTATCAAGAGAGTTGACAACGAAACATGAGTAAAACAGTCACATATTTCCATTACCAAGACCAACCACTCATTTAATGCACATCCATCCACACAGCTATAGAGCTCATTTCAGATTAAAATGATTTAATCAATGAATCAATCATTTTTATGTCAAAAATAATGACAAATTCCCATCACAGTTTGCCAAAGCGGCGTCTCAAACGCACATCCTTGTTCTGACTCACAACCAAAAACGTTCATTTCCAACATCACGAACCCAAGAAAAGCGGTAACTCATGGCATCTGTGAAACTATTATCAGCAAATGTTTTTTTTATCTTGATGAATTACCTACATTATTAATCAGTTATGAAACAGGGATACATTCTCTTCTGATTAATTAATTAATCAGTCACTTAATTATGTCAGCAATCCATGAGTCATTCATCCGCCTGCATGCAGTTATGAAACACGAGAGACACCTACAGGTCATCCCATGAAAATGCAGTTGTCAGGATTCTGTAGGATACTTTGTTTTTAGGTGTTTGAGCCAAACACTTTCGTACAGTAACAATTGCACTGTACAAGCATTAAAGCTCATATCTTAATGTGTCTGATTCCCTGGAGACTTTACTGCTATGATGTGGGCTTCTGTAAAGCACTGGTTACTTATTTGAAGTTTCTATATTTATTGCAAAGCAGATAAGCTTTAACGTTTTAACTAGTGCCACCCCCCAAAAAAACAAAATCAACCCCAACACATGCGAGCAGCCACGCATTGTCCACATGTATACGAGCGGATTTTAAGTCGATTCCCCTCGTTCAGGACTGCAGGGTGAGGACCCTGAAGGAGAGAAAGAGTGAATATATAAACATCTACAAGGAAAACTGTGTGAAGCAAATCCATTCTGTGTGCACTGTTCACATACTGTACGGTACTGTAGATTACAAACCAAAAAGGTAGTACTGCTTTGCATCCATATACTTTTTTTAGTTTTATTTTTAATGTATGTTGTGTGCTTTTAATTTTATCCCCCAAACACAATCTTAATGCTACAACTCGTCAGCGTCAGTCTCACTTGCTGTGCCTTAACGCATTTATTAATGCCTCACAAAACACACTACTGATGAGAATCCCCACGCCAAGAAGAAGGTATGCTATCAGCAAGTCAAACTCTGCACATTCTCCAGTCTCCACCTGCTTACAGGTGAGAAATTCTACTGAGGAGTTAGCTGTGGACAAAATTATTTTAAGGGAGATGTCTTTAAGGTTATAAGTGGGGAAAAAAGGGTTTATGTGACTGTAACATGCTTGCAGTGTTTAAAGATGTTCCGCACTGCTCTGCTACTCCAACATGTAAACAGTACATTTTTGGTGATCACTGTAAATACAGCACGTTTAGAAGATGGGTCACTACTGCAAGAGCTGATTCCTTTTCCCTCCTACATCAGTGATTTTTTTTTTTTTTTTTTTAAACAAGACTGAATCCCAGCGGTTTTGAGTGGAGGTAGGGGCAATGCTTTGCGTAGTGTTTGGTATCATAGAGTCAGACTGTAGTGAAAAAAAAAAAAAATAATAAAAATCATGAAACCTTCTCATGCTTTCTTCGTCCATTGTTCTACCTGCATGTCTAGACAACTTAGCCTGCCAATGAATGTTGCAGATGCCTTATAAAAAGAATTTTAAAAAAATTTAAAAATCGGTTCTTGTTTTCTCAATTGGAATCTCATGTTTGGTTTTTGTTTTGGACTGACATGTATCACAAAGCACTGTCAGCTCAGTTTTCTTTCTTATCTGTTTCCTAATGGATACCTTCTAAAGTGCAATTTTAACAAAGTACATATCTTTCCATGAACACTGTACACTGCTGCTACATAGTGCTTGTTCTAATAAAACTGTAAAACTCAGCTGATGAGGAGTGCGTGTTTTGTTGTTTTTATGTAAAAGACATGCTCAGTTAAACTTTTGAAATTCATTGTTTACAAGGTAATTTAGCATTTTCGTCCAAAAATCATATTAGACACACAATTTCCTTCCATTTCTTACCAGAATAATAATTATAATAATAAATATAACCACTTTTGGATGTTCTGATTATTTCAGATTGATATATGGATATAATACAGGACTATATCTGAATCTATAGACAGTTATCCCAATTAAAATTACAATTGCAACACTGGTTAGAAAAATTACAATTAGACGCTGCTCACGGCTCAGTCCTAAATTCAGAGAATTTATTGTTAAGACAACAAAACAAGCCACAAAACCAACTATTTGGCTCTTTGAATAAATAAAATCAAAGAATTAGGGATTTGGTTTGAGTATATTTTTACTATCCTTTTGTGCGATCGGCATGAGCTCCCTCGTCTATAAGTTATTAAACCACACAAATCAAGAGAGAATGAATCAGCGCACAGGCCCTGACGTAACTGCCTCTGTACTAATACAGCAGGACGTGCTGCCTCATAAATTAATGGCTTTCAAGTGGTCAGCTCCCACAAGAGACGCTCCTGAAGGCACCGCATCAATCTGCTCTCTCAATACAGTCTACCGCCTGACCATCAACAGAAACCAACACTCGTTGACATCGTTAGTGTTTGGGTTTATTTTCTTGATTGTTACACGTTGTTGGTGCTGCTATTATTCTCCACCAGGGATCAGTTCATACAGCAGAGGACACCAGTCAGTATATGTCTTAAATATATCACCGATTCTACTTCTAAGTGCTATGAGGCACACTGCAAAAAAAAAAAAAATAGAAAAAAGAAAAAAAAAGGACCGGCAGAAAAGGCATATAAAGTAACACGTCACATCTATTTTGAGAGTCAACCGGATAGTGACAGAGGGGGTTGTAGTGTAGATTGCATATAGACAGATGGAAAAGTGGGAAAAAAATTAATTAAATTTTGTTGTAGTTCAAAGCACAGACCATTCTTTCACATTTAAAAGTCAAAAATAATCTCTCTTCTTCAATTCCCTTTCATTTTCAGGCTGCCAGGAATCTGTTAAGATTAAGATCGCCTATTGGCTGTCAACAGCATACAGTTCAATAAATCAGGGGAGAGGAAAACTATGTGGAATAAAAAATAAATAAATTTATATATAATTTTATAGATTTTCCAGCACGGAAAAATAAAGCAAAACAATTCAAACCACGAATGTAAAAAGGTCATGAGGAGGTGCTTCAGAATATTCACCACTGTGTTCTTATTTTATTTACACATATGTATTCCTTTAAATATGTTAGATGTCCTATTTAAACCCAGATGGCTTCCTAACAACTTGATGATAAAATTTCATTTAGATTTGATTCTTAACACTGAGTTTGTTTCCTCACTAATAAGTTGCACGATTCACGTTAATGTACGCCGAGTTACTGTGGAGCAGATATACATAATTATAAAAATATACCTTGACCTCATGTCGTTCACGGACAGGAAGACTGAGTGGGAGGAATTTACAGCCTGTGTGACAATGTGGGTGAGGTGACTTGACTGTGGTGGTGGTGTTTACTTGATGGAGGCCATGATCTTGATGTACTGGAGGGCGCTGTGTGCTGCGTCGTTGTGCGCGTTGCTACAGGAAATGCCTGTGCCGTGGCACACGGTGACCGGGGAGGTGGACAGCTCTGCCAGACACTGGTACTGGCCGTTCACAGTCAGTTCATCTGCCGAAAGACAGACACACGCACACTTAACAAAGTGGCAAAAACGAATAAAGCAGTGTTTTCTTTGGGTGCTTTCCATTCAGCTAATTACATCCCGTCCCCGCTCCTCCGTCCTCCAGCCTGTGACTTGGAAGTCCATGGAGATCTGCCATTACTGATGATCTTTTCATTTTCTTAAACCTGCTATAAATTTTGTTTTCTTTTTGGCAGCAGGGTAGTGAGACTGAGCCAAAAGACTAAACTTCCAGACCAGACACCTAAACAATGAGCTGAAACGCAATATAAAGCTCCATAAAATCCAAGTGAAGCTGCTGATTCAGGTGATAATTGTCTGTAGGCTCATCACCATGCAGAAACCCTTTCACACTGTAACATTGTTTATATTGTTATAATTGATATTGTAATAAAAATACCAATGTCCGTGCTAAAGTTACAATCCGTCAGATTTTTATGTTTTTTCTGCTCTGCAATTTTTCTGCAACAGCCATTCAATGTATTTGAATTCTATAATTATCTTTAGATACAGTAGTTGTTATCATATCATCAAATGAATCAATTTAATGAATTCCAGCTAATGCGAACCAAACTTTTTCTACTGCTGCTCTTTCACATCACAACCATTCAACTGACTAAACACAGGGTGGCTTTTACTGTGAAGGAGCCCCAGGTAATTCATAAAATGAACCTGTTACACTGATCTGCAGCTGACAATATACACGCTTCCAATTCTTACCTCTTTAGCACAGTAACTATGTGTAGCATGTAACCAGACAGTGGTTGCATTTATTTTTGTCTGACTTCTTTATTAAAACAAAGCAGTTTTTTTTTCGCTGCACTGTAAATGAATACATCAGTCGCTCTTCTGTACTTCTCAAGGAACATTTGTTGTAATATTAAACCACGCTGGCTGTTTCCACGGTAACAACAAGTGTCGCCAAATCAACCAGGACTAAAATCATAGGGATTACACCTTAAGCACTGTATTATTGCAAAACTGTGTGCACGTTAGGCGAACTGTAAACGTGAAAACACAAATAACAGCACCAGCAGAGACGCTAACATTACTCCTGCTTATTGATAAAATATCAGATATTAGATGTCTGTGTAATCTGAAGCATGAATTAATAAATCAAATCTATTTGTGTTTTCTCTATTATGCCCTAACATAGCTCCTGTACTGGAACTGCAGTCGTGACTTATCAGGCATTTTTCTTTCAAACTATTTCTACACGTTACAGAACAGCTGAGATTTTCACTGTGTTGGGAAGAGCTGAGACTGGAAGTCAGGAGCCACATTAGCAAAGAATGGAAAGCACTCATCATCTTTGACAGAGAAACACAGATGTAGTGTGGTGTGTCTCACCAATATCAAAGTATGTGACCTCAAAGCCTTGCTCCTTGGACAGCTCCAGCACCATCTGAATGTAATCTGTGTTGGGAATGCTCAGCGGGTTTCTTCTAAGCAAAGATATCTTCTCCGCTGAAGAGTTCCTTAAGTTCTCAAATCGGACACTTGGTTTAGGCATCTGAAAATGAAAAGTGGAAATGTAACACAAAACACGTTTAAAACACTGTAAAAAAAAAAACTGAACTCAAATGCTGCCTCTAGAGGTAAAAAAAAAAAAAAAAAAAAAGCTAGAGATATTTAACATACCCATGTGATTTCGGAACAGCCTGACAGACTTTGAAGCTTTGCCACCATTTTCTCCGCTGCTGCCTTTTTCGCTGCCTTTTTCGAATTTCCTACAGCTGTAAAAACATAAGTAAAGGAACAGGATGAACAACAAATAATAGTCACTTTAAAGGATTTTACACAAACGTCTCAAAAACTCCCATACCCTTCTCTGCCAAGGACTCCATTCGACAAGTAACAGTGAATTCTCTCTTGTGTGGTGGACCAGCCTCCATTAAAACTGTGTATTCAGGAAGACGCCATCCTCTCTGCAACGCTAGCTCCTAAAATCAAAGGCCAAAGAGAAAGAGAAAAAATCATGAGGACAAGAAAAAATAGAGCGAGCGTTTTATTTATTTAATACTTAGTGTGTATATTAGACAAGACACACTCTATTGCTGTATGCCACTTTTAATTACAGACACCATTTTTCATCTCTGGAAGTAAATGAATTCATCAAGCTTTCCCTACTTGTGGTTTATCTTTTTTATTCAATTTTGGAGCAGAAAAATATTAAAGTACATATAAAAAAAAACTACTACAACTTTACAAATTCAATCACATAGACAAGACATATGCAGGCACGCACACAAACAACAAAATTACATTAAAACAGCAGCACAGCCATGATTTACACACCTGCAGTATCCCCACTGAGTTGGGATGGTTGTTTGTTTCTGCTGCAACACCGTTACTCTCAGACTTCACAGGAACGTTCCTGTTGGGAATTACATCAAAGCAAGTTACCACAGCTGCAACAGATCGACACTCACTACAGGCTGTCAATTTGATTTATATATTGCATCCGTGTAGGGCTTCAACTAAGGATTATTTTCATCATTTAATTATTTTCCTGATTAATCAATGATTCCTTCTGACTCAGAAAATAGCAAAAAAAAAAATGCCTGTATTAATTTCTGACAGTAGGAGCCGATGTCTTTAAATTTTTCAACCAACAGTCCGAAAACCAAATATACTCAGTTCACTGTCATATGATGTGAAAGCATCACATTCTCACACCTGAGATGCTGAAATCAGTAAATATTTGGCATTTTTGCTAAAAAAAAAAAAAAAAAAAACAATCAATCCTTGGAGTTGCAGAGCAAAGGTTTGCTAAGAAGTTTTGGCAGACTTAACCTTTGGTTAACAGCCAATTAATCAATTATTTTAATCACTGGCTAATCTGAAAGTTTTTTTTTTTATTAATTATTTCAGAAAACCAAATTTTACTGACGCCCAAATCAGCAAACTTAAGTTCATTGCAGGTTAACTTTTGCCCAAATAAAAGTCTGAAAGCCAAAACAATTCAGATAGATAATAGAAGACAAATATTCACATCTAAGCAACCTGGGAGCAGTGAGTTTTCAGGTATTTTTCCTTTGAAATTTACTGAAATGATTAACTGAATTGTTGCCAACATATTTAATGTGCATCAACTAATAGTTTCACCTCTACTCACACTGTTCCAGTGTCTATTTGCAGAATATTCAGGGCAGCCTCTGCAGCCTGGTGTTTAGCAGCCTTTTTACTGGGACCTTGACCTGAAACAAAATACAACCAGACACAAAACGCCACAGATGTTATGCAATACATCAGAGAAATTAGCATCATAACCTCAAACCACTTCCCTACCCATCATAGCTAAAATGAAAATAAACGTGCCTGTACGATAAAATTTAATTTCCTGTTTTAAAATCTAGAAACCCACAAGGCGTCTGAAATCAGTTACTTGAATGTTTAAAGATGTCAAATAAGAGGACTTGATTATTTCTCATCACCTCAACACTGAGAGCTTTCACAATGCTTGTCATACTCTTTTTTTGGAGCTGCACTGTGCTATACCAGAGGTGAGATACCTTTGTTTAAAAAAAAAAAAAAAAAAAAAAAGGCATATAGAGGATATATTTACTGCAGCGACTTATACAACTCAAAGCAAAGCATTACTGACAGGTAATATGTTGCACGCTGGAATGGCTATCAACACAGCAGAGGTGGGAGTATTAAGGTACCTGTGCAGCTCACGTCTTTGATTTTCACACTGAAGATGAAACTGGGCTGGTGAGCCTCTCCTTCAGCCCTCTCCATCACATACACGGGAAGGTTGCCAGTTTTGGTGCCATATTCATGCAGGATTTGTATAGGTGTTTTCCCAGGACTGCTCCTCTGTGTTTCAAGTGTGTTCAAGCTGTGTGTATTAAACAAGCACACACAAAGCATATTAACTGCGCTGTTGCCATGGATCCCAAAAAAACAAAAACAAAAACAGGACACTTAATACAGGGTTTTCTATTTTTCCAGTCACTGAGTGCAAGACATCAGAAGTTAAGCTCCCTGCACATTATATATGTAAACATACTGAAGTCCAGTCCCAATCTCAACTGCTTAAGACCAACAGATTTGATGTTCATTCTTGATGTGATGACAGGGGCTCTCGGCTGTCCCACTGTGAAACTGACAAACACTTGAGGGCTAACAACCTTTTTAAGCCCTTTGTGGACACTTTCCTTATATCTATATGTAAAACTACAGACTTAGCCTGTGAGAATTTTTCGCAATTTGTAGTGTTTAATGTTAAAAACAGGGATGATGTTGGGATGGCTCATGTAATTAACATTTAAGAAACTGGCAAGGACAAGTTTACATGTCTGTACTGAAGCAAGCATCGTGTCTGGTTCTATGAGGTGTTGATATAAAATATCACCCGATTTGATCAGCTGTGTCTGATATACAGGATGTTATTATAACCAGAAAATGAGCAGCCATCGCTTTATTAAACTGCATATTACATGTGAAAGAAATGACTCTGCTAAAGTGATTAAGTGCCTTTTAGCCCATGAACCCTCCTGCACTCACACACTACAGCTGATGTTTGCTGAGGCAAGGAGGCAACACAATGGACAAATGGGCCTTAAATTAGTTTTTTACTTTCTTATCCAGGAAAGTATTGCTGAAAGTGAAGCTCTTTTCATGAACACCCTGTTCACTCTCACACAGTTACACACATCTACACTAGAAAGCCGGTCAGTACAACCACAGGCTGATCTGCTGGAAACTGAGCAGCTCCACAGGAGCAGCTGGGGGTTACGGGCCTCACTCAGGGACACGCTGCAAGGGATCCCCCCCATAACACTGATTTATCCTGCCAGTCCAGGGATCGATAAGTCAAGCTTCTGGTGACAAGCCTGACTCTCCAGCATTCAGACCACCACAACTGCATGACTGCATCACCCTCCTTTATATGATCATAACATCAGTGTGACACAAGTGGTGAATAAAGTGACATATTGTAATACATGCTGTCAATTACATTCATCATGTTTTATTTATGTTATATATATGTTAGACTGCTTTTCTAAAGCCATTCGATAGATCAGATACTCTTCTTGTAGGGTACAGCTCCTCTCAGCCAAAGTGACAGCTCCACGTTGATAGCTTTAGCTTTCACATCATCACAACCAACGCCGTTAAATCTTTATCTGACATGAACTGCACACAAGGGAGCGAGTCGGAAAATGAGTCTGCAAGTTTAATTCTGGTTTCACCTGTAACATTGAGACACAGATGGAGTTTTTGTCCATCAAAGCGAAAAATCTCGTACGTTAGCCGGCTAAGCTAATCCCGGCAACGGCAGCTCACGGACACTGACGCTGTTAGCTAATTCAATTTATAATTACATACTCTGATGTTAACTGATTCTAACTTAGAAGGTTAAACAATTAGTGATATAACTGAATAAAACTTCTTTTCGTGGGGCCGATTAAACAATAACTTTAAGAGCCAAAACGTATTTAAAGCCATCATAATGAAAACGAACCGCCTGTCAAAACTAACAGTTATTACTAAATAAATACAAATGTATTAAATAAATACAAATGTAATTATTTAGTAAGTTATTACTAAATAAATACAAATGTAGTTATAGCTTCATTTTTAAACACTTTCCCTTTGTCTGTAATTCACTTCAAGCTTCGCTGGTAATGTTTAACTGCATTTGTACTTGTAACCTCATGGCGTGCTATTTTAACACTAACCAGAAGCTGTTAAAGTGCGTTACTGTAAATGGTCACACACACTTTAATAAAACCTAAGTGATTAAAAACAACTCACCTGGCGTCGGCGGTGGTTTTCACTGCTGGTGACTGATATCCCTCCTGAGACATGTTCACAGGTTCCTGTGGTCGGCCGGCTGATTAAAGACTCTGGTCGATCTCACACACTCACCACTTTGAGAGATTTGTTTTCTGGGCATCTATTTACGTTACAGTGAGGAAAACGAGGCGGTCGAATATGCTAACTACTCTTCATTGTGGCCTGGCCGGGGAACCATCACATCAACATCCAGGTCAGCAGCGGGTCAACGGATGCCACTGTCCGGGGCTAAAAAAAAAAGGTTACTGCCACCTACTGGTGAGAGGGCAGATCGCCGAAGGCTTCGTGTGGTGCTGCATTACAGTGATTTCACCCCGGAGTGATCTCCTCAGAGGAGCAGCATAAGGAATTGTATATAAATTCAAGATAAACACAGGAAATAACAAAACACTGGTGATAGATTTCCACAGGACCTTATGACACTCTGGAGGACCCCTACCCCTAGGTTGGGAACCACTGGACTAAACATGCAAATTGTATTTTGGTTGTTTTGCAGTCTAGGGCAGGATGTGGTGCAAGACATCAATCAATTAATTTGATTAGTAGGATTTAGATTTTAAGATAAGAAACGTAGCAGTAATGATACAGCTTCCTGGTGATGCTTTTAAACTTAAGCATACAGTTGTAACAATTAAACTGTCCGGTTTTTATTGTTTTTGTTTAAAGCAAAAACAAAATGGACAAAAAAAAAAGACACAAAATAATGAAAAGCTCTTGAACCCTTCAAATGGCTTGTTTTTTCTAACAAACCCAAACCCATAGACATTCAATTTACATAGATATAAAACAAAGAAAAGTTGCAAATCCTCACATTTGAAGAGCTGAAAACAGCAAATAATAATCAAACAACATGATTAACTAGACTGTTTCAGCTTTTATCCAAATTGTTGTCAGTGCAAGGTGTTCACTGAGCAGCTGCATTTTAATACAACAGTGCATTTTTAATGCTTAAATATAAACTAACAGAGTGATTGTGTTCATATTACAAAACACTGCTTTTACAGTGGCAATGCATACAAATGTATTATTCAAATGATGAATAATTGTGTTCATTTTGAACTCTAATACCTAAGTCTAAAAGTACATACATTTACTCTTGAACGGATTTGTATGATCCAGTCATGAAGCTCACTATAACAAACGTTAAAGATTATGTGGAAATGCTTAATTTTGACTATCTTATATAAACCTTAAAAAAGACTGTCGCAAAATCATGTAAAGGTTAATATTCAAGTTTTCAACCACATCTCATTGTCTTCTTTAGCAAATGGAAGCTGGCTCCAGTGACATCATAAAAATATAAACACATCTGGATGATACTTTAACTGTAAATCATTTTTGTAAAACAAAGGCACTTGTCCTTCAGGGATCATCTGACGTGTGAGGCGCCAGACGACAGGCTGGGAGGAGGGGTTTTAGGCACTGGAAAGACCACCTTCTTCGTGAGTGAGAAGGCTGGCTGAGGCATTTGCTTTTTTTCACCGGTGCAATCGGTTCTCTGGCTAACATCTGCATTCACTTTGGTCAGGATAGACACAAGGTCATGCTTCCTGGGAAAAGCAAAAGATACAATGAGATGGTGGCCTAAAGAAAATTATTCTATGATATTTATTAAACTATCATATATCACAGAAGTAACTAAATTAGAAATAGAGATACTATCAAAATAATTTACTTAAGAAATAGAAAAAAGTCCTGCATTCAGTCATCAAGAGTAAAAGTAATCTTTTTATGCTGATTGGCCTCTATCAGTATTATATTATTCTAATCACTGAATTACTATTATTGATGTAACAATAGTATTTTAATCTATAATAATACAACATATTCATTCACGTATTTTGTTTGTAAAATATGATTTTGAAAAGTAACTGTAGCTGTTTAGTAAATGTAGTGGAGGGAATAGTAAAATATTTCTCTGTAGGTAGAAACAAACATTAAATGGAAATAATAAGTAATAAGTAAGCAAAATTGTACAATACTCATGTAAATGAAAAAATTCACATGAGCCAACAGTATTTTGCTTCACTAACCTGGGAACCAACTCGACAAGGTTTTGGCACAATGACTGAATAAACCAGGAGCCTCTCGTCTTCTCTCTAAAGGAGACGAAAGCAGGAACGGTGGCCATTGCCTGCAGGAAATCAGCACCAGATGGAATGGAGTCAATTGCTTGAATAGCATCACTACAAACAAGATCAGGACTTTCAGCCTTGATGCGGATAGCCTTTTGCTCGTTGGTGCCCTGGCAAGCCTGGATGAAAAACAGCTTGGGTTTTTCTGCCAAAGAGGGGCACTGTGATCCATCCAAATATGTCATCAGGTCCTTGAGCTCTATGGTTTGGCCGTTAACACCATATACTCTTCCCTCCAGGCCATGGCTAAGAATACAGCACACCACGCAGTCCATCTGCGTGTGGTCTCTCCTGCCGAGCTCGCACAACGTGGATTGCATCTCCTCGATCGTACAGTCACGCTTTATCTCAACCTCAAAGCCCAGCCATTCAAACACAGCTTTCAGACACACTGGAAGATAGAATGACAAATGTTACTACACGCAAACATGCAGCAACAGTACGCCCACATGCAGACAGAGCAGGGCTGGAATACATGCACCTGTTTTCATCAGAGATTTTAAAGATTAATTAAACATAACTTACCTTCATCATTCATGGTCCCCTCCCGATTTTTGAGATTGCAGTAATAGAATTTGTGGTTGTTTACTATCAGGCAGACACCTCTCTTTGCTGCCTCCATGGGATATGTTCCCAAATGCTACAAAGATAAATCCACAACCCAGATTAAATAATTAAAAGCAAGACTGGCACTGATAATACTAGCAGGGTACTGTACATGCTTTGTCTAAAGTTACATGTCCAAACTGTAGCTTTAGGCAGCACTTGCAGGGCGGGAATAGGGAGGCCCAGGGCCAAGAAGAGCTGTGGGGCCCCTGTCCAGCCCCAGGGCCGGGGAAATTGTCCATTTTGCCAAGGTGATCATTCAACCTTGAGCACGTGTACTTGCATAACTACAAAGAAATCACACACCTCATTGTTTGTGTATGTAGTCTCAACCATCTGCTTTTCAGAGGTCTTGTTTTCTTCAGGCAGCAACGATGTCGTGTCAACGCTTCTCGCTAGGAGACAAATAAATGCAAGGTGGACGGGAAAAAAAAATTCCGCTAAGATGAAGGGACAAAAATAATATCTGAATAATTAAAAGGGTTGTCATGTTGTGTCACTACAGCTTACTATGGAAAATACTTACAATGGCCTTTGAAGGAGGACAACCTGTGTGTATCATTCAGGGTCCCATCATTTCCACCGTGTAAACCTGCTGGAAAATCTAGGAAAGTAATAAAGGGGGATTCAGAATAAATCAATCCACTGGACTGCACTTGAAAAAAAGTTTCAGCTGTAAAATAAGAAACCCAACTCAGAACTCACCCATAGAGGTGTTGGAAGAATTTGTGGACAACTATGTGGGACACAAGAGAAATTAGAAATGACCATTAACAACAAAGAAATGTCACAACTTCAACATCATGTAAATGTGTGTGAATTCAAACAGTGTCTCACCTGGGTCTGTAACGGCAATTGAAATGCTTCGAAGAAGAAAGAAAAAAGATCATTAGAATTATGAATTGTTGGGGAAATGGTTAAAAATACAACATACTGTATGTTCACTAAGAGGACAGGGAGCCCCTTTACATACGCATCACATTTATAATAATATAATTGGACATGTTTGAGAGTATGAAAAAAACAACTATCTACAGTAAATTATGTATGGATCATACATATCATCTAAGTTTTGGTTTTCATTTCAAAGTGTTTCACAACTTAGTATCTCATAATTATGAGACACTACGTCATAATTATGAGAAAAAAGAATGATTGCTGTCAAAAAAGCAAAGCACAGTATGGTTAGTTTGTTTGGGTATTTTCTAGGGTAGAAGCCACTCATAGAGTTACAAGCAGGCATCCAGAGTTTTCTCCTACATGTAAATACACTTGAGGCATGAGACATGTTATTATATCTCAGTTTACCTGATCTTTCACTTGAGACAGTCCTTTCATGATCTAAATATTGAGATTCCTGATAAAGAACAGAAAAAATAGACATTGCAGCAAACTGCTATTGCAGAAAGAATAACGTGGCATATGACGAAGGGCTCAGCTCCCTTTTGGGAGACAAAATAAAAGTCCCTGTAACTGTCTCACAGACAGGTTTCTTCGAATTTCTTGTTTTGTACATGTTTCTGTTACAAATTAGGGATTTTTGATTTCATACAGTTTTAAGAAACGATTAAAAATTTAATAAATGAGATGCTAAAAAGATGACAAGAAAAATGCTGTCTAATGCTGTTAAATAGACAGACGTCTGTAAAGTATGTAGACATTATTTCTTTGGATAAGTGCAGCCACAGTCCCTCACTCTAAATGATCAAATATTAGGGTTAAGATTTAGGGGTATGAGTTGGGGTCATGTAAGTCAATGCAATGTCCCCTTAAGTGGCTTCATGGGGGCCCTGTGCTGCTGTCCTTACCTCACCACTCTGTGTGGACACATTTTTTTTCATTCCTGCTCCTGCTTTTCCTGCTTCAATCTCCCTGCCTCCTGTACCTGTATTCTGAAGCTAACTCTATGAAAGTAAACCTGCTGTCTCCAATGTCTGCTTTTGTGTCCTCATTCCTGTATTTGTTGTTGCAAGTAACAGAGAGAGTGCAAGAATTTTCTGCAGCTTACTCATCCGTGCTTTGAACTGGTTGATCCTTTCTTGCAACGCGGGACAGACCGTCTGAATAATTTTTTCCAGTTCCTCTAAATTAGTGTCACTGAGGAGGTCCATGTGCTCCATCTCCAGGAAGACTTCCAGCATAGTCTGAAACGTAAAGCAAATTTACATTTACACTTAAGCTAATATGATGCATTCTTTACAGCAGTAAAAGAATTCAGATTCAGGTGTACATCATGGCTCTACATCTAACGCTTATCTTCTCTTCAAACATGGGTTTCAAACAATGACAAGAAGCACTTACAACATTTTCTTCCAGTTTTCTACGTGGAAGCGTTTTGTTTAACAAGAACTTCACTTGTTTCAAATCATCATCAGTAATCTCTTCAGACAGACAGTAGAGCAGCTTCCTGGAATAACAGAAAAATATTTAAATGAAAGTAAAACTATTAGCATGTACGTGTGTATATGTGTGTGTGTGTGTGTGTACATTCTGAGAAATTGTGATGGACTTGGAAACATCACAATGGAAATTGTGATATTTTCTGTTTTCTAACATTTCAGAGACCAAATTTATCAAAAAAAGGATGTGAACACTAATCAGTTATAAATTAAATCTACTTCTGTGCAGCATGAAGCTGTAACTGCATACTTGCATTATGTTTTGGACGTGTAAAATAATATTGCTCTGAGTTTGAATGAACTGTAGTAATGTTTAATGACAGTGACTAAGTAACAGTTATTAATATGAACGAGTTCCATCATGAGCGATAGCTATGGGCTCAAATGAGGGTCAACAAGATTTAGAGCTTATGAAATTCTGAAATAATTTCAAAGTATCTGGCTGTATATTGATAAATCTATGAAAAAACTGAGGAATGAATGTGTAGAAAAGATTTGGCAATGTCTAAATAAAATCTGTGCACAAATCACATAAGCAATGATGTTACGCAACAACTGTAATACGAAAATGAAATGCTTTTGTGTACATTTGAGAATTTAATTGAAGAGTATTTGATTAAAAACAGAAAACTTCCGACAGTGAAACTGAATGTGCAGGAGCATTTAAGTTACAAGTACAAATTTTTGCTTTTTTCTCTGCAAAAGCAGGGCCAGTATTTGTACTGTACTTGTAGGTGGTTGCATAAAATGTAGGCAGCCCACCTGAAAGGTGAGATGAGGTTCGTGGTTGTGTTGGTACTGAGATTGAGTTCACGGACCAGACGGGCACGTTGAATGGTGTAGAGAAGCTCAATCAACAGCCATGGCTGCTCAGGTGAGAGATGGTCTTGATCCGCCAGACGTGAGAAGAGGACATTGGCTGACTCCACAGAGGTCGGGTTTTGGCCCAGGAGGTCGGCACAAAGAAATGCTAAAGCTTTTACCTCCTCCTTACACAGGGCATTCCCCACTCCTAACAGCAGCTTCTGAAAATCCATTTTCTGTACTAAAAACAAGATCCAACATAAACTCTCTCAGATGTCTGGTTTCTCTGGTGTAAAACGGTGTAGTATATCATACCAGTCATTAATTCCTCTTTTAATTACGTTACATTCACAATTTGATGTATTGACACTGATCACAGGTAATGCTAATAATATCTGATGGCATTCTGGAGGAAGTTGTGTGAGTTCTTTTTAGCTTTTAGCCTTTGAATTTGTCTACATTTTACCATTTGAGGATGGCTTGTAATTTGTTTACTTCCAAATTCAGACAAAACTGAAGTTATTGCACTTGGCCCTAAACATTTCAGAAAAAAAAAAAAAACATTATCTAATCACATAGTTACTTTGGATGGCATCACCGTGGACTCCATTTCTGCTGTAAGGAGCCTTAGCCTCATTTTTGACAAGCACATGTCCACACACGTAAAACAAGTCTCTGGGACAACCTTCTTACACCATAGCAATATTGTGATGATTAGAAACACCCTGTCTCAAAAGGATGCCAAAGAAGTAGCCACTCCAGACTGGACTACAATAATTCCTTGTCATCAGGGTGTCCTAATAACTCCAACAGAATTCAAAATCCTTCTCCCAAAATACAAAGCCTGTAATGATCAAGCACTATCGTATCTTAAAAACAACAGAGCGCTTATATTTAACATTAAGCTTAACTTTCCTCTTCAATAAAGCTTACCCATCTCTTAGCTGAGCTGCTATAGGCTGAGGCTGGGGGAACACCCATAATACAGTGAGTGCTTCCTCTCTCCCCCTTCTCTCTCGCTCCTCATGCACCACACCACTGAACGTCATTAACTCTGTCTCATCGTTTGTGCTTTTCCTGTCCGTCTTCTCTCTCTCCCTGTCTTCATTCTGCTGGTGTCTCTGACTCTGGAGCTGCAGGGTCAGGATCTGCCACTACTACTCAACACTACATCATCATTATTATTAAATTAATTATTGTTAATATTACTAGTATCATTAGTCTGACAGTCTTGAACACAACAGTATATACAGCTGCCTCCCCACCCCTTTCTCCTCTCCCAATTTCTCTCCTGTCAACCAGCTGAGGCCCTGACTCTGGTTCTGATGTTTGCTTCCTGTTAAAGAGTGTTTTCTCATGGTGGAAACTGTTGGGTTTTGAAATTCAGACAAAACTGAAGTTATTGTACTTGGCCCTAAACATTTCAGAAAAAAAACAAAACATTATCTAATCACATTGAATAGCATTACTATGGACTCCAGTTCCGCTGTAAGGAACCTTAGGGTCATTTTTGACATTTTGGTTTCTCTCTATAATGTTATAAGATCTTGACCTTAGCCTGTAAAGTGCCTTGAGATACATTAAAATACCGAATTCAATTCAGTTTGTTTGGCCTATAACTGTGGTACCTCTGTGTATGCAGGAGAGGGAGGGGGGAGAGGGAGAGAGAGAGAGAGAGAGAGAGAGAGAGAGAGAGAGCATGTACAGAAGTTATAACGAAAAGAAGAAAAATGTTTTCAGACCCTATAGGAAAAAAACCCACAAAAAAACAACAAGATTTTTCTACTCAAACCAAACATGTCTTCTTACCTGTTGTCTGTTTGGAGGAGTTTTCAGTAGGTCTGACTGAAGACGATTTTCGTCCTCTACTTCAACATACTCTGAGTAGTGTCGGCAATAGTAAACTACGGAAATATATTGTTTTTAAACCGCGGACACGAACTTCACAAAGTTCCTAGGTCGGGCTCAAAAAGCACAATCCGCTAAGGAGGAAGTAGATGTACAAATCGAAAGTAAAGGAGGGGATGGGGGGGAGGCCTGAAAACCAGGTACGGATCGCTAAACTCAGAATCTCTGCCGTAAAAGGATCCAGACCATTTTTTACTTGATGCTCATTAATGCTTTGTACATTCTTATAAAGTTGTAAACACAGTTGTGAACGTATCCTCCAAGTTTTACAGTGCAACACTGCGTTTGCATATGCATACTGCTCTGGTAAATATTTTGTATATATTGTGTTTTTCCTCTATTTTTTAATTACTTTTTTTTCTTCTTTTTTTGAAGTGTTTTGTTTTTCATCTCATGCTGCTCAATGTGCCTTAAATTTCCCACCGGGAACAAATAAACTTCTCTGAATCTGAATACACATTAAATGATATATTAAGATATTAAGCTCTTTCAAATAACAAAACGCATGTACTTTGAAAATAGCACACAGTGCTATAGGCTGCACTTGAATTTCTTTACACTTTACATCTTTATTTATTTTATTTTATTTTTTAATCGCATACCCCCCTTCGCTTACCAGAGGTGAAAACTGGGAAACGTTTAGAGGCTTGTCTGCTGAGCTACATAAATAATAAAATACATAAATAACAGTAAGACAGAGGACATTTGCCAACCGTTCAGAAGTGTTAAGGAATGAATGACATAAAAATTACATTTTATGCTAACTTACTTGTCACACGGAGGCTCTGCACAGCTGAAGCGAAGCGTGGGACGTGATGTTAGAGGACGGTGTGCGGACAGTAAGGACAGAACACGAATAAATACTTGGTACTTGAGCCCTATGATCACAGACCGCATTACAACATCTGCACGTCTTGGATGTTCCCCGGGGTAGTTCTCGTGTGGGTACCACTGAAATCTGGCGAGGGAGGGCCTGTATCTCACATATGCAGATTCCAGGGCACAGTCGTGATTTCTTTACACGGTCTATGGTCATAACCCAGTGGCAGAACATGAATACGGAGACTAGCGGCCATTCCCAAACTGAGGCGTGCTTGTGACGTAAATGCCCTTATTTGTATTAATGTACGTCAGTTAAACTGTCCATCTGAACGTCGTGGTAGTTCAGGATAACGTAACGTTTAGGTAAATTAAATGTGGTTAAAACAGTAACCTTAACTTCGTACACCGTCATTAGGAAGTTATGCATGTCTGCTATATCTTAGATTAAGATAAACAGGTGAACGGTAGACGTGAAATGACCCTGGCTGAGAAGGAAAAACATAAGGACATAAGTTTTCTACATTTCATGTACAGATCCTCAGTTCACCAGCTGCCCTGGCAGACAGATAGTAGGCTATAGCTTGTTTTGGATATCTCCTTTTTAATTTACTCAAATATTGCAGTTCATTCACACAATTATCATATCACAAAAGAGGTAGAAGTGTGTTCTTATGTACAATACACAATGTACAGAATATTATGTATATATATGAACAAAAATAACATTCATCACATAACACCAATAAGATTCAATAAGACTCCATTTCAACAGCATACAAACTCACACCATGACCATTTTCCATTAGCTGAACTTTGAAGGGCTTTAACTGATTCAGCCAAACTGTTGATAATTTGCCCTTGTGCTGAAATTAACTCCATCGTGCAAAAATTGCGCAGGGGTGTCAGACCTTGTGTGAATGAACTATTGTGCTCAAAAGTTCAGTACAGGCAGTACAAAGCTGCCACTTAACAATGAACATATGTGTGGCCATAACACTGTTCACAAACCTGGGAGTCTTGTCAATCTTCCATGGATCAGCATCAGCACCAGCCTTCACCTGCATCTGTGGGTGATGGCACACAGTTAGCTTAGAGCTAGCTTACATCCATGATTACACTATGTAACATGTAACGTCAACTGCTATAAAATTCCCCTCTTCTATATAATATTTATTAATGTATTTAGCTACTGAGATTACTTATACTAACACTTATAAAGGTTACCTCGAATTATGGAAGCTAACTTTGTTAACAGCGCGGCGCAGCCAAGAACCCTGAGCAGTCAGGTTGCTATGGTAACTTCTGGCTCCAAAAGAAACCCCAAGATGGCGACGGCCAAATTACCAAACTTGAGGCTTCAAAACAACAGCTCACAAACCAATGCGTGAGGTCACGGTGGGCTGCCACTTGATCATGTATTAAAAGCAGCTCAATAGTTTATCTAGGTTCAACCAGATCAATGTGAAATCTAAGCAAACATCATAAAGCCTAAGCAAACAGAATAAAATAAGTGTAACTGTAAAGGGGTGAATCCCCCAACCTTCCTGTCTTTCTTCAGTATATTTCTTCACTGTCACTATCACAAATCTTACTTGTTACCAAAAAGCACTTGTGGCACAGATAAAATAGTCACTTAATGCGTGCCCCGGAATGCAAGGACAGCACATTAAGGGTCAAATTATGATTTCTTTGGGGTTCAAGTAAAAGATATTTCACTTCTCACTATTACTTATAATAATATGATGATCAGTGCAGTATTACAATGATGTGTGATTGTATATTATACTTCATTAGCATTTTCTATGTGTTGCACTGTTAATACCGATGTCTTGTATCCCATAAACCCTAGTAAGATGGGCCATGACATGGCAGGAGACTAATGCAAAAAAAGGCAAATCTTTATTTACAGGTCTGTCATTCCCTAATAATTTCCTGTATTGTTACTGGAAAGACAAATGTAATGTGGCACAACCTTTGGGGCGAGCAAAAAGAGTCAGCCATGTCTAGGTCACATGGGACATACAAACAGCTTTAGCATTCTTTGGCTGTCATTTACCACCAAATGCACATCATAGTTTAGTCACTTATTTATTTACTTTTTGTGAAATTCGCTGACTGATAGTGTATTTGGATAGTCAAGGATAAGCATACAGCCATGATACATGAATTTATTGCACTTAAAATGAACATATATATATAAATTAGCAAACTTATAATCTTATAATCATTTTGACAAGATTCAACTGTTGTTCAAACATTGACACATGAAATGTTACTTTTGATAGGAGCATATTACAGGAATATATGATAACAAAAATAAAAAGTTAGAGCACATCAGTTTTGAATCTGTGTGCAAGGTGTATTCAAATGAAGGCAATCATTGCAATAATACTGTTATTTATGCAGTGTTACCATTTAACACACAGGGATGAGAGGATTAAAACAAATTACACATAAACTATAAAAAATGGATAACAATTTCAAGTCAGCTTAACCTATTTTTTTCTTTGGGAAGTGGTCCTAATATACAATACACTTCAAGGTGCAGTGATATACTGAAAGAAAATAATGGTGTCAATAGAGGATTCCACCCTGTCAAGCATTTTCATTTATCAGGACACTTTATTGGGCCGCTATGAAATTTGTCAATGTTAAGTTAACAAAACTGCCCTACAAATGCAGAGAGAAGTTACTACAGAAAAGCTGGAGAAAAAAGTTCAGAAAAAAGGTTTAAAGCATGGCTGTTTTAAGAACTAATTCACAATGTAATACAAGCTGGATGTTATCTCCGGCTAGCTTGACCTAAATTTGGTTCTCTTGTTTTAGTGAGCTTGACCATTTGCTTTCTTAGGAATTATACATTTCTATCACATAAAAAATACAAAGCAAAATAAATTTCACATCAGAATCTAGTCTGAACTACATTCTGTCTATAAACATGTAGTTACTTTCATTTTGACTTTGTAGAGCAGCACAGATCACCTGGAATTCCCCTCAGAGGGACAATGCAATAGTAAAATGCATTTGGTTTTTTTTTTCAGATGGGAAGAAAAAATAAAGACTATAAACTTGAAAACCTTACTAATTATTTGTGGTGGTGTGTGTTGGCTTTGGGTTTGGTCTTCAGGGTCTTGATGTGCCCTCTGCGTCTTACTCTGACACTGAGCCATGCCCGGGAGTTCACACCTGAGCTGTTGAACCTGAAGGACTCTATGGAGAACACACACACACACACATTAACTTTTAATGTACCATAGTCAAGTAGTGAACTCTGCTCTGTCACCATTCATATCCAACAGGAGCTTCAAATAGGGACCTGAAGCAGCTCCATCACCCTCAGAAGCTTAGGTATCATGGAGCTGGACCATGTCTAGCCTCAGTGTGAATGGGTAAATGCAGGTTATCTGACAGGCAGTTGAAGCTTTTGGGTATTTATTTTTGGTTTGGACATTTAACAGGTCTTCTATGGTAGCATGCATTCACACACTGACTTTCACATGTGGAAATCTGGAGTCTGATTTCATAGTTTTTTTTTTTTGATATAGTGATTGTGTGTTCAAATACAGATTGTGTTTTGCCCCAGATTACACTGCAGCAGCTGGAGAAACAATATTTTCAATGTTAATGTTTTAGATGGAAAGGACTGAGAGGCTTGAGTTAGAAAGTATACATCAACAAAAATCCCCATTCAGTCAATCAAGTTGTACGATGTAGAGGTTCTAAGTTAAAGACTTGCTGTCTTTAAAAATAAAATAGAAATTCCAAACCTTCTGAATATTCAGAAAGTCTAATTATTGGAACTTGGAACAACTAAGCTATAAAATAAACATATTAGATTAGATTAGATTAGATCATATTAGATTATGAAGTAGAATATAAAATAGCAAGTATAGCAAGTTCCTGAAAGTAAAAGTTTTTTTTCCATCCCTGTGACACCAACTCTAGACTTGTTTATTATTATTATTATTAATATTAATAATAATAATAATAATAGCAACAATAATAATAATAATAATAATAATAATAATAATAATAATAATAGTAAACAAGTCTAGATTAGCAATGATAAAAGGAGTCATTTATGAACTATAACATTGAGATGAATACCCTCTCGTGTGTGTGAGCGCGTGTGTGTTTGAACACTCACTGTCAGTTATGAGGGAGTGTACAGCGTTGATGTGTCTCCGTCCCAGGCCGTGACTCCTGGACAGCACGCAGTCCACATAGATGTCCCAGAAGACCCGGGCCAGGTCCCAGAACAGCGCAGTGTGTTTGCGGTTCTCTGACGACCTGAGGAATACCATCAGGTCCCAGAAGGCGGGCACCGTGTCAGCGATCCTCGGGGAGCGCATCTCCAGCAGCAGCGCCGAGGAGAAGTCCCAGCACTGCGGGTTCGCCCGGTGGGCCGTCAGGGGGTCCACCTGACCCGGCTTCTGGCCCTGCAGCGGCACGGCACACATGCAGCTCAGCACAAACACTGTCGCCAGAGGTATGTTCAGGAGCACTAGGACCATCTGCAGGGGACACACCACAGACAGCTGTTTCTGTTGATTTACCGGTAAAGTAGTAATATTGAGCAGCCTGATTTTAAATGATTGATTAGGTTTAGTAGCTCAGAAAACGATGAAAATCATACAAATGTCTCTGTCAAATTTGCTTCTTTGGGTGATTTTACTTGTGACGTTGAAGAAGAACAAGTATAACTAAATGACACGTTAATGTTGCATAAGCTTAATGCATCCCACATACAGCCTAACACTGATTTTGTTTCCTTGTCTGAAAACTGAAATTACTGGCTAATAATTCGCCTTTACACTCAACAGAGTTAACAGTAATGATCTGTTCTGCAAATCCAAATATGTAGATTAGGCCTAAATATAAATAATAATATAAACCTTACCTAAGTAGAGAACAGTTGGAATATTTTTCAGTAAAACAACGTACTTACCACTAAAGCTGGGCGGACTAACAAGACTATAATGTTGATTGGAGTTTGGTAAATATCTGTTGGGTCTTAACTGACGTCAGTGCCTCCCTCCTTTGCGCACAGAGTTAGCGGACTGCTTGTCTTTAGTCACTGCTACCTTGATAGATAGGCTACTGTACGTATTTGAGTGTATTTGTTGCATTTTTTTCCCAGGTAAAATACGGCAATTCATACGTTCCGGGTATTTAATAATTCATATGCCTTCTTCACTGATCATAACTGATCGATCACTGAAGGGACTTGGTTTCATACTAATAAACAATAAGAATATTTCAGTAAAGTTATTTCGAAGTAGGTCTTTGCACTCTGATGCTACAGTACAGAGACAAACTGAAAGGATTTGCCTCATAGAACAGGTTGGGCTGCAACTTTTTTTATTTATTATCCTTAATAATAAAACATAGGATCTAGTTTCATTATTATTGTGGTGATTGTTTTTGCCATTAATCTATTAATTCTTCTAAAAAAAATATAAGAAAAAAAAAATCCCTAAAGCCCAATGTGGACTTTCTTTTTTAATCCAACCAACAGCCTAAAACCTAAAGATGTACAGTTTACTTAAAATGTAAGACACGGAAAAGCAACAAGTCGTCACTTTTTTACTTGAAAAAAAAGTGAAAAATGATTAATCAGCTATCAAAATAGTTAGCAATTAATTGGATGTTGGTCAACTTGTTGATGAATCAACTAATTAACTATCTAGCTCTACATGGCAGTATAAGAACATTTAATGGTTGCCGTAATCATTCCTCCTCTTCATGCTGTACTTGAAGAGGTCTGTTCCTAGTGCAGGTCCACTGAGATGTGGAACAAAATCCACTGAGATGTGGAACAAAATTCTCGTTCTGTGCAAAAATGTTTTCCAAATTTTTCCAATTTTTTTGGGACCACATCCTCCACTGACATCTGTGTTTTTAAAGTTTTTCTTTTTTTTTTTTTTGCACTACAGAATGTTCATTCAGGATTTGAAGGCGACATGGCATATTGTGCTTAATGTATAGCTAAAAAAAAGCCAGCAGAAAACATAAGCAATCTGACCTCAGAAACTTGGGAGGTTCTGCTTGCTGTAAAAACAAGCTCAGTGATGAACAGCGTTCCAGAGAGTGGTGCACGAGTTACATTTCTATGCTTTTACTGAAATGTCACATGCATCCTTGAACTCAAATGTAATTATTTTCGCAGTGAGAGGCCAAGACTAAATGTAGGAGTTGGGTTTCTTACTCAGTCATTCATTCCTCCAATGGTGTGAAAAAAAAAAACAACAACAGACTTTACCACATTTTCTGCTTCAAAGCCTAAATTATAACTTTTAAATGAAAACCATTTTCATATGCAAAATGTAGGATGGCTCTAGACAGGAAGTGAGGCAGTAAGGTACAAATTATTATTATTAAATAAGAAATTATTATTGTTCAGTGGGTGCTATGTGGGAAAAAAAACATTTCTATGACAGATGCACAGTGATCTTTTCTCCACACACTAATCAACCTGGTCATATCAGTGATTTCCTTACCAGGGGTATTTGGACCCCAGGGGGTACTATTGCAGTTGCCAGGGAGTACGTGGATTGTGAAGTAGACTGATTAATCTGAAAAAATAATTCAAAGTAATGGCTAAACAGTTGAAATAGTTAGCTATGCACACTCAGCAGATACAGAGCAACATTAGCATTGATAATGTTGTAGGCAATCTGATAATAATCTGATAAGTCCAATTTTCACTTTCCTTTAATCATTGGTTTGGTCTCCACCAACTCGTGATGGAAATACCTGGCTTTTAGCTGCCACATATTCTGCTATGATCACCACCTAGTTGCTAACTTTGTCACTGCCATTTGGTTCTAGATAGGTAGTGTCCCGTATTGTTTTTGTTTTTTTTCACTTCAATAGACCTGTGTGTCTGAAATAAAGTTAAATAAAGAATGAATGAATGGACAGTTTGTCACAGCGTTTTCAGTGTAAACTGCTGGAAATGATGCTGGTGAAATCAGAGCGGGAGCTGAGAAAACCAAAACAATGATCCAAAAATGGACTTAAAGGCTCAAGAGCTGAGTTGGGTGGCTCTCTCTGTGGCTCCTGACTGCAAGAGAAAGTCCTCACAAAGGAGTCCCTTTAATCCACTGCTAATACAGAAAATACTGATTTATGCAGCTATATACGTGACTCTATAGGAACACATAAGTGTCTATCAAAGAACAGTTTGGGTCATTTGACATGAGACACGTGTTTCTGCTCTTCTCCCTGGTTTGAAGGCATCACTGCACAGATGTCACAAAAAGTGACGTCACTTACTTTCATGCATTGACTCAGCTGCTCTAAGTTGCTGTGCTTAATTTTTGCTCACGCTTGTTGTAGCAGTGATACTCCAGCAGACAGGATCATTCACTGAGGACTTGGCAGGGAAAAAGACATCAAAGCACAGGTAAAATTTGTCAGTAGTTTATTCATCGGTCCAACTGTACATGATGCAGTGAGAGAGGGACACCAGACGATGTGTAACATGGAGGATTACAACAATGCCAGTGCTATGGCAGCACCTGGAACACACCAACTATCAGCTGGACTGGAAATAATAGCCCTGCACAAGGAAACTGTTCAGGCCTCAATATGTACAGGCACCATACAGTGTGTTTGTGTGCATGTGTGTGTGTGTGTGTGCACGCTCATGTGTGTGATTAAAAATATCAGACTGAATGAAAAACACACAAAAATGATTTTCAGTTCCACAAATGTAAAAGGGTGCTCTCTCATTTTGCATTGGAAATATGAATTCAGTTATCTTTTTTTTTTTTAATTAATTTTTATTTTATTTGTTCATTCATAGTTTGAGTACGTTGAAGCGAAATGAAACAAGATGTGGGAGTGGCCAGATACAAAAGATTAGCTGAGTAGCAGAGGTTTTTGTAATTCCATGTCTATGTTGATATCATTATTACCCATACTTTTGTGCAATATCTCTCTTTGCATAGTAAATAAAAGTTAAATGTTTTTGTTGTTGACATGCACCTATCTTTTGTAGCATATTTGTCTTGCGGATTTTGGGGACTCCCATATAGAATTATAAGCCCACTATAGTGACTGCATGCAGCGTTACCAGTAGAGCTGAACTTGATTTCTACTAAGAGTTTATGAGAGCAAAAAGGCAAAGCCAGTATAGTGGGTGTTGATGAGGACTGTTAAGTTAGACCTGGCTGGATAGGTGAGCGCCTGCATGGACAGACTTCATGCCCTCAGCAGTAGGAGAGGCACCACTGGCTGCAGACAGAGGGGAAAGTGCTCTGTGTGCAACAACATCCATATGTTCAGGTGATTGGTTCTTTGGCTTTTGAGTCACTGTTGAAGATACTTCAGGGGGAAATCTTGTGACGTTAATCTGATGCGATCTCAGTCTAAATCCCTCTAGAACTGACACGCTTCTCCTCGACACCACAGCTGCTCTGTCCCCTGAAGTGCATCTAACCTTTTGACCTCTGCTGGGACACTCACAGCAGGCTGTGCAGCGTGCGACTACAATTTAGGCCCAAATCATAACTGCAGTTTTTTTTTTCCCCAATAACATTGCCAAAAACACCCGCTATACAACATGCTAAGATAAAAAACAAAAGCAATTGATGTTCTTGTAAAATATGCTGATAATTCCAAACCTGAACTCCTTATTTATGTACAGTTTTGCATGTGTGCATTCACTATGTGGTCTGCACTGCCCTCAAGGGTCCTCACATGCAGCCTCCTTATTCATCTACAGCACATAAACGTGAACTATAGGAGCTTCAACTGGCTTTCCACTGGGTTTGGTTTTTAATGAGGCTATCTCCTCCACTGGATAATTTCTTTTTTTTCCTCTTTGTATGCTTTTTGCGGTATATTCATAGCTTTCATAGCCATGCAGAGCCCTATAAAGAGGACTCTTCATGCCGGGGGCGGGGAGGGGGCCAGCAAGCAGTACGCTTTGTGTGGATAATCATGCCAGGTGAGAGAGTGGTGTGGATTCCGCCTGAACGCCTGTGCACTGGCACTAAAGATGGGAAGAGGAGCTCTGTCACTCTAGAGATCAGGGTGGTCGGCGAGGGTGGGGGTTGTTACATGAGTGAGGTGAAGTTGAAAAGGCTGCATTTCTTATGTCACTACGATGTAATTTGTTAAAATGTCCACTATGTCTTTTTCAAGTAAATCTAATGCCAAAAATCAGCAGCAATAAGTGCAGTCCAGCTGTCAGGTAGCCAACTAAGGAAGCCTTGGAGGAGTCCATCTGTGATTGCCATCTCTCCCTGGGTTAAATGGCTGTGGCGTTGGGGTCGTATCGCCGTTTCTTCACATTTCTTACAAGGAGACAAGAAACAGGAGTCAGTGTTTGCCACAATTAAATCTGTTAACACAGATAGTGCAACCTGGACAAGCAACCACACTCATCTCCTCAGTTCACAATCTTACTCACGAGCAAATGCTGCGAACAGCTCTTTTAACTCACTTGGTATAGTCAGTGAAATGAAATGAAAACATTCACCGCTGTTATCTGCGCAATTTTTGAGGAGCTCCAAGATCGAAATGCTGAAGACACTGAATTGAGGAAAGGCTGGTCCACGTTGGCCAGTTTGACCTTGACTGCAGAGACAATCTGAGGTATTTTTATTCACAAACTTTCACCCTTCAGTTTATGATGATGTACAGTATGAAAGACTGCATTTTTGTTGAGTCCATGCTGAGGACCAGTGCCAAGGATCTAATCTACTTCAGTTTTCACATTTTCTTTTTTGTTACGCAAACAGAAAATACAGTCTACTTCCTCAAATAAGCTAATAACTGAACGGAACATGTGAATGCTGAAGGTCTGTGAATATAAACATCCTCTGTTGTCTTTTTGCAGACAAGTGCTCACCGGCTTGTGCGTGCAACATCGGTTTACAAGGTGAAGAAGTGTTGGAGACATGTCTCATTACCAGTTTTGATGGGAAAGACATTAGTTCCACTCAAAACATAACCACCTGGGAGAAAAGAGCTAAAATAAAATATACTCTATAAAAGAAGGGAAAGAGGACACAACCACATAAACAACCACAGCAGCAGCAGCAGCAACAATAACTACTACCACAACAGTGGGACAACAACGAATACGACAACAGGAGTGATGCATAACCTCCCCGTACTGTGGCTTGTTGTGGGGCTTCTATCACTCTGTCATGCACCTGTTCCAATAGTAGGCCAGTTGAAGCTGGCACTATTGCTGTGCGTGGTTCATGCAGTGCAATGCGCTGTGTCTGTACCAGGTCTGTGAAGCAGGCAGCAATGGCAGCTGGTGTGGGCGGGTCCCAGAGTCCTGCTCTGCTCTAGGACGGAGCCTGGCCATCAAGGTGGGTGTGGCCAGCCATGGCACAAAGGCTGCAACCAACAAAAAGGTCCTGGCTTCTCTCTGTCTCTGTCTCTGTCTCTCTCTCTCTCTGTCGCTCTCACCACTCCATTTAAAGTCTCACCCTCAAACAGTAACGGACTGAGAAAAAGATCATGGAAGTGATGAGAGCAAGACAACCCTGGACCACATCAACTCTAGGTTTGGCTCAGCCTTTGTGCAATGAACTGACCTCCTCCAAGTCAACAAGTCAACATGCAGAAATGTTTCGTTACTTATTTTTTCTTTCTTTTCTGTTGTAGTGACAATCATGATGCTTTGCTACCTGGCATGCTTTGGTGGCTGCACGACTGTATTTCTCGCTTACTCCTAAGGCCCATTTAGATTAAGATGTGTAACACCCCTGTTGCTCAAGACATCAGGCTAATTAGCGGTAGTTATTACACATAATCTATTGTAGAGTAGAGTACATTTCCTAGCTATGCAGAGATATGTTAGAGGCCTAATGCTGTATTTCAGAGGAGAGATAAGATCTTAACTTGTTAGTACAGGCATATACAAGCTTTTTTTTTAAAAAAAAAAAACATTTAGCTGTTAAAAGTATTCATTCGCCTCTGTTTTGTTTAAATCTCTGTTATTAGGCCCTTCACTGAACATGCATGTCAAGCATTGAGCTCTGCCCGTCCAATCAGTTTGAGGTTCTGCTACAAATGCATAGACGACCCCCAGTGTCTCTCCGATTCACCTGCTACACATCTGTACCCTGCACATCATCCACACCCTAACTTCAGGAAAATAAACCGGGACTACACGGTTTCCACACTTTTAAGAAAGATTATTCGATGTAAAATGCTTTATGTTTGTGCGGTGTCCATATTCTGTAGCAGGAGCTCAAACCCTGGTGTCTAGAAGCAGCAGGGATGCTAGAGTTACAGCGGGAGAGGCATGCGGCGTGTTGCTTACTTAAAGCCCCATCCAGTCCCCCCCAGCACTATGGCAGCCACAAGGATGGCTCCGGCGATGGAGCCTATTATTAGATTGGTGGCACTAGGACCTGTAAAGGGTTATGGGGAAAAAGACATGAGTTTGTGTACTCCTTTACTGTATCAATAACATGTAAGCGTACAATGATGACTTCACATGGAACAGAAAACATAACCATAAGTATACTATTACAGTAAAATGACTGAATCTGAAAATGTATGTTGCATGCTTTTCACCCCCCTTTAGTGTGTAACGTGAAGATAATGAAGTTGAGGTCCTGGGAATATTTACATTTATCTGGTGTCAGTTGACGTCGTGATTATCAGTGGTCTGTTTGTTTAGGTTGTGCAGAAGACTAGACCCTGGGTATCCATCACTGTAAAGGTTTAGTTAAACAGAGACTGACAGGTGATATGTATATGTGGCCTGCAGTATGAGCAGCAGAAAATGTTTTTAGGGGTCCCAGTCACCACACAGCCTACCACTGACTGACAAGCCAGGTCACTAACTGGACACTTCTCAGGTCTGTTTTCCATCTAAGTGCCCCACATGCCCCAGAAAGGAGAGGATCACAGGAGCAACCACATAACGACTAAGAATAAGAGAAAGAAAAGGGATAAGAAGAGGAAGTAAGAGGATGGAGAAAGAGGCTTGTAGTAATGGGGAACAACAGGAAGTGGCAAGAGAGGAAGAGGAGGCAGAGGGGGAATCCATCAATCAATCACACAACACTGAAAACATCCAATCACATGACAATTATATGGTCATCACCAACACACAAGAAAACACAAAGCCACCGGGACGCACACACGGGCTCAGGCCGGCTCACGAGACCGCCCGCACACTGAGGCACCACTATGAGAGGAAGAGCTGTGAAAGGGTTAAAGATGCTTACTCTATTCCCCACCCTGTGCCTCCAAAAATCACCCCCAGGGCCAGAATGGTCCCTGCTACTGCCCCTATCAGCCTGTTAGTGGCCACGCTCACTGTGCAGAGGGAAAAGGAGCATTATTACCACCCTGTCAAAAAAAAGTAAAAAAAAAAAAAGAAAACAGCAGGCTTCTGCTTCAGAGTCATGGATGAAGTGACACGGTTCCCTCTGTGACGCTTGCCACCCCCTTAACCACCTCCCCGACTCCCCTGTAGGCAAACCGTCAGGTGCACAGCTGAATTGTGTGTTCATTTCATCTCCTGAATCGAACTAAATACATGTAACACTGCTCTTATATTCACCTTCGCCTGCTGTTTTACATGTTTAGTCTTTACGGCATGAGTACACCTGTGAAACCCGCGTCTAGGAATCTGTGCTGACTCAGCTCTAGCAGTGTGACTGTGAATGACAAAATATACAGTATATATTCATATGCCAGTGTGAATCTTGGCTAAATTAAATGAGTGCATATAAAAGCGTGTGTCATATCAGCTGCCAGAGGCTGAAAGAGGTGGAAACCGACCCTTGGGTCCTTCGTCCTGAGTGGCCTCAGGCTCTTTGGGCGGGTCAGGCATGCTACAGTCTGTCCCTGCCCAGGTGGTGTCACAGGTGCATGTGGCTTCATTGTTGCACACCTGTGCAAAAGAGACAGAAATAGATGAGGCAATGAGGGGAGGGTAAGAGCTTTAAATATGCTGACACACTAGATCCTCAGCATAGGTTTTTGTTCCTCCACAGATAACACAGGCCTCCACATAAACAATTACTACAGTGTAAATATGATCATTTAGCATGAAAGGCTGATAAACATACTTGTGAAGACTGATCTCGATTAATTCTATCACAGCCCCTACTATGACATTCTTAGCCAGGTCAGCCTTGTAAAGACATTTAATTATGCAAACATTTCTAACAGCAGGTAGGACTGGTTGAATTACAGTGACTAAAGCCTCTGAAGTACACCGACACTTCGCAGCAGATATTTTGGAAAATAAAGGGCGTTACTCATAACCTAAACAATGTCTCTGTTCTATTCATCTGTTCCAGTAAATCATGACATTTTCACAATGAGTAAGCAGCAAAATGGAACTCAGACCAGTCTTGTCAGTCTGTACTCTGCTCGCTCCTTGTCCATTGTTTGCATGACATCATAACAAGTCAAGATCAAGTCGCACAGAGATGTAGTTTTATATTTATGTTTGACTAAAGAGGAGAACTGTTAATCATGGTTTGTAGGGATGATGCAACAGATGTATCGTTGATGTCTGTCCCATGTTGTCAGACCACAGTGAGTGAAGCGTACATTGTGGGTCAGTGTACACCAGGACTCACCCCATGGGCAGAGCACACCTGTCCATTAGGTCCAGTGGGGCAGGTGCTCATGTTGAGTGCCTGGATGGGCAGACACTTGCGGTCAAGGCACATCATTGACGGCCCACAGGGAGACCCATCCTCCACGTAGCCTAAATCAGTCTCATCATCCAGAAGTACGTGGCCACCACTGTGAAGAGAGGAAGGACAGATAAGGATAAGTACAGAGGAGACGTGAAGAGAGAAGGAGGGAATAAAAACAATTATACCAGGAAGATTGAATCAAAAGTGACAGGAACACTAACTCTAATTCTCTAAGTTTCTAGGTCATGAACAGCTACAACAATATAGAAAACATGTTTACCTGCAATCTATCTGTCCACTTTTATGGTTGAAGAAGGTGGTGGTAATATCTCCTTTCATTATTCCAATGCGTGGGTTGCGGCCAGTGTTGGTGCACAAAAGGTAGCCACAGAACACATCACTGTAAAAGACAAGCAGAAAAATATCTGTACAGATGCCAGAGTTCCACAAATTATGACTTGTCAGGTCTTCCCCATCTAATTTAATATAACTGAATATTTAATTTCCCTTTATATCAGCATTTGTGGACACTAATGTTCAAAAATGGCCCTGATTTTTAACATGGGTTTATTAAGAGAACTGGGATCATCCTTTATTCCAAAACACAGTATTAAATATAAAAATGTTATCACGATATCTGCAACTGCAAACAAAGTTCATTATTGTTCAAAACTTTTTCCAGAGCCTAGAACAGCTACTTTACGAGTGCGGCGTCATCACAATGTAAAGTCTATGGGCCCGGCCTGGAGGCTTAGGAAAAGATTATTAGTATTAATGCTCATTTGGAGTGGGCTGCAAAACATTAAGGAAAACCTGGAGGAGGAAAAACTTTTTCATATATGAGCTGAGCTATGAGGTGAACAACATAAATAGAGAAAAATACAATAAATGATGAGCTCTCTGTTGCCCTCTTAGTTGACCTCAAAGTAACCTGAATCCCCTCACTTGTCAGTAATAAAAGATCCGAAAGACCAAAGCCCAACCTCTGTGTAGAAGTACTGCAAAACTGACATGTATAAGGGAAATACCATGGCTAATTCCTGCTGCCTTTCTTTGAAACTCACTGTTTGCTACACTGGATCCATTTCTCTCCATCTTTTCCACAGTTGCCCTTCTCTGTGCCCTCCGTGTTCAGCTTCTCATAGCAGAACTTCTCCGAGCCTCCAGCCTCTGAAGAAAAGAGAGGAGGGGTGAACTGCACAGCTCCTGACTACTAAGGTTCCTTGTACGGTGATACTCTGATACTGACACTAATAAGGGCTAATGTGAAGCAAAGGAGTATTAATCTTACTTGACCCCCAGATGTATTTACACTGGTTCTCTCTGGTCTTGCACTCTCCATTGTAGCAGCGACCCTTCAGATGGTTAGAGAAAGAGGAAAAAACGGAATGAATATAGTTTAGGTCTGCTGCTCCCAAACTGCTGTTCTGGTGCATGATTTCTCCTGTTTGGAGAAATAAAAAAAAAATTAAAAAAAGCTTTCAAACGTCATCAGTCTGCATACCTGGTTAACCTGGCAGAGGTAACCATCTTGTTTATGAAGGTTGGGAGGGCACTGCAGAAAGTGATAAACATATGATTTCTTAACCATGCACATTATCTTAAAAATGTACAGAATGACAAAGGTGAACTGTTTGAAACCATGAAACCAAAATGTGACAATGCTACGTAAGAACACCTGTCCAGAGTCCCCAGAGCAGGTCTCTGAGATATCACAGTCGTTCACAGCGTAGCGGCAACTGTATCCTCGTGGATAGAACTAGCAAGGAAAGAAGCCAAGGGAAAATTTAGGTTGCAGAAATTAATATTTTGTGCTCTTGAACTTTGAGAAAAGACCAAGCTCATACCAGACATGTGTTATTGCAGCATGGGCCATCGCTGCAGTGTGCCCCGTTGGCAAGGGAACACTTCTTGCAGCATTCCTTGTAGCATTCCTGTATATAAGCAGAAAACGAGCTTCAGCCATCTGAAAAATCAAGATGGCAACAGACAGACATGACTCACTGAAGTACAATGAAACTCACTGCTCTCGCTCCGCAGTCACACTCCTCTCCAACTTCTACAAATCCATTCCCACATTCTGTTGTCTCGAACAGCTGCCGAAAGAAGGCAAGTGGAGTTTGAAGGGTACAGAAGGTACGCGGGTGATTTACGACAACTTTGACATGTGAAGAAAGTGGCGGAGCAGCCTCTGACCTTGGTTGGCCTGTTAAACAGACAGGAGCCTCCGCCTTTCAAGAGGAACTCCTTGTAATCTGAGATGCTGCATTTGGAGAACCTCCGTGGGTGCTGAACCCTGAAGAGAGGGAATACCAAGTGATAATTAGCCACAACTGGAAGCATGGTTCAAAATGCTCCAGGGTGCCATGTGCACTGAGTCGCTTTCCTAATAACATTTTCAGCTAAAGTAAACATAGACACTGTTTAGTCCACTGTAGTATTAAAACTGAGAGATACACAGTCTTTGATTTTTATTTTTATTTTTTTTTACCTCTGTAGTTTGTTAATACTCTTTGGGCATTTTTGATGGCATTGAACAGAATTTAAAGAGAGATGAACTGCAAAAGCTCACTGATCCCATTTATACCAGGTGTCGAAAAAAGGTTGTAGAGTTTCTGAATTATGACAATAACATAAATATGTATAACCTAACATTATTACCGCACTACCAGGATGGTTATAACTACATTATTGAGTGCACATGAATAAGCACCTGTAATTGTTACACTATCCTTCTCTTAAGTGTGTGTATGTGTCTAGGGGATATGTTGGACATTACCCAGTATCCTCCATTATGCAACCAGTCCACGAGTCGGAACAACCGCACTCCTCTGCAAACAGGAACGAGAGTAAAGAAAGAGCACACAGAAACAAGGTGAGAGAGAGCAATATTACATAGTGCAGAATAAATAGAAATATAGGCAAGTTTTTTCAAAACGTTTTTTTCAAGATAAAGTATTTAAATAAAATATGTTAATATGATTGCATTTCCACTTGATCACCTCAAAGAGAATTAGAATTAACCAGTGAATTTAGCTTTCTGACTCACTTTAATGGCATTTATTCGCTGTTTTTCACTGACATACTCACACTCTCCGATCAAGCTTGACCAGTTTTGGGACTATAAGGAGAATTTCTTTGATGGCTAGCATTTTTTTTTTTTGTGGAGCTTGCACTTACAAACAGCAGCTGCTTTGACAACTCTGCCTCATTAAGCACTGTGATCTCAAAACTGATGGCACAAATCCTCAACTCATACTCAACTCAACTTAGTCGACTTTTAGACCACGTTTTCAAAGACAGTCAGTGCATATCCCCATCTGTCATCCCTGGCACTGGGGTTGTGAAGAGGCAGTTTACTCCTATTAAAATGCATCTTTTTGTTTTACAGGCGCCATCTGCTGTTGTAAAAGCCATAGGACATTTAAATGTGTGGACCTTAAATATATAACAACCTTTTCTGGTGTTCAAAGCACTGAAAAGTGACATCTGAAAAATTCAAAAGAAATGTGCCTTTTAAACCATGTCTCAGATTAAAATAAAACCACAGACCTCTATGAGGACAGTTTTAGAGAACTATTTTCTACCAAACAACAAAAGACGGGGGGAAAAAAGAACAATGGAGGCCTCAGTGCTGGATACTTGACAGTTTTTTTTTTTTTTTATTAATTAATTTATTTTTTGTTTTTCCTTAGAAGTGTGATATATATGTTAGAATAGGTTGCTGAGGTGGGTTTTCAGCCCACTGTCCTGACTTCTAAGTTCATTCCACCACAGTGGGTCTAGGAGAAAGAGGAGCCTTGCCTGAGATGAACAAACACAGGGTCCTCAGTGAAACTAGAAATGTCTGAATACCCTAGGGGTATTCTGTAATTTGAGTGACCTGAACCCTGTGATTTTGGCTCTGAATAGATTTATTCTAGATGTGAGATAACGATGTGTGCTTGATGTATACTTCTCCTGGATGCTGGGTCCCACTGGATGCCTAGATTCTGAGCCAAACTCTGGGACAGAGACACCGCCATGGACCCGGTGGTGCCATACTGTGGACACAACAAAGAGCAGGGATTATTCACCTGCAGCCATTACTCTGTGATCCGTGTACAGAACGATACCAGATGTTAGACAGCAAATCTGACCTCATTGACCCCTACTCCACGGTTTATAGAACACACGCCCCCGAAGTACGCTGCACTGCTTCTGCGGTAGTGGAAGGTCACATTTCTACAAGTGTAATGAAAGACAAAGAGACAGACCGTGAACAACAGATGAAAGATAAAAACATCACTAAGGATCACATCAGTCAAAAAGTGGATAGTAAATATTCACTCCTATTGATGTTGAACAAAAATCACTTAAACACAGGAAAAACATTTTTCTTAAAGACACCTATTTATGCACATATACATTTTAGATTATCTGATAAAAGTAAAAAAAAAAAAAACTTTAACATGGATGGTGGGCTAAAAGGAGTTCTTTGCCAAAAACTTTTTCATCTTATTCACCGTGCTTGCATCACCATCCTAAAGTCTGTTAACATCAACTTGTTTAAAATATATTTTAACTTAGTACATAAAAAGAAAATGAAAGAAAACACTGGACATTTGTAAGAACCCCTAAACATTGCTATAAATATAAATAAAAAGCTGCACTGAAAGGTAATGAAAACAGATTTTGTTTAAATAAAGAGCTTACGAGAAGAGGTGGACGGCATCGGCGTGGTGCTTGATGCTCTGCTGCCGGTACTTTGAAAAATCTCGCAGCATTTCCAACGGCCTCACGCTGATAGGGATTTGATCCTTGTCTGTCCAGATCTCCACAGCAACCAGCACCACACGCGTGTGTAGGTGCTCTTTGAAGATCTGCCATTGAAGTGCACAGTGAATGGGAGGAATAAAGAAAGACAGCGAGAGAGAGAGAGAGGGAGAGGCAGAGAGAGAGAGAAGCAACAGCACAGGGAGAGGAAAACAACACCGGGTGTGAGTTTGAATCTGAACCCTTTGAGGAGGACAGACGAGGGGGTGTAGCACAGCAGGAGCAGGGAGGAACAAGGGGAGTGTTAATGCACATGACGAGAACCCAGAGCGAACACCAGCAAAATAAGGACTAAAAATAAGACAAATAAAGGGACCGACTCAGGGTTTGAAAGATTTACTCCAATACATGAGACTGATGGAAAAGAATTTGGTCGGAAACCAAACAACTGGACAAAGTCAAATGTTGACCTGCTTGTGGCGCTAGAAGTAAAGCCAGTCATTAGGGTTAATGCTTTGGGTTAGGGTTAGTCCATCTGCTGTAGATGTAGACACGTTTTACAAGCTAAGTGAAAACTTTGTCCTGCTGATGGCGCCAGAGAAAAAAAATTCAGGGCATGGCCATTTCTTCTTAGGATTCATTGCTTGGAATATCTATACCAAATTTCATGGCAATCCAGCCAATAGTTCTTGAGAAATGTTCCTAAAAATATGAGAAATTTGAGTCTGGACCAAAGTGGTAAGCCAAGTGATGTTGACTGACACTGCCACTCAAAGGGTAATCAAAGAGTTTACTCACAGCATCCACAAGATTCACCACTGACTTGGCAAAATTCCTTGTGTGCTGCTTTGTCTTGTGTCGTTTATACTGCAGGCACAAACAACAAGAACAAAAGAGAAGATGAGTAAGCGATAAATAAGTGACTCGTTGTTGCAAACACAATACAGCATGGCACATTCCCTGTTGTGGGAACAAGAAAGCAGTGTGTGTCTAAAATGTTAATGAGTTCTTAGGAATATATGATAAACTTCCAGTTATAAGGTAAGAAAAGATAAAAGAAGGTAAATCCAGAAACGAAAGTCAGTCAGAAACAGGCATTTCACATCGTTGTTGTTGCTTTCAGTGAGAACACATACCATACTGTGGTCACTGACAATCATGATCTCTAAATATTTCATCTCCTCAAATACACTGCGAGGCATCTGCAAATGAAAACCAGAAACAATCAGCAATGGCCACAAAGTCCCAAACATCTATATTTTCAGTCCCAGTACCACCACAAGTTTGTACACTATTGTAAAGTTTTTGTTGTAGACTCACTGTATAATCATTCAAGGGTGGGAGAACTGAAGTTTGCTGCATTACTTACAGCTCGCTTTTTCCTGCGCTTCAGCCAGGACAAGTCATCCAGCTCTGAGAAGCGCTCCTCCTCCTCCTCCTCCTCCTCCACTGGGAGCACACACACAGGGACACAGTGAGACTTAAACACACAGATTAAGTGTTTACAACTGGGTATGCTTCTTTGATGAGTTCAGGCCCACAGCAACATGTTTGTCTTTTGATTTTAATATTTCCCTGAATTTCCCAAAGAGGACTGTGTTAAATCAAGTACGACGGATGAGAGTAGAGGTATGAAACCTGGCAAAATGGTAGAATTGGGAGCAACACAACATTCTCATGCTAAACGAAAAAAATGAAGTCTTTTTGACAGCCTCTAACACCGATAAATTAATTCCAGTTAATTCCTAATGTGTTTTTACTTTTGGACTAAAAAAACAAAACACAACAGATATAAAATGTTCAGTTATAACAATTAGAACCGTTCGCTCTAGACTAACCTAAAGAAACCCTGTGTATTTCCATATTGTGTGGTGGACATGTGTGAGAGGAAGGTAATGACTGGATAGAGGTGTGGTGAAGTTCAGAGGTGGAGGACTGATGGAGGATGTTATGTAAGATGATGACGACAGCGATGGAAACCCTTACCCTGTTGCTCGGATTCATTGACAGAGTGAAGGGAGGCTGCTCTTCTTACTTTATGAGGCCTTGCAGCTGTATCCTACAGGGATGAGGCAAACAAGTGTTAAAAGATTGATTAGGAGTTGGTACGAGCAGGCACTGGTGCTGGGTGGGGGAAGTGTTTACTATGGAAAATGGGAACTTGAACTGGGGTGTAGTGAATGACTGTGATGAATGTAAAAAACAAATATGGACAAACACTGAGCTGTGTGCCATATATGACGAGCTAAATCTGAAGTAACTTCAAAGAAGGGCTGAAGGATAAGTCAACATTATTTTTTACATTTTAACAGGACAGTATTGTGAAGATGTGATCATATGATGTTATTGCGCTAATAATGTCTGTGGGTCCAAATTAATGTACTAGTTTTATTGAGCCACGCTCACAGTGACAATGGCAGCATGCTGATGTTTATAATGTTTGTCACGTTCACCACGTTAGTTTAGTTTAGTTAGTTTATTTTGACCTGCTTGTGGTGTTAGATGAAAAGTCAGAGGATCACTAAAGTTATCACAGTCCCTGCACTGTGGACCATGAAGGAAAATGTCATGTAAATCTAACCAATAGTAGATTTAAGTCTGAACCATCTGACTGACTGACAAGTGCTGAGTATCTAAATGATGCGTGATTTTGCATACGTAACCTATATCATGCATAATGACACAGAAAATATCCTTCTAAATATCCTGGTATTAATATAAACCATGTTGCCTAGCTCTACTACTAGTGCTAATAACAAATAACTAAAAAAAACAAAACCTGCATAACCAGCCTAATACAGCATAATAAACTGCAATTAATGTGGCATAACATTACAAAGAAGTTAAATTAATTGCAAAATTGCTTAAATAAACAGAATGTTTTTTTCTATAGCAGCATATCATATCATAAAATCCCAATTAAAACAATGTCCAAACAGGCTATATTAGAACATGAGCTGATGTTTTTGACTAGTTGATGCGACATGCCTCGTTGTCACATCCGATTCTGCTCCTTCCTGTAAAAACAAAGAGTCCTTGACAGAACGGTATGGAGCATTGTGCATGGTTTGCGCAGGTGGCAAAACATGAGCGGCAGGGGAAAACATTTGCGTGACATATTTTGGCAAAGGTAATGACTTACGATTGAATGAGTCTGTTGTGAAGGCTCAATTAGATACACATAGGCTCCATCGTCAAACATCCCACTGCCCGGGCAGAGAGAGAAGAAAAGGGAGAGAAGCCATGCGAGTCAATAGGAGCTGAAGAGCAGTAGTGTAGCCAGATGGATATTCTGAACACGACGAGGATTACACACAGCTCTGCTGTTCACTTACTGCAGCCCGTTGCAGGTAGATAAGGCCACGTGGGAGTTGCTGTTCCCTCTCACCTGGCCGTGGTAGTAACAGTGCTCACCGCCCTGAGAGAAGAAAACACAGTGCTAATGATGCATCACAGCAAACCACGGCCAAAAATAAAGATGCATTACTGGCAACACGACAAACAAAACTGCTTATAAAATACATTACATGGTGAATGTGTCAGATTTCTACTTAATTATGTTGAGCTTGAATTTCCTAGCATTTCCAAGGATGCAACAGCTTGCCTCACAGATGTCGGTTTGGCATGTATGCAGTTTGTTTCTGCGGGGGGTGGGAGGGAGAGTCTGGTCTGTGCTTGTTAAGATGTGTGTTTTAAGAAGATAATACATTGCAAGGTGGGTCCTGGCACTATCGGTGACTCAGCTGTCAGACAGGGTGCCAGGGTGAGCGGAGGACATCCTCCCCCTCTCTCTTTCTCTGCCTCTCCCTCACTCTCTCTCTTTCTCACTTCACCCATCCCACGCTGCGCTGTTACTGCAGAGTGCTTTTTCTCCCTGGTCATGTGACCAGAGCTCCAGCAGGAGGCTGCAGGGGAGCAAAACCCTGCTGATTCAGCTTCAGTATGCCCAGCCCAGCCCTCTGCCTGAATCAGCAGCAGCAGCAGCAGCAGGAGAAACCAGCTCTCATTTCCAACCTGTTTTCTTCTCTTCCTCTATGTCCTCTTTCCTTTTGTTCTATAAAAACCATGTACTTTCATGTTTCTATCTATCTATCTATCTATCTATCTATCTATCTATCTATCTATCTATCTATCTATCTATCTATCTATCTATCTATCTGTCTCACTCTTACTCCTGTACATTTTGTTCTTTTCCTTAGTCTGTGAATCAGAACTCCTAGATGCAACGGCAGTTTTTTTGGATGACACATGACAGCTGCAGTGTTACTTTGATTATCAATTTGCAGAAGGACTGACAATCAAACATAACACGCAAACTGATTTACAGGAAATCGAACATTTACATCTGTTCCTGTCTTAAGTTTCGAAGCCTGTTTCCCAAAATTGTGCCTTTAGCTTTACCAACAATGTGCATGACTGTACAAAACAAAAACAGCAGCACACATTGTTCCTGCTAAAGGAAAAAAAAGAACCAGACTCCGATGTGTATTTTAACGATTTTGGTCAAAACTACGCAAGACGTTACCTTTGATAGAACAGGCTTTCCCCCTTCATAATGGATCTCAACATAATCTGAAGACAGCAAGTCACTGAAAAAAACAAGACAATGTAGTTGGTTAGGGTGGAAGGATGTGATGCAGCGACAATAAAACACACAAGAGTCTGTCTGACTTTGCTTTCTCTGACTCACATACTGTGGTTTTAAAGAAGCGGTGAGCCCTGCTTTGGTCGGTGTCTAAACAAGAACAGTCATCACCACAGTGCCTGGATTAGCCTGCACAAACATGGCATGCCTCATGGCATCTCAAGATGTTAAATGTTGCCTGCCCTCAGGAAAAATTATGATGCATTTACTTCTGAGGATAATTAATTATAATTGCAAGAGGCTGCACAAACAAAACAGCATTTGGTGAAATGAAAAAATCTTTCAAAAACATGCAAATAAATTTTGTCATAATAAGATGCAAAGTAGAAACTCAAGCGCATATACTCACTAATTTTGCAAAGCAGCCTTAAGTTATCAAGGCGAAACTAGGACATTCATCTGAAACTACATTTTGCAAGACTTCCTAAAATCTCCCAAAACTGGACAACTGGTTGAGAAACAGCCCACATAACAGGAACAGAAACATGTAAGAGTATCCAAAAACTGACTAATGTGATAAAAGACTGTGAGGCCTTAGCTTCACCTTGAACACAACAGTCCTCCCGGCAGTTCCTGCTGTCTGAGTCAGCGTCCCTCACCATTATACACACTCAATCTGTTAGCTGACAGCTGATTTCAAGAGGCTGCGATTCCTGCCACAATCGCGCTTTTTTTCTGTGTAACCTTGCAAATCACAAACATCCTCCCTCTCCGTGGACATGTAGTGGTGTCGCAGCAAGAAAAAAGGAAATAAAAAAAAAATTAAAAACAAAAAAAAAAAAGATGGAAGTGATGAATCTGTCTTGTGACACCAGCAGTGTGATGCTGGTTCTGAGTGATGCATGTGAGCAGGAAGTGCACCATTACGAGAGGAGAGTCGAGGCACGCTGCTGTGTGTGAGAGAGATTCCTGAGTGAGGGGCCTATTTTTAGCTTGACAGATGAGGCAGGGAGAGCAGAGTGAGCCACGCCAGAGAGTAGTGGTGTCTTAGTGGGTGAGTGGGTGGTGGGCAGCGTTGCAAAACATGGAGGGGGTCGAGCATTGGAATTTGAGTGTCTTGAAATGTGTGTGTGTGTGTATGTACAAGATCTGTGGATATGTTAGTGGAGACCATAAGAAGGAAGTCCTGCCCTGAGGTCTCTTAGTCCACAGGAGACTGAGTGTCACAATGCTGCAGCAGCAGCAGCAGCAGCAGCAGCAGAGGAAAGCGAGACAGAGGCGAGGCAGAGAGGGAGGACCAAAAAACTGCGGGGGGGGGGGTTCTTACGCCTGGCGCCAGATCAAATGCAGCTCTGAATTCTGTAGTGACATATGGTGCAGTTGTGTCATGCTGTCTAAACCTCCAACACCTAGAAATAATCTGCTCTGAGCCTAAATAAACGAAGACGCTCTAAGGAAGGGTCAGCAGCACCAAAGATGTTCACAGCAAGATAGCTCCATTATAGGGACGTGACTTGTCCCATTAATGGTAAACAACATAAAAAGTTTCAATCAATGTAAGATTTTTATTAACTAAAAAAATATCATCTTTTCAGCGGGAAAATCTACCTCCTTGGTTTACAATCCCAGGTACAGTAAGAGGTGAGGAGAGAAAGTAGCACCCATTGGCAGGTTGCAGACCCATCTATATTTAGATCAGTACTGTCGCAGCTACAACGCCAAGCAGAATTCAAACCCCTGTTCTCACACAAAAAAAAAAGGCACACACTGAAGTTAGCTCATGTATCTCACAGATAAGCTACAGAGCCAGCAAGCAGCTGGGAATCAAGGTCACACTTGTCTCCCACTGGCCTTCCTGATACATGAGCTACAACCCCTTCAGATATGTGTTTTTCAGACAGCATAAAGCTCATTAGCAAACATTTCTGGAGCCTCTCATACATTGTCCGACCTTGTGCATTTGCACAACAAGCCCAATACGATTTGACGCAGATAACGGCTGAAATCTGCACTTTGTCAGCCTTTACGTTGGCACTGAAGTCACGCTCAAAGTACTAAAGATGGCAGAGCATCCAGAGCTGGATTTGCAACATCATTTCACTTAATTACTGTGTGTCAGCAGTAATCAAACTAAATCAAAAATGCCCTCAACTGACCTGGTAAAGATTTCCATGGGAGTGCTTTTGCAAAATAAAAATAAGTTCACAATAAGCTAGGTTTATGACACATCCTCTGGTATGAAAAGGCCTTATTGGCACTGTCCAAAAAGGAACAGGCTGCTAACCAAACACTGCATACCAGCACACAGACTGAATATCCGATCACGCAAATTTGCCTAAGTCTTAACATCTGTAAGCATTCAGACAGGCACAATGTAAAATTATATTTCACTATAGAATCCAACTTTAAATCCCATTAAAGAGCGTGAAATTCAATCAGCATTTCTAAGTCCTTGTGCACATGCACATTAGGTCCTTTACATATGTAGACCAGCTACTTTGTGAGGGGAGTAAATCAATATCATTGAGCATCCGGAGCCTTGTGTCTCTGAATGGGACAGTGATCAGAGACCACAGAATAACTGCCTCTCTGCTCATTTTGATGGAAGCCAATTAAACCTCATTAAAGATAGAGACTTGGCTTTTCCAAAATCATTTTCTCAAAAACAGTTTGTCTGGCAGTTGAACTAAGCCTGCTCTTAGCATTTGTAGGATTCTGGAAACGAGCACGCTGACCTATTCAATTACAGCTTCCCTGAATATATTTGTTTTCGACTGACACTGCATTAATGACTAATCTGACGTACATATCATTTACAAACAACAGTCAGCTACATAGGGGAATCACAAGTATTGCCATTTTTGTTTCAGCTCTGACACATACTGCTACACATACACCTAAGGATGATTATAGACATTTTGGAGCCCTAGGCCAGACATTCACTGTTGCCTCTAAGGGATTTGATCTCTTTATTGTCAAACAACTTAATGATGTGATCTTAATGATTGTGTTGATTCTCATTTCAAAACCATGACCAAAGTGTTTTGTTTTTTTTTTAATTGTAGCTCAACTTTTCGTACTTTTTAGCCTAAGTTAAAGATAGTAAAAATAAATGACCTGCATTAAAAAATAGCTTTGGTGACTGATGATTTCCTGAACTGTGTTGTTGTATTTTCTTTCAAATCTGTAGAAAGAGTGTCAGTGTGGATCTGGTGTTGCAGGGATGTTTGGACAGAGTTTACCCTGCCACTATCAGCCCGAGGATGAATTGAGATTCTGACGTTTCTGCAGTTTTCAACCATCTGCACATTGCAGGACTACAACATGACCTTGACAAAAGATACTGTTGAGAGAGACATACAAATCACTCTCACTGGAACTTAAACCACAGTCTAACAATCAATGACCACAGTGGCTGAGTTTTAGTCAATCGTTTTTATCTAAAACAAATTACTGTAGGTAGATAAGGTGAGGAGGACCTACTTGTTCAATGTTAGATCCAGGACAAATCTGGAGCCAAATGCCTCTAACTGGAAACTGGCCTGGGCGAGGTGGACTGCCTGTTAAGGAAGGAAAGAGTGGTCACTGCAGACGATGGCAGCTTGCAAATTATTAAAATAGATTATATCAATGTACAGAGCAAAAACCCTCCAGAGTCTGCCAGCAACATCGTCTACAGCACAACAGACAAATAACATGTGGTGGATGAATGACAGATGGTAATGTACAGTGGGTAAACTGGAGGAAAGGCTTCCTTCAACATGGTCGCTCTGGCACAATTCCAGTTCTTGAAGACACATGTAAAGCATGTGCTGTGTCTGTTTAAGTGGATATCTTTGCTTTATCTTACCCTGATTAGCAAAATGACATGAAAGACAGTGACCAGACATTCTTGCTATTGATCACAACAGCATTTCTCAAAAAATAACCACTCACCACATCCCAGTATCACCTGTGCTGGCTTACCTGGCCTTCCTTGGTTTGGTTCTTGGCCCGGGTGTCCAGGTCATGGTAGGTACTCTCTGAGTCCTCGTTTAGGTAGTAGATCAGCCGCGAGGGGTATGTGATCTCATGCTCTACTGCATGGCGTGTTGTGTTGTCTGTAGCAGGTGCTGCAGTTGCCTGTTGCTTCAGCGGCGCTAGCACTGCATCCCTCTCAGCCTTGCCCTCTACTTCTTGAGAAACTGCAAGAAAATTCCCACCGCACATACATGAAAAAAAACCTGAGCGGTCCACACATACAAAGAGCCAGCTGTCATTCCTTATTCCTGAAAGGCATCGACAATACTGAGATAAGTGGCCACAGCTTCACTGCAATTCTTTAGGACACACTTCAGTAAGAGTGGTTATATGGCAGAGTATGCTGACAACATCAATGCTTTATTTGATGAGTATCTACTTTTGATATGCTTATATGATTATTGCCAAAGTGAAAAACTCTGCACCAGACAGATAAATGCAGTGTCCATTATGCAATACAACTCCAAACAGCCTAACATATAATATCCCAGTGACTGTTAATTCAAATGTGGTAGTCATACATAATAAAGAGCACTATTTTTCACATGCTGAACAAAAGATGCTGGGATGCTGTAGTCTGCCCTCATGCACCATCGTGCAAAACACCGCTTATTAATTATTTTTTTCCCTCGTGAATAAAAAAAACAAAAAACAAAAAAGACGATTTAGTCCACATGCAGTACATCGGTAGATATTATTTCCTGCTAAACAGAGAAAGTGAAAGGTTTATTTTTTGGGATGAAAGTGACAAAAAGCAGGCAGGTTATTGCCAATACGTACCGGATGACGCTAGTGATGGATGAAGCCAGGGCGAAAGGATGCTGACGAGCAAAGTGGCCAGAAATATCAAATGCATGATTCATATTTGAATATTTGATTCATATCTTAAATATGTCAATATCAACACATCAACGCAGTGAAAGGCTTGCGGCCCATCGTGGCGGGGAAGGTGCCGTGCAGGAGGGATTTCTTCATGGATCCAGGAGGCACCGGGCTGCTGCTGCAGTAGCGGCTGAGGAAGAGGAGGAGGAGGACGGGAGGAGGGGGGGGGGTGGCGGCAGCAGAAAGAAGGCGGTGGCCAGGCAGCTACTGGAAGTCAACCAGCAGACTCCTCCTCGACGAACACAAAGATGTCCTCCCTCCCCTCCAGGGCCAGAGGACGGCCGTGCAGGTGACTTCAAAGGCTGTACGATCACAACTACCTGAAACCGACAGGAAATGACCGCCGACACCGGACTGTACATTCATAATGATCACACACCGGCAAACATATGAAATGAACACATACACACACACAGAGAAAGGTTTCATTTTTTAGATACTGTAGTACACTGGGATATTTTACATCGTTTTCAAAAGCAATACCACAATGTAAAATACTCCAAGAGTAAAAGTACTGCATTCATAGTTTAATTGCAGTAGAGGTTCAGAGATATTAGCAGTATAATGTGAGATAGAAAAATTAAATATGGAGCCATTATTATTTAAATAGGTGAGCAGCAAGTCAGCCAAAGCTGACTTTATACACTGTTGTTGGTGGTTTGACCTGTAATAATGTATCATGTTGCAGACGCTGATCATGTGTTTTGTATGCCAATAAAGAAATTTAGCAAATTACAAATGCAGTGAGTGTGGCAATCACTGTATTTGAATATGTAGGTTTGTCAATAGGTCTTTTTCATGGAGGACTTTTTGACTAAAAGAAGGAAAAACACAGGTGTTGGGTGACAGTGAGACAGGGAGGCAGGCAGCATGAATAAAACCAGGACCCTGAAACTGAAGCAGCAAAATGGAATTCACCCATGATTAATTTTAAAGTGCTGTCATCTGTGAAAACAGTCTATGTAGTATATCTGGCCAATTTTGACCTATTGACCCTTATCTTACAGGCTGTCTAGTCATCCACCTATGATACAATATGAAGGAGCTCTCTCACAAATCCCAGCTACATAAAAACAGCACAATTCCAGTACATTTTTGTTTTCACATTGTATTTACTTAATGTATGTAAAGTAAAATTTGTTCTCTAAAAAGTAATTCTGCATTAAAGGCACACTTAATCCCAGAGTTTCTCCTATCATTGTAACTGTAACAAGTCATCAACAAAACTTTCATGAATTAATTTTATTGCCTAATGTGTACCATTTGTAAACTGAACAGGCATTTCCCATAGCAGACATTTTGCATGATTGAAAGTTACAGCTTTGACAAATCATAGACGTCAAAAAGTCTTATTCATATACCTTGGCACAAGTCAGTCAGTATTGCCAGCATGGACTGGCATCAGTTGTGGCAAGAGCTGGCACAACTGATTGATTAATTAACTGATTAACTGATCAACAACTCTGAAAACCATTTAATTGTTTAAGTAATTTTTCTTCAGTAAAAATGCCTTGCCTTGTGTCAACTTCCTGGTTTTGTTGGTCTTCTATAAAAGTACACTTTGGACCACTGGTTAGATAAAACAAATACGTCAACCTGGGCTCTAGGACAAGGGGATTTGGCATTTTCCACAATCTTATGACAGTTCATAAAGCAAACGATAACCGAATAACTAATGGCAAAATCTACAGAACAAAATGTTAGCAACAACGATAATTTGTTGCAACTCTAATCAAGTGTAACTCAAAATATGCTTTCAAATTTTAGTAATCATGTAAATTATCTCTACCATGTGGACAGAAAGTGCTTTAGTGTGATAGCTGAACGAGAGAATAAAAAAAAAAAAGTGAGTGATTTCTGGATCTGAACCCAGTCTGTTGATACAGTACGTGAGGAAAAGCATGAACACTGGTGTTTAAGCCATGATGATTGCTCGATTAAGTTTCCTGAAAAGTCCCAGTGGGGACACTTAAAGTGTCCTCTGCAGTTTGTCTGTTTTCAAGACAGCAGCACATCTTTGAGGAACACTGTGTCACAGGGGCCCCAGACTATAATCAGTGCATGACATGACTTCAAGGTTTAATTATAAGACCACTCAGAACACACACACACACACACACACACACACACACACACACACACACACACACACACACACACACACACACACAC